>VZQC01009243.1:136902-287822 GCA_009823505.1 Rhizomys pruinosus
GTGTGTGTGTGTGTGTGTGTGTGTGTGTGTGTGTGTGTGTGTGTGTATTGCCTGCATGTAGGGAGGTGCACTAGTGTCCTGCAATGCTTACAGAGGTCAGAAGAGGGCCTTGGATCCACTGGAACTAGAGTTTCAGATGGCTTTAGCTGTCGTGTGCCATGTGGGTTCTGGGAACCAAATCCAGGTCCTCTGCAAGAGCAGCCAGTGCTCTTAACTGCTGAACCATCTCTCCCTCCCCCCTCGAAGTTGAGTTCTTTTTCCTAACAATATACTTTTTTTTGGTCTTTTGGAGACAGGGTCTCCTTGTAGATTCGATTGTCCTGGAACTCACTCTGTAGACCAGGCTGGTCTTGAGCTCACAGAAATCCGCCTGCCTATGCCTCCCAAGTGCTGGGACTAAAGGCGTGTGCCACCACATCCAGATCTTAACAATATACATTTAACACTCCTTCTGTTTTGTTGCAGATGTAGGTTTCAACCACTTGGACCCTTGATCATGATAGGCAGTGTTCAGCTTGTGAAGGGGCCAGCTTGCAGGCCCTCCAGCAGTGAAGGAGGGAGAGGGATCCCGTGGTTCTGATGTCTTGTTCAGTTTTGAACCCTTCTTTTTTTTTTCTAACTTAGAGACAGAAATACCAGTCCACTCTGGCCCGACAGTGAGGATGTCTAATTTCCTGCCACCACTGAAGTCTGGGATGGCCAGCTGAGGCCAGTGTTACAGTCCCATAACTGAAGACTAGGCTTTTGTTATCTTGTTGCTCTGTCGCCCTCAGTGTTTGGCATAGACCTCAAGGTCAAGAGCTGATTTTCACACCCATGTTCTAGCTGCAGGAAGGAAAGGCAGCCGAGTCCACCCACAGCAGCATTCCCTGGGGCCACGTGAAGAAGCCAGAGCACCAGGAAGGACATCTGCTCTGCCCAGCCAAGTCAGCTGAAGAGCAGGGTTATCCCGCAGACAAAGGGAGTGGGCGAGGGTATAGTTTGTGGAGGGCCTGCTGGGTCTCACAGGTAGTGCACTAATCTCAGCACAGCAGACTGGCAAACACTTCCTCCACTGATCCTGCAAATGTTCACTGTGTCTTGTCCTTCCGAGGGGCACAGTGCCATGTAGTGGGAGTGCCAGGTGTGGCTGGTGCTGGGGAAGCCTTAAGGTGAAGCCAAGCTTGGTTAATTTCCTTAACAAATATTACCAGCAGGGTGCCAGATCAGGACGATAATGACCTCAAAGAGTTTATAATATAGTTGGCAAAAAAAAGTTAAAAAGCAGGATCTCCTCTGGCCCAAACCTCCTCCTCCTCCCCCGCCCCTGTGATGATAGAGATGGAAGCCAAGGCCTTGCACATGCTAAGTAAGTGATCTAACACCAAGCTGCACCCGTGGCCCTAGGAGTGTTTAATCACATCCCTTACCTGCCTTCTAACAGACAGGAGGGGCTGGGGCTAGAGAGATGGCTCAGCAGTTAGGAGTACTGACTGCTCTTGCAGAGGACATGGGTTCAATTTCCAGCACCTACATGGTAGCTAACAACCATCTGTAACTACAGTTCCAGGGGACCTACGCCCTGTTCTGACCTCTAAGGGCATTGCATAGATGTACCTACCTACATGCAGATAATACACCCACATGTATAAGATAAATAAAAGATTAAAAAAACAACAGATGGGGGTGCTGGAGAGATGGCTCAGTAGTTAAGAGCACCAACTGCTCTTATAGAGGACCTGGGTTTGATTCTCAGCACTTGCATGGTGACTAACAACTGTCCCTAACTCCAGTTCCACGGAAGTCCTATGATGTCTTCTTACTCCTGAGGCATTGTGCAGCACAGGTGCATTTACACACACACAGGCAATACATTCACACACATTAAAAAAATATAAATAACATACTTAAAGAAGACAGACAGGAGGGGCAGTGATAAAGGAAAGAGTGAAATGACGGTAGGTGACACACACGGGACGAGCTATGTGGAAACAGCTTGAATTTTAGGAAAAATCAATGTAATATAAACTTTTTTTTTTTTTGGTCTTTTCGAGACTGGGTGTCCCTGTAGCCCCAGCTGACCTGGAACTTTCTCTGTAGACCAAGCTGGCCTTGAACTCACAAAGATCCGCCTGCCTCTGCCTCCTGAGTGCTAGGATTAAAGGTGTGCACCACCACGCCCGGCTATAATATAAACTTTTTAAAATTTTTATTTATTTATTTTCTATGTGTATGAATGTACTGTCTGCATGTAGGTTTGTGCACCCATGTCGTGCAATGCCTCAGAGGTCAGAAGAGGGCAAGAGGTTATTTGGGGGCTGGAGAGGGCGAGAGGTTATTTGGGGGCTGGAGAGATGGCCTAGTAGTTAAGAGTGCTGACTGCTCTTGCAGATCCCCAGCACCCACATGGCAGCTGAAAACGGTCTTTAACTCCAGTTCCAGGGGAATCCGACACCCTCTTCTGACCTCTGAGGCATTGCACAACATGGGTGCACAAACCTACATGCAGACAGTACACTCATAAAAAATATATAAAATTAAATAAAATTAAAAAAAAAGAGGTTATTCTAGCCAGGTGCATGCCTTTAATCCTAGCACTTGGGAGATAGGCAGGCAGATCTCTGTGAGTTTGAGGCCAGCTTGGTCTACATATCGAATTCCAGGCTAGTGGGGGCTACAGAGAGACCTTGTCTCAAAACAATAAAAAGAGGTTATTTTAAATTTAAAGAGATAATGGGGCTGGAGAGATGGCCTAGAGGTTAAGAGCGCCGACCGCTCTTACAGAGGACCTGGGATTCGATCCCAGCACCCACATGGCGGCCGAGAACCGTCTGAAACTCCAGTTCCAGGAGAACTCCAGTTCCAGGGGAATCCGAAACCCTCTTCTGACCTCTGCGGCATTGCACGACATGGGTGCATGGACTTGCATGCAGACAGTACATTCATACACATACAGAAATAAATAAAGTTAAAAAAAAAATTTAAAGAGATAATCAGGTTGGAAATGTGAGTCTTGATTGGATGGTGGACTGAGAAGCCAAGTTCCGACTGGGACGTGACTGCAGCAGCTGATGCTATGGGATTATTGCTAATTTTCTCAGGCACATGGATCATGTGATTATACAAGAACATTAAAAAAAATTATATGGCCAGGCATGGTGGCACACGCCTTTAATCGCAACACTTGGGAGGCAGAGGCAGGAGGATCTCTGAGAGTTCAAGGCCAGCCTAGTCTACATAGTGAGTTCCAGGCCAGTTGGGGCTAAAGGGAGACCCTGTCTCAAAAAGACCAAAAAGAAAATTATGTGAATGAGTATTTTGCCTTCATGTATCGAAGTGCTCCTGTGTCATCCGATGCCAGAGGAGGCCAGAAGATGGCATTGGATTCCCTTGAACTGGAAGTTTAGACACTTGTTAGCCACCATGTGGGTGCTGGGAGCTGAACCAGGGTCCTTTTGAAGAGCAAACAGTGCTTGAAACCATGGAATCCTCCAGCCCCAAGAATATTCTTTTTTAAAATTTTTATTTATTTTTGTATGTGTATGAATGTACTGTCTGCATGCAGGTTTGTTCCCCTTTGTCATGTAATATGGCCGAGGTCAGAAGAGGGCATCAGATTCCCCTGGAACTGGAGTTAAAGATGGTTCTCAGCTGCCATGTGGGTGCTGGGGATCGAACCCGGGTCCTCTGCAAGAGCAGTCAGTGCTCTTAATTGCTAGGCCATCTCTCCAGCCCCCAAGAATATTCTTTTTTTTTAATATATATTTTTAAATTTTATTTATTTTTGTATGTGCATGAGTGTACTGTCTGCATGTAGGTTTGTGCACTGTGTTGTACAATGCCATGGAGGTCAGAAGAGGTTGTCAGATTCTCCTGGAACTGGAGTTCTCCTGGAATTGGAGTTACAGACGGTTCTTAGCCGCCATGTGGGTACTGGGGATCGAACCCTGGTCCTCTGCAAGAGCAGTTGGTGCTCTTAACCGCTAGGCTATCTCTCCAGCCTGAATATTCTTTTTTTTAATTTTTATGTGTTATTGTGTATGTGAAGGATGTGGGGTGTGTGTGTGTGTGAAGGCACATGCAGGACATGCACACATGTGGAGGTCAGAGGCCTCCTTCCACTCCTTCCACTAGGTCCCGGGATGGGCCCTTGGCTCTCGGGCCTAGGGAGCAGGCCCTTCCTTATGGAGCCACTTCACTGGCCCATGTGAGAACATTCCAATTTTTCTACAATGCATTCTGAAGTATTTAGAGATGTCTACAACTTATTTTTCTAGGTTAATAACAGGAAACATGAGTGTATGTGTAAAAAAATTCATTTATCCTGAAAGAGCATGAGCTAGGCAGCTACATGACAGAGTGGTAACAGTTACCAAATCTCAAGGTTATGTAGGTGCTTGTTGTACTGTTTTTTTGCTTTATAAAAATTATGTCATGCTGGGTGTGTTCTTTAATCCCAACACTTGGGAGGCAGAGGTAGGTGGATCTCTGTGAGCTGAAGGCCAGCCTGGTCTACATAGTGAGTTCCAGGACAGCTGGGGCTACAGGGAGACTCTGTCTCAAAAAAAAAAAAAAAAAAAAAAAAGAGGGAGCAAGCCAGTGGGTGGGCGGCTGCATTCCTTCATGATTCCTTCATGGCCTGCTGGGCCTCAGCTCCTGGGGCTCCTGCACTCCAGGGTTCCTGCCCCTGAGTTACTGCCGTTGGGTTCCCTGAGTCCCCTGAGTGAATGAAACTGGGACCCAAGAATGTAAGCTTGAATTAAAAACCCTGTCCTCCCCCCAAGTTTGGTGTCGGATCAGAGTGTTTGTCACAACATGGAAGAAAAACAGAAAACAGAAATTTGGTATCAGAAAGTTGGGTATTGCTGTGACAGATCTGTCCTTGGTGTTTTGGGGAAGGTTGTGGGAGGCGTTGTAAACTTGGGCTGGGAGATCTCAAACAATGGAGGCCTAAAGACGTTGCTGTGGGAGTCTGTGGCTTGCAGTTTTGCTGAAGGAGTTGTAGATGGATGGAGGCCCTGGCTTGTGAAGTTTCTAGTTTTAAAGGGAAGCAGAGATCATCAGAGACTGTTGATCGATTTTTTCTGATTGAGACTGGGCTGAAGAATCAGCTTGTAAGTAACAAGAAGCGAACCTGAAGGAGGAAATCTTTGTTTACTGGGACAATTGATGCTGGTGCTGATAGCGTGGGGGGCTGAAAATCAGCTGTAAGTAACAAGAGACCACACTCACTGTGAAATCTTCTGGAAAAATTTCTTCAGGGTCGAGCACACAGAGAGCTATGGTCCAGAAGGGGGCTGAGCCTGATATCAGTCCAGAAGCAGATCTTGGTAGTGGTTAAGAGTCCCTATATGGTTCTGGTGTTGAAAATTTGAGGGGGTCACAGAGAGCAGGCCAAGACGTGGCAACTGTGAGAAGGTCAGAAAGGACCATTGGTGGAAGCAGCACCTCGGTTGCCGCAAAGACCCCAGGATTGAGGGGTCATGGAGAGAAGCGAAGGCTTTGGCACAAGAGGTCAGAATAAACCATTAGGTGAAGGTGCTACGCTCAGTTTAAGGTGTGAACCCCAGCTTTTTGGAGAATGCCGGGACCATGGGACGACCACCAAGAGCATCAGCAGGGTGAAATGGAGTCGGCCTGGGCCTGCAGATGAGCTAAGGTGTGTGCCAACAGATGGCAGAGTCGGCAGAGAGGAGGGGGAGCGGCGTAAACCCTTGGAGCCCGAAGATCATGAGTGAATCCCGTGTCCAGCCTTGACCTAACTTTTGCTGGACTTAGGTTTTGCTTAGGTGGTTGCCTGATTCTTTCCCTTTGAAATAAGAGAAGTACTTGTTTTGATTTACAGCAGCCCACAGTTAAGAGACTTTTAATGAACTGACTTTTTAAGTGTTTCTGGACATTTTAAGGAACGTGTGGGGCGTTTAAGGTTGTACTGTCTTAAGGTTGTGATTAATGTTAACATCATACTTTGGGGATAAAAACGGAAAGGTGGTGGGTTTTTCCAATCAGTGCATGTGTTTTGTGTGTCAAGTTGGGCACAGGGGTCCACTATTGTGCTGGCATACTTTGTGTCCACTTGACACACCTGGGTTTGGGAGCCGCCTCACGTGGGGAAGTTGGCTCCATTGGAACTGGCCTGTGGCCACATCTGTGGAGTATGTCTTGAGTTGCTGGAGCATGTGGGCGGGTAACCCCACCACCCCAATGAGTGGTGCATCTGCATCCTGGGCAGGTTGTTGTGTACTAGTATAGGGAGGAAGGGCCGGTGGGCATGGGGTCAGGGGAGGCAACCAGGGTGGCACGCATTCCTCCATGGCTTGTGCTTTCCCGTGTTCCATTGCCCTGATTCAAGAAAAGAACTACCTATGGGTGCTTCCCTCAAATGATGAATGTACCAGGAGATGTAGGCTGAATAAACCTCTCCCCCCTCCCCAAATTAGAAAAAGAAAAAAAAAGAAAAAGAAAAGAAAAAGTTGATGTCCTTTTTCAGTTATATTAAGGGCTGACAGGATAGGAGGCGTTCAGGCACTTAGCAGAGGCAGTGGTTCTTTGAGGCCCTGGACTGTCACAACCTCTTCCAGGTGCAACGAAGCCCATCCATTTTGAAAATGGTTGAAAAGAATGTTTATGTTCCAAAAACATGTCCATAGAAGGTGATTGAAAAGCTACCAGCCGGGTGGTGGCCGCACGCCTTAATCCTACACTCGTGGAGGCAAGATGGGCAGGCGGATCTTTTGTGAGTTCAAGGCCAGCCTGGTCCTCAGAGGAGTTCCAGGGACAGCTGGGACGGGAGACCCTGTCTCAAAAAGACCAAAAAAAAAAAAAAAAAAAAAAAAAAAAAAAAAGAAAAGGCTACCAAGGACCCCATTTTGAAGGCAAAATGAAGAACTGGTCAAGAACAAATGAACAAAAGCAAATTATGAAAATGAGTGATTTACTTGATGTTAATAAAGAATAAATTGTGGGGCTGGAGAGATGGCCTAGTGGTTAAGAGCGTTGACTGCTCTCGCAGAGGACCCGGGTTCGATCCCCAGCACCCACATGACGGCTGAGAACCGTCTGTAACTCCAATTCCAGGAGAACTCCAGTTCCAGGGGAATCCGAGACCCTCTTCTGACCTCCGCGGCATTGCATGACACGGGTGCACAGACCTTCATGCAGACAGTACACTCATACACATACAAAAATAAATAAAATAAAATAAAAAAGAATAAATTGTGGAGGCTTTCCCACAACAAAGAATAAATTGTGTAGAAAAAAGTTATGTGCATGCAGATAGTACATTCATACACATATAGAAATAAATAAAATTAATTAAAAAAAATTAAAAAAAAAAGAAAAAAAAGAAAAAAAAGTTATGTCTCCAAGCTCCAGGACAGCTGGTACTAAAAGGGAGACCCTGCCTCAAAAATACCCAAAAAAGGAAAAAAACTAAAAAAGAAAAGAAAAAAAAGTTATGTCTCTTAAAGATAAAATTGGGGCTTGGTGTGGTGGCACATACCTTTAAGCCCAGCTCTTAGGAGACAGAAGCAGGCAGATCTCGGTGATTTCTGTGAGATAGTGAATTCCAGCCAGACTATATAGTGATACCATGTCTCAAAAAAAGGGGGGGGGGGCTGGAGAGATGGTTCAGTGGTTTAGAGCACTGTTCTTTAAAAAGGAAAATAATTGGGGCTGGAGAGATAGCCTAGCGGTTAAGAGCACTGATGCTCTTACAGAGGACCCGCGTTCGATCCCCAGCGCCCACATGGCGGCTAAGAACCGTCTGTAACTCCAATTCCAGGAGAACTCCAGTTCCAGGGGAATCCGAGACCCTCTTCTGACCTACCTCCGCGCATTGCACGACACGGGTGCACAGACCTGCATGCAGACAATACATTCATACACATACAAAAATAATTAAAAAGAAAATAATTGCACCGCTGTTTATCAGCTGTGATCAGATGGTTCCCAGAGAGAGAACTGAGGCTATGGTGGAGAGCTGCCCTAGGACCACAGGTCAGCTGAAGCCAAGCTAGGCTAGAATCAGACACAGGCAGGGATGTACTGTAGGGAGGCTTGAGTAGGGAGGGGTCCCAGGTTAGGACTAAGGGCTATGGAAGGACAGGGCACTTCTTTGCTTCTGGATACTGTGCGTAGGAGGGCCTACCCAAGAGCAAACTGGAGCCATCCCTGGCAGCACTGGTCCCTTTGTGGGCCACGTGAGAAGAGGGCAGAGGAGCCCCGGCCATAACTGCACAGAAGCAGTTGGTTGAGACAAAGGCCCACCGTCCCTTCTCAGCTGTCCTTAAGGCCCCAGTGGCCCTCTCAATACTATTTTGAGTTCTTTCTTAAGCTGCTTCCAGTTGGTCCCTGTCACTTGTCACCTATCAAGTTCTGGCTAATGCATTGTGAAAAGTTTCAGCATAGGAGTGGAGAAGCTGTGGGGTGTGCAAGGTGGAAATGGGGTTCCATTAATTCTGTGGGGTCAAAACTGAGACAATAATTTGGGATTAAAATAAAAATATGAGCTTTATTTTTATGTATTTATTTATTTATTTATTTGGTCTTTTCGAGACAGGGACTTCCTGTAGCCCCATCTGTCCTGGAATTCACTCTGTAGACCAGGCTGGCCTTGAACTCACAGAGATCCACCCTACCTCCTGAGTGCTGGGATTAAAAGCATGCACTACCAGACTTTTTTTTTGGTCTTTTTGAGTGAGCTGCAGGGCAGCTGGGGCTACAGGGAGACCCTGTCTCAAAAAAAAATCTGTGAAAGGGGCTGGAAAGGTGTCTCAGCTGTTATGAGCACTGGCTCTTCTTGCAGAGGACCCAGGTTCTGTTTCTAGACCCACATGGTGGCTAACAACCATCCTTAACTCTAGTTCCTGGGGATGTGACACCCTCTTCTAGCCTCTATGGGCACTGCATGACATGGGTACTCTTGAATACATGCAGGCAAAACATTCATATACATAAATAAAATGAAATTTTTTGGTCTTTTTGAGACAGGGTTTCTCTGTAGCTCTGACTGGGCTGGAACTCGCTATGTAGACCAGGCTGGCCTTGAACTCACAAAGAGCCACCTGCCTCTGCCTCCTAAGTGTTGGGATTAAAGATATATGCCACCACTCCTGGCTATAAATATATATTTTAAAAAGTCAGTTAAGAAAAGGGTGTGAACCCTAAGATTCACTTACATGCAATTCAAAAATAGGCAAAACTAGGGGTCTGGTTTGGGCCAGCAGGCATAGCACAGATTCATCAAACCCTACTGCACATTACATCTGTGTGTTCCACGTTATGACAATGAGGTAGACGCAGGAGGATCTCTGTGAGATCAAGGCCAGCCCAGTCTACATAGTTCCAGGCCAGCTAGGACTATAGGGGATCCTGTCTTAAAAAATAACAAAACCATCTAGTGGATAACTTGCCAATAACATTTGAGATAAAGGGTAAATTGAAAAAGATAGTGGGGCTGGAGAGATGGCCTAGCGGTTAAGAGTGCCGACCGCTCTTGCAGAGGACCCAGGTTCGATCCACAGCACCCACATGGTGGCTAAGAACCGTCTGTAACTCCAATTCCAGGAGAACTCCAGTTCCAGGGGAATCCGAGACCCTCTTCTGCCCTCTGCGGCATTGCACGACATGGGTGCACAGACCTACACGCAAACAGTACATTCATACACATAAATAAATAAAATAAAATAAAAATTACTACAAAAAAAAAAATAGCTAGGCATGGTGGCACACGCCTTTAATCCCAGCACTCAGGAGGTAGAGGCAGGCGGATCTCAGTGAGTTCAAGGTCAGCCTGGTCTACATAGCGAGCTCCAGGCCAACTGGGACTAAAGGGAGACCCTGTCTCAAAAAGACAAAAAAAAAAAAAAAAAAGCTAAAACAAAAACAACCAACAGTTGGGCCAATTAACGACTCCTGTCTTGTCCCTGCCCCTGCGATGGCACTGATAGGCCCCAGCTTTTTTGAACTGAAGAAACCTAGAGTGGGTAAGGGGGCAGAGTAGGGCCAGGGAGGGGCCAGCCTGCAATACTCCAGTGTCTGCAGTTTGAGGAGGCCTGCGGCTGCCTTTAATGTATGCTTTGTTAATGGGCCCTGGGTTTTCCTTACTGGAAGGCTTCTGAGGACCGTTTTCAGGCAGCTCTGTTGAGGATTTGTACTTTTTTTTTTTGGTCTTTTCGAGACAGGGTCTCCCTGTAGCCCCAGCTGTCCTGAAACTCGCTCTGTAGACCAGGCTGGCCTTGAACTCACAGAGATCTACCTGCCTGTGTCTCCCAAGTGCTTAAAGGCGTGTGCCACCACTCCGGGCTGAGGATTTGTATTTTTTTCCAGGCTTGGTTTTGGTCATTTTTTTTTTCCTAGCAATTGGCCCATTTTATCTGTTATTTAATTTGTTAACATATATTTGTAGTATCTGTTACAATGCTTTTAAAATATTTTTATTTTCAGTTGGGCGTGGCAACGCACACCTTTAATCCCAGCACTCAGGAGGCAGAGGCAGGTGGATCTCTGTGAGTTCAATGCCAGCCTGGTGTACAGAGTAAGCTCCAGGCCAGTTGGGACTGAAGGGAGACCCTGTCTCAAAAATACCAAAAAAATTTTAATTTTTATTTGATGTAGATGAGTGTATTGCTTGCCTGTAGGTGGGTGGTGCACCTGTGTTGTACAATGCCTGCAGAGGTCAAAAGAGGGCATCCGATCCCCTGGAATTGGAGTTACAGATGGTTGTTAGCTGCCATGTTGGTGCTGGGAATCAAACCTGGGTCCTCTGTAAGAGCAGCCATTGCTCTTAACTACTGACCCCTCTCCAGCTCTATAGTGTTTTTGGCTTTTTGACAGGGTCTCCCTGTATCCCCAGCTGGCCTGGAATTCACTATGTAGTCCTAGTATTCACATAAGGTATGAAGATGAGGAGGCTAACCCAGGCTACAGGAGACTTGTTTCAAAAACAGAAGTGCTAATTTCCATATTCATGAATTTTGTTTCTCTTTCTGCTACTTTTGCTCCTCCACATGCTGGGAGGATGTAGAATTTCAAGGTCACTTACTGAGATGTGCTATATCCTGCAGTACATTCTATTTAAGAAATATATATTGTGTGTCAGTTCCATTCAACTTTTAAATTTATGTAACATGAGGCACACACATGACAGTGACATTCAAGTTCAAAGGTGGAAATCCATGAAGCCACCACTCTCCTGAAGACCAAAATCTTGCCTCCACCTGCTCTCCACACCCCCTTGCCTTACTTTGCATAAACCCTGTGTAATTCATACTAGTGCTTGAGCTTCATAAAAATGCCACTGCACTATAGAAGCGGCTGCACCTTGTTAGTCTGGCTTCTGAGACCCATTCATGGAGGTGCTTATGGATTCCAGTAGCTACTCAATCACATATCTGCTGAGGATGGATGGCTGGACGATTATAGCCTTTGTCTGTCCTCCTCCCCTCCACCTTGCCATGCAGACCAGGTTAGCCTAGAACTTCAGAGATCCTCCTGAGTATGAGATTACAGGTGTGTCCTACTATGCCTGGTGCAGCTCTTACCTCTACCTAGGAGCAGCAGTCTGTGGGGACCCTGTAGCCTGATCCCACCCAAGAGCAGCAGACAAGCTCTCTCCCCTACAGCAGGAGGGGCTGTAGTGGAGTCTGCTGCAAACTGTCCTGGGCTCCCTGGGCGCTAGCCCGCTGCTGTTCCTGACCATTTTCTCCTCTTCTGCCCCCCCCCCCCCCCCCCCCCCCCCCCCAGCTACGGAGAGCAGAGCCGCAGACCTAGGGCAGTGAGGCCGTCTGTATGCTCTTCATATCAAGGGCACTCGGAGTTCCCGAGCCTCCGCAGGCAATTCTCCTCTTTCGCCACTGCAGGGCAGGCCCTGCAGCCAGCGGAGGGCGCCAGGCACCCTGCTCCTTGGTGCTCCTCCAGCTGCACAGGAAGACCAATGGGCAGGGCTTCAGGGCCCAGGGCAAGGAAGAGGGACAGTGAGCAGAGGCTCCTCAGGACACAGCCCAGAGCTGCTAGGCTGTGCTGGGGTCACTTGACACAGAGCTGGCTCCTTGCCCAGGGCACACCCAGGGAAGGTGACATGATGGCAGATCTCTCCAGGGCAAGCCCCAAGCACTTTACAAAATAACTCCATAGCTGAAGCCAACTTGGAAAATTCCAGGGAAAAGGAAATTTACCACAGTTCAGGATGGCTGAGGCTTGGCTGGATCCATCCAAGCTCGATGTGGGGTCCTTAGAGCCTCTGTGGACTGGGCCCAGTCCCAAAGGCGGCCATAGACACCCCTAGCACAATGGAAAGACTCAGCCAGGCCCACCAAGAGGGAGTCCTTTAATAGATAGCACAGACAGGAGACACGACAGGCCAGCACCCTGCTTGCAGGCTCAGGCACTCTGCCAGCAGATGCAACGGCCTCCCCCGACGCAGGGTGGAGACGAGGTGGTTTAAAAAAACACAGCTGTACTAATTCTTCACTTTCACAGAAAAGGGGAACTTGGGGGAACAGCTCACTGGAGAATTTAGACAGAGCTGAGTCTGAGAGCCCACTCCCTTGAAGGACTGAAGCTCACTGTCCTCTCCCCACTAGACCCACCCTTCAAGCCGTCTGCACTCAATACGGGGCAAACACCACAGGGAAGGCCCAGGCTGGACCACAGAGGAACATGCTGACCTAAATAGCTGTCCCTTCCCTTCCTCAGCTGTTAGTGTTTCTACACTATGTACATTGTTGTGCTTTATAGCCCCCACCCAAGCCTCTGCCTGAAGCTCAGGGTGGAGAGAGGAACCCTGCACCACACAGAGCTGAGTAGGAGTGCCAGGACTCCCAAAGGCTGGCACTCTACATGGCTGGTTCTGAGGCTGCCAGGTTCAGGAGGCTGCCAGGTTCAGGAGGCCGCTGGAGCTGCAGGCCAAGGGTCCAGAGCCAGCCTTGCCAGCCAGTTCTTCTGAGAAGGAGCAGAAACAGAAGGGTCAATGCTGGACGAGATGCAGGCTGGGTGGGAGGAGGCAGTGCGGAAGGACCAGGTGCAAGGCCGTGAGACTGGGATGAGGGGTATACACGCACAGCTGGGCAGGGGCTGGCAGGACGCCTGGGCAAGAACCGTTCTGTAGCAGTGAACTTGGTGGAAGGAGGGTGGTGAGAGCCACTGCCCTGGGACCCTCAAAGCACAGGGCTGCTTCCAGCTCGGCAGTGGCGGGTCCTGGCTCGGGTGTGTGCACGGGGAGGTTCGGGGAGGACTGCAGGCATCCTGCAGGACTGGGCAAGTAGGGAAGGCTGTGGTGACATCTGTGAGTGTGTCTGACCAGGTGAGGGGTTAACACAGGATCAGTTGTTCTCAAAGAGAGAGAGCAGGTCATCACTGCTGTTTGTGGGGAGGTCAGGTGGGCCCAAGTAGGAGAGCAGCTCGTCAGGGTTGGTCAGTTCTGGGAGCAGCTGAGGACAAAGCAGACAGGTTAGCAGCTCTGATCCCAGACCCGTCCCATCCAGTGCTCATGCCGACTTAGCAGCCCAGTCCTGTCCCCAGGCCCAGTGGGAACACTAGCTGCCCCTCCCCTGCCAAATGCCTGCAAGAAGCTGCCTGTAACTCCCCACGGAAGGACAAGAATAGCTCAAGACAGGCTTCTCAGCTCTGCCAGGAGCCAAGTGTACAGCCAGGGTGGCACAGCTGTGCATGGAGATGCATAGGCCTGAGAGGGGATCCCCAGTGTGATTCCCAGGGGCCAAGCCCCTAAGACTTCCTGCTCTGGGCTGCTTCTCATCTTTCTCATGTGGAACTTCAATGATTTATATTACGGTCCAGGCTCAGTCAACTGTCTTTCATGGTTGTCCTCACATACCACCTATGTGTCAAGAGGCAATATGTGAACAAATGGACAGGTCAAGCTGGACTTTAAAGGACTATGTTGTGAGCTTCCAGCCCAGGCTTCTCTGGGGAGCCAAGGCACAGAGGCCCTACGGGCAGGTCACTCAGTCAACACAGGATACCTGGCAGCCCACGGCTGTTCCTCCAAGTATCCAACCTGTGTGTAACAGCCGCGTCTGGGTGATGTTATCTGAAAGGCTCTCCTGGAAGGCTCTCTGTCTTCCCTCATGAAGCAAGGTAGGCAGTCCCAGGGACAGTGGACAGACAACACCCCAGAGGCTCCCCTATGCTCCCTAGCACAAGACCTGCTACTTACATCCAGAGCTGGTTCAGAGGCCTCCCCTGCCCCAGACATGTTGGGAGGCCCCATCATGCCCGTGGCAGGATTGAAGGCCAGTTCACTGATGGGCCCCGTACTTGCTTGGCCCAGGGGCTGCCGAGATGCAGGGGGAGGGTTTGTATGGTGTAGCTGGGGGCCTGGGGGGGGTCCAAGGTTGGAGGTGTGCAGCCCTGGTGGTCCAGGATTGTGGCCTGGGTCTACGTGGCCTGCTGGTGCCATCTAAAGATGGAGAACACAATTGTGAAAATAGCCAGGAGTTCCCTGGGGAGACTCCTACCCCTTGGGTACAGCACTGACCTGGCCTGGGAGGCAGGGAGCGGATTTCTCTGGAGTTAGGAGGCTGCTGGGAATGTCAGACTGGTAGGAGATGGGGGGTGGCCCCTGGGTGAACTCAGCAAGGTTTGGGGTACTGGGCGTGGTAGACGGGAAAGACTCTGGGAAGGTTCCAGGCCCTAGGAAGTTGGAACCTACAAGAAGAGAGTCAGGTCAGGAGGCCGAGACTGGCAGAGCTGCTGGAAAGGGAGGCCACCTGCAGTCAGGTCGGATACACCCACTGCTAGCAGTCAGTCTACGCTTCAGCCCTGCTAGTCCTGGGAGGGGAGGCCTCCGAGGGGCTGGAGTAGGACCCACCACATTAAATGTGCAGGAGGATGGGTCCTCGATGGATACCGCAGATGGGGCCAGTCCATGGAAATATTTCAGCAAAAGCCTTTTATTCCAAACCAGAGGGAAAGAGTGGAGGCCTTACACTGACTGCTGCCTAGGACCTGGCCCCGACCACAGCCCCACCTGGCCAAGACAGGACTTAGAGGACTGGCATCCTTAGCATGCTTTGGTTGGATATACTGTTCTTTTTTTTTTTTTTTTTTTTGAGACAGGGTCTCCCTATAGCCCCAGCTGGCCTGGAACTCACTCTGTAGACCAGGCTGGCTTTGAACTCGCAGAGATCCGCCTGCCTCTTGAGTGCCAGGATTAAAGGCGTGTGCCACCACGCCTGGCTTAAAGAGGGTTCTTAGCTGCCATTTGGGTGCTGAGAATTGAACCCAGGTCCTCTGCGAGAGCAGTCAGAACTCTTAACCACTGAGCCATCTCTCCAGCCCCATGGATATACTTCTTAACTGTGCTGAAGTGACACTGGCACTGTCGAGGAGGCTGATCTGGGGAGGACAAGTCATTTGCCCAGGGTCACCTGAGGTTCAAGCCTGGGTGTGCTATACTCACCCTGGCTAGGGTAGTCGCTGGGGCCAGGGGCCGAGGGGGGCTGCAGAGGGGCAAAGGGGGCAGCGCCAGGGCCCAAGGCTGCAATCATCTCCATCACACTGGGCATGAGCACGTGGGCAGGGCTCACGGTGCGGCAGCGCTTCAGCACTGGCCCGTCCGGCTCCTCCTTGATGTGTAGGTCAGGCTTCACAGGCACTGGCTTCCAGCTGCACGTAGGGTCAATGGTGATCTCCTCATAGTCTGAGCTAAGCAGGGAAACATGGGTGTTGGTCACTCACCACCTGCCTAGCACCTGCTGCCGCACTCAGCTGGCAGGAAGTTTCCAACCAGACCCTCCACTCGAGAGATTCTGCTACTCAAAATCTTCAGGGTACTTGGCAGGTGCTGGGCTACAGACTGGTACATGGGGTTGGAACTTGGCTTGGAGTGGAGCTGCTTCAAGGTGGGATAAGGCTCAGAAGGCTGCACTTATTCCAGGCCTGCCCCCTGGTGGCCACAGGTGCAGGGCTGGCAGGAAGACACTTACTTCTGAATGTAAATCAGGATGCCTAGCATGTACTGGTCCACCTCCAGGCCCTCCAGCAAGGCCGTCTTGCTGTGGAAAGCAAAGAAAACTGGTTCAGAGGCCTAGGCCAGCTCACGCTGGGGGCAGGCCCTTTCATTGCTCTAGCCTAACCAGCTGTGTGAGGTGACTGCAGAGACCCTCTGTGCAGCGACTGTCCACAGTGTATCAGGTGACTGCATAGGCTCTAAGGTAGCCTGTGTGAGGGGATGCTGTGCAAGACCATCCAGTAGGAAGGGTCTTCCCTGAGACAGGCGATGCTGGTCTGTACTGTGGACTCCTTCCACCAGGCTTGTGCATTTGCTGGTACTGTCTGAAGTTTCACCAATGAAACCCTCTGAGGAAGTGGACACACACACACACACACAACTTACTTGCACACAGGACACCTCCAGGTCCCCCGTTCACAGTTGAGCTGTAAGTATGACTCCAGGTCAAAGCACTGCAGAAAGATGAGGACACAAGTCATTTCTTAGCATGGGTCAGTGAAGGCATTTAGCTGCCCTGTCTACTGGAAAGCGTGACTTATTTAGGTGTGTGTTTGAGGCACCAAATACAGACTCTCACTGCAACATCATCCTAGGAGACCGAGCTTGGGACTTCTCGAGCAGTCTTCACTGGCGTGTCATGCTCTAGGACCAAAGCAAGGACCAGGCAGCTAAACAGACAGGGAACCTTTGGACGGATGTTAAACAGACAGGGAACCCTCGAACGGATGTTAAACAGACAGGGAACCCTCGAACGGCTGTTAAAAGGAGAAATGAGGCCAGGGATGTAATTCAGTTGTACAGTGAATGCAGGAAGCTATAGGTTCAATCCCCAGTACCACCACCAAAAAAGGGAGCGCCTCCTGTACAGGCAGGGGTGGGCAGTGCCTGCCAGCCCTGGGTGTCTCTAAGAGTCAGCAGGAAGAAGGCTGCACCCACATTCTTATGCTTTTTAAAAATGAAATTCCATGAATGCAGGATCCAGTAAAATGTTGGTACAGATTGTGATTATAGTTTGAAGGAAGAAGACATCTTAGGAAGGAAGCAGTCAGGCCCCTTGGTCCCTGTCACAGGCCTGTCTTTTGGACTGACAGCTGAGGTACTCAGATTCCATCTGCTCCATCTACCGACAAGGAGAAGGCTGCCATGTCAGATCAAAAAATTATTTTTTTAAAGCCTGGTGTGGTGGTGTCTGCCTATAATCCCAGAATTTGGGAGCTTGAGAAGCTGGGCAGCAAGACCAGGAGCCAAGGTCACCCCCTGCCACATAAGGAGCCAGAGACCAACAAAAATCTGAGTTGGGGGGCTGGAGAGATGGCTCAGCAGTTAAAAGCACTAGCTGCCCTTGAAGAGGACCCAGGTTCTGTTCCCGGCACCCACATGATGTCTAACAACGGAACTGTGATTATGGAGCTGTGTAACTCCAGCTCCAAGGGATCTAACGCCCTCTTGAAGCCTCTGTAGGCATTGCACACACAGGCTGGCTTCAAACTTGATCTTCTTGCCTCAGCCTCCTGAGTGCTGAGATTACAGGTATATAACATCATACCAGACTCAATGTACTGGGTTTTTTTTTTTTTTTTTTTTTTTTTGGTTCTTTTTGAGAAGGGGTCTCCTGTAGTCCCAGCTGTGCTGGAACTTCACACTCTGTGAGACAACAGGCTGGCTTAGAACTCAAAAGATCCCGCCTGCTCTGGCCTCCCAAGTGCTAGGACTCAGGGGTACACCCACTCACGCCCAGCTTCTTCAATGTATTCTTTAAGTGGTTGATAAAGCAATGCTGTTTATTATTGAACCAGTTACAGATTATAGCCTTTGAACGTCGTTATATATATATATCATATATATTATTTATTATTTTTTTTTTTTTTTTTGTCTTTTTGAGACAGGGTCTCCCTGTAGCCCCAGCTGTCCTGGAACTCGCTCTGTAGACCAGGGTGGCCTTGAACTCACAAAGATCTGCCTGCCTCTGCCTCCCAAGTGCTAGGATTAAAGGCGTGCGCCACCATGCCCAGCAGTGTTATATGTTTTAACTGGGTAAAATGCTGGAGGCAGAATTCCTTGATCGCAAGCCGTGTATTATTATTTGTAAATGCTACCAAGCAGTTCTCTCAATCATGCTCCAATTAATTTAGACCCCACTCAATACTGGATCAGTTTTCTTGTTGTTCCACAAGGTCAAGTATTTTAGAGGCAAGAAATTTCAACTAAGGTCTACAGGGACTTCCCACCCACCTGTATGTGGCGACAGTCGTGACCACGGGCAGGGAGCTGGATCCTGCGGAAGGTGATGGGGCACTTCAGGGACACCTTGATAGCCGTCTGCTCCACCCCATCCTCTCCATTGGGCCCAGGGGTGCCAGGGATGGTGCCGCTACTGAAGTTCCGCTTTACTGACATTGACAGGGGAAAGGACTTGAGTATAGGGTCCTGGACACAGTGAGGCTGTGAACTGGAATGAACTGGAACACCAACCAGGGACCCAGCCACTGCTCAGTCAATACCTCCGAGGAGTCACCTGGAGGTAACCAGTGCCCCAGGGCAGAGCCACTGGCCTGAGTGGAGATGGCCTGTGTGACAGGGGGATGTGCCACATAGGCCAGTGTTCAGCCTGGGTGTGGCCCCAGTGGCTGGGGCTAGGGGACCACTCACTCTTGGTGATGCAGTGCTCAGCTGGCAAGAGGCGCTTCTTGAGGAGACCCTGCAGCACGGAGCGGACAGATGGACGGTGTACCAGCTGCAGCACAAAGAGGTGGGACTGCAAGAGAGTGACGGGTGTTAGGTGGGGGTTAAGGCTATGAAGGATGGTATGTGATTCCGAGGGGCATGATCAGAAGGAAGTTACAGCACAGGGTGCCAGGGAGGGGAGGGGGAATTTCAAAGTGGGAGAGAGCCCACATTCCTGGCAGCTAGGCCCAGTCCTCCTGAGTGTTCACAAATAGGCAGGGTACTTCCCCAGTTCTCCATTGTGAGCCCTGGTGACCCCAGCCTTGGTTAGGGCGATGAGCTTCCACCAAGCTCTCCTACCCGTCCTGTATTAACCACTGGCTAGTTTTCCCACCTGTCACAATCACCTCAAGTCCCCTGCAAGCTCCCTGCTGTGGCATCCACTCTTCAGACTGGACCTAAGTTAAAACTGCCTAAGACCCACATGACGCCTCATATCTGAACTGCTCACCATCTCCAGGCCCCTCAACCCAGGTGGCTACCAGCAGGCCTGGAGCTCACGGTCTACATGGGATCCCATCTACTGGATCCCAGAGCTCACGGTCTACATGGGATCCCATCTACTGGAACCCAGAGCTTTATATGCAGTTTGGTTTTTCTTATATAATGAAATCATAAACTGGATTCCTTTTCTCTTTTTTTGGTTTCTTTGGGACAAGGTCTTGCTGTAGCCCTAGCTGGCCTAGAACTGTGTAGACCAAGCTGGCGTCAAATTCAGAGATCTGCCTGCCTCTGCCTCCTTGGTGCTGAAATTAAAGGTGTACACCACCATGCCCAGTGAGAAACAATTATCTTGTTCTTCCAGGATAAATTCTCCGTCCCTGCCTCAGGCTCTCAGGAAAGATGGATCTGGGTAGTGCCGCTGTAGCTCCAGCCCAAACCCTACCAGACCCTGCTCATGCCCTTGCAGGACACCCACACAGCAGCAGGCAGTGACGGTGATCTGGATGGTGTTTCGACCAGGCTGGCAGACATGCTTCAGGTAGAGGGGCTTGTGTGAGGTCTTGTTGTCTCCACGCTCGATGGTGAGCGGTGTGGCGTTGACGCTGACCTGCACCGATGCTGGCCAGTTGGTGTTCATCTGCCGGTCTTCGTGGTGATAGCACTTGAACTGCAGCTCCAGGTCGGGCCTACCAGGGAAGAGGGTGATGGAAGCCCCAACTTTGTGCAGGCAGGACTGAGGGACAGCATGGTAGCAGGCTCACCTCAGCATCAGGGTCTTATAGACAGAGTCTCGGAGCTGGAAGACGTGGTTGCTCACAGCCAGGTTGTGCTGCAGGCGGAAAGGCTCCAGGACTACCCCGTCTCGTACTGGGAAGGTCAGGCGCAGCTCATCACAAGGGCCACTTCCTGGGAGCGGAGGCATGTTAGCTCTGAGCTGGATCCCCACCAGGGCATCTCCACCCTCTCAAGGAGCACCTCTGCACCCTGGAGCCCCTAAGCTCCCTGTAGGAGTCTCTGTCCCCATTTCTCCAGCCACTCCAGCCTGTGCTAGCTGCTTTTCTGAAAAGGAACACTCACCAGAGGGTGAAGGGTGCAAGGAGCTGAGGCCTGGCTTGAGGTCAGGCAGGAAGGGAGACTTGACTTCCTGGCTTGGGGACATGTAGGGAACACTGCTGCTGGGTGTCATAGGTGGTGTGGGATTCCCCGGTAGTGGGGAGCTGGGGTAGCCAGGGATGGAACGGGAAGGCTGTAGAGATTGAGCATAAACAGTCAAAGTAGAATGGCAGGGCTGGGGGTGCAGTCTGTGCATGGAGAACCCCTAGGAAGCATCAGAGCCCCATGGGGCAGGAGGCAGCTCTGGGGCACTCGGCAGGATGCCTGCACTTTTGCCTGGGTGCCCTCTTTCCACATGCCCACCCTGTGAGCCTCCCGGCCCATCCACCCTACCGAGCCCCGTACCCCACTCAGGCCAGGCTGGCTGTAGCTGACGCTGCCCCCGTTGAAGCTGGTGCCCTGCCCGTTGAACTGCTCTGTGGGCTGTAGGAGAGAAAACTGAGTGTGCCTGGGGCTCCAGCTTGCCCCTCATTGGTCCCCTAGGCTTAATCCTAGACGCCTACCGCACACAAGGTGCTGACCTGTGCATTATCTACGCTCCCTTGTATCTTGCTGATTTCGTAATGTAAAAAGTCACCTCCTCATAGAAAGGGACTAAGTCAAGAAGGGCTAAAAAGACAGGTGCACACAATGCTTCTTCCCATTTTCAACCTCATCATACCACCCTGCCTATCCAGACCCCCATGAGGTGTGTTCCATTCTCCATGTGCCCAGATAAGGTGCACTGCCAAGCAGACAGGGCCTGTCCCTTAGACGGGGTGGAATGCGGAGTTCTGTAAACGTTGTGAGAATGGTTTAGATGCCAGCTCTTGCTGCTCCCTATACCAAACACTCACGAAGTTGTATGTGTATATATGGCAGAGGCTCCTCTCAGAGTCAGATGCCTGACCCTTAGAACTGTTCTTGTAGTGGCTAGGATCCCCTGGCCAGCCCGGCATTCTTGGAGGGCAGGACTGCCCGGAGGTCCCCACTGAGTCCTGGGGCACTCAGCCCAGCACAACCCCAAGGGATCTGGTCCTACCTTGTAGTGCAGTCCCGTGGGGCCAGGTGCAGACAGGGATTGGCCCATACCCTGCTGCAGGGGCAACCTGTGTCCAGGGTAGGAGGAGGAGGGGGCAGGGGGCTGCCCAGGGCCAGGAGCGTACTGGGCAGCACTGGGTGCACACTGGACTCCTTGCAGGTACTGCTGCCCTGGATACACCTGGAAAGAAGCAGCAGATGCCCAAGGAGAAACAAAGGTATCAGGGGATGTTCTGCCATGCATGCTTGTGTGTGTGGGGGGCGGTCTTCATGGTCCTACTGGGCACAGGTAGTTCTGTCCCAGTGCAGAAGTTACCCTTACCACAGCTCTAACATCATCCAGGGACCCAGGCAGAGCAACCAAGACACTCACCTCTGAGTAGGCTCTCTTGACCCCCTGCCGGGGCAGTGGCTGGGCCTGAGGAGGCCCAGGGTACCCATGCTGAGGCAGGCGCTGTCCTGCATACAAAGGTGTCATGCCCGTTGCCCGGGTAGGGTTCATGGCCATGGAGGCGAGGCCGGAAGGGCCCATCATTCCTGCCATGCTGGAAGGGCTCATGCCAGGAGGTGCTCGGGGACCTCCATGTTGCAAAAACTGGCTGTTAAAAGACTGTCCAGTGCCCATCTGGAAAGAAAAAAGAGGTGCGGTCCAGGACCCACTCATAAAGGGTTCCAAAAATAGGACAAGGCCACTGCTGCAGTGCACGCGCCACTCTCAGCTGACCCCGCAGTCCTCCCTCTCCTGCTCCTCTGTGTCACTGGCCTCATAAGCCCCAGCACTTTACACACTTGTCCTTGGAACCCCCTGCCTTGCCAGGTCCTCTGTGCCCCCCCACTGGCCAGCACACAGGAGCCGAGGGCCTCACCGCTCCATACTGGCTAAGCTCCTGGCTTTGCTTCTCCTGGAACCCCCTGCCTTGCCAGGCCCTCTAGCCCCCTCACTGGCCAGCACACAGGAGCCGAGGGCCTCACCGCTCCATACTGGCTAAGCTCCTGGCTTTGCTTCTCCTGTAGGGCAGCCACAGTGGCGGTGGCGGTGGCGGTGGCGGTGGCTGCGGCAGCAGCCATGGCAGCTGCAGCTGCTGCTTGAGTGAAGTCGGTAGAGGGTCGTGCAGCATGTGAGGGGAGGCCCAGGCCCCCGGGGCCGCCTGCATACCTGCAAGAGATACAGGACCACCTCACTCTACAAAGCTTTGCTCGAGGGGCACACAACACTGAGAGGAAGCCCATTCTTTCCAGAACCTCCACTGTGGCTACTGGAGATAGCAGGGAGGCAACAGGCAACATCCATCCATGCTAAAGTAACTCCTAGGCTGATGGCTTCAAGCCGGTGGCCAAGGGACGGCTCTGCTTACCCAGTGCTGAAGCTGGGGCCCCCAGGGTAGCCCCCGCGACCATACACGCCTTGCTGTACATAGCCCTTGCTGGCACTGCCTTCAGCAAACGCCTGCTGTCCCAGGCACTGCGGGGAGGTCAAGGCAGAGCTGCCACCTGCCACACCAGGCATCATGGAGCCACCAGGGGGGCTTCCTGCAGGGCCCATTGGGTTCCCCAAAACCTACAAGGAAGTGGGAATCACCAAAGGGAACCAGCCAAACCACCTCCTTTAAGCAATAGCTCTAACATGCTACATGCCCACTACCTGGCAAGCTGGGGACCAGGGTAGAGAAGTGGCTACCCACAGGTCTGGCTGGAGTGGTCTAGGGGACCAGGGTGGAGAAGTGGCTACCCACGGGTCTGGCTGGAGTGGTCTAGGAGGCCAGGGAAACATGGCAGAAGAAATGCACCTAGCTACTTGAAACCCCCAGGAAGCCTCAGCCTCATGCTCCAGCCAGTCTCATTGGCCCCTTGTTCTTGGTATAAACATGGTATAAAGACCACCAAGGCTCTGACTCTTGCGGGGTGGGTCAGGAGAGCCCAGGTGGATGCTGACCTGGCTCTGTGTCGCGTTGCCAACTCCCCACACAGTAGTGACCACAGACAATGACCCAGCGGGCTGAGTGGCGCTTTGTTGCCAAGGCACAGACTCGTACGCGAATGAACCATCACTATAGGGAGAGCAGTTAGTGGGGCACGATCAGGAAGCCAGACATACCCAAGGGCCTAGGGCTTCATAGAGGCCGGGCACAGGCACCCACACTCACCCATGCGGCGTGGGGGGCAGGGCGGGTTTCATGGGGTTCATGGAGTTCATTGGCAACGGAGCAGCCTACAGGCCCAGTGTGCTGGAATTGATTTGGGAGTTGCTGCTCTGGATGCTGAACAGGAGGGAAAGGACAGAAGCTCAGATGCAGCAGGAGGCCCTTTCAGTAATGGATGGAGCCAGGACCAGCAGCCTGCCCTTTCTGCAAAGGATAGCTGGGTTCTAGCGGAGGGCAGTGTAGTGGACATGGCTGATGTCAGTCCAGAATCCAACATTTCTAACAAAGGCCTACCTTAAGCCACCAAACCAACCCTAGAAGACGCTTTCTGATTTCAAATACTTTCCACACACCCTCTCCCCATGCCCTCAGAAGTCCCTGGAGCAGAGGAAAGAGGGCCAATTGGGGTAGCATCTATTCAGAGTCTTACCACTCAGGGGAGCTCAGGGACCTGAGGAGCAGAGCCAAAGTGTTCTTGAGTCAGGGGCTGGAAAGTCAGGAAGCAGGTGCGGGACAGTCACCCATCCAGAAGCCTGGCCTTGAGGAGGCTGCAGACACTGCTGAAGCAGGACACAGGCACCAGCCCAGCTCCTGGCTGGCAGCTTTCTCCTACCAAGAGGGGGGCAGAAGGGCTTCAGGCCAAGGGACCTTCAAGCTGACCCAGATGCTCTGGGAGGGGCAGGGGTGTGTGTGTGTGTTCTGTGCACATGTGTGCACGCACACCTGAAATTATTATGGGCATGGGCATTGGGTCATGCAAGCCACCCTGGCCCCACAGGCCCATCTGTGACAGGACTATCAACAGGGCAGGGATACACAGTCTAATGGGTGGAGGGGTGGTGGGTATCCACAGACACAGCAAGGCCCCTGATGCCACTGATGTTTTTCAGCAGGGTAAAGGGCATGCAGGATGAGGCGGAGTGGGCTTCATCCTCAGAACAGAGCAGCAGCGGCTGGAGGTCAGGAGAGGCTGTGGTAGGCAAGACCAGAGCACTGGTGCCAGATCACTGCCCGCCATGCTGGGTCTATACTTTCATGCAGTAACTGAGACACCTGACTGATCACATTGCCAGGATGTTGCTAAGTGCCAGACTGCCACAAGCAAGCCCCTTCCTGGCTACAGGCCCCGCCCTTGGACTGGCCCTTTTCAGAGCCTCATTCACATTAGCTTGGTCCCCTGAACCCCTGCATGGTCACCTCTGCCTGGCCTGTCAACAGGGACCCACAGGTCACATGGCAGGTGCTTCTCAGGAGCCCTGGGGAAGGCCTGGGCACTTCATTCCTGAACCTCTCTGCCTTAAGGAGAGCTGCACAGTTGCTACATTTATCTTTTGAAACATGCTCAACTCTGGTGGTTTCTGTCCTACCACTTAGCATTAATCCAGTGCTCTCTTGAAGAAAGGATGAAGTGGAACCTAGCACCCAGTTAGCCCTGGGGCAAACATTTCTGTTTCAGAGCTCAGCACAGACTTGTGAGCAGGCTGCACATTCAAGACCTCAGAGCAAGTAAGAACTGGGGAACTGTGACCTGGCCCTGTCAGGGTGGACTTGGGCTTCCGTTAGTCCTTCCCACACGCAGCACCAGGCCTGGAAGGGAAGGGAATTAGCTGTGGGTTGCTGCTCTAACTGCTGGACAGGAGGGAAAGGACAAGAGCTCAGATGCCCCTGGAAGAGGCAAAGAAGCAGGGAGATGCTCCACACATAGGACTCAGGGTCCTACTCCTCAATGGCAGCTAAACTTGATTCCAGCCCCTCGCAGACCAACAGCCACACAAATACTCCAAAGGTGCCAAAGTAACTAGACAGCATCTCTAGCAAACAGTACAGGAACAACTAGACAGCACCTCCAGCAAATGGTACAGGAACAACTAGACAGCACCTTCAGCAAACAGTACAGGAACAATTAGACAGCACCTCCAGCAAATAGTACAGGAGCTAGATAGGATCTCCAGTAAACAGTACAGGAACAACTAGACAGCATCTCCAGCAAACAGTACAGGAACAACTAGACAGGATCTCCAGTAAACGGTACAGGAGCAACTAGACAGCATCTCCAGCAAACGGTACAGGAACAACTAGACAGCATCTCCAGCAAATGGTACAGGAACAACTAGACAGCATCTCCAGCAAACGGTACAGGAACAACTAGACAGCATGGCCAGCAAACGGTACAGGAACTACTAGACAGCACCACCAGCAAATGGTACAGTAACAAGTAGACAGCACCGGCAGCAAACGGTACAGGAACAACTAGACAGCACCGCCAGCAAACGGTATAGGAACAACTAGACAGCATCTCCAGCAAATGGTACAGGAACAACTAGACAGCACAGCCAGCAAACGGTACAGGAACTACTAGACAGCACCGCCAGCAAATGATACAGGAACAACTAGACAGTACCGCCAGCAAATGGTACAGGAACAACTAGACAGCATCGCCAGCAAACGGTACAGGAACAACTAGACAGCACTGCCAGCAAACGGTACAGGAACAACTAGACAGCATCTCCAATAAACGGTACAGGAACAACTAGACAGCACCTCCAGCAAATGGTACAGGAACAACTAGACAGCATCACCAGCAAACAGACAGGAACTAGACAGCATCGCCAGCAAATGGTACAGGAACTAGACAGCACGGCCAGCAAACGGTACAGGAACAAGTAGACAGCACCTCCAGCAAACGGTACAGGAACAACTACACAGCACCTCCAGCAAACGATACAGGAACAACTAGACAGCACTGCCAGCAAATGGTACAGGAACAATTAAGACAGCATCTCCAGCAAACAGTACAGGAACTAGAGAGCACCTCCAGCAAACAGTACAGGAACAACTAGCCAGCATCACCAGCAAACGGTACAGGAACAACTAGACAGCATCGCCAGCAAACGGTACAGGAACAACTAGACAGCATCACCAGCAAATGGTACAGGAACAACTAGACAGCACCTCCAGCAAACGGTACAGGAACAACTAGACAGCACCGCCAGCAAACGGTACAGGAACAACTAGACAGCATCTCCAGCAAACGGTACAGGAACAATTAGACAGCATCTCCAGCAAACAGTACAGGAACAACTAGAGAGCACCTCCAGCAAACAGTACAGGAACAACTAGACAGCATCACCAGCAAACGGTACAGGAAAAACTAGACAGCATCGCCAGCAAACGGTACAGGAACAACTAGACAGCATCGCTAGCAAACAATACAGGAACAACTAGACAGTACTGCCAGCAAACTGTACAGGAACAACTAGACGGCATCTCCAGCAAACGGTACAGGAACAATTAGACAGGATCTCCAGTAAACGGTACAGGAACAACTAGACAGGATCTCCAGTAAATGGTACAGGAAGAACTAGACAGCATCTCCAGCAAAGAGTACAGGTACAACTCAACAGCATCTCTAGCAAACAGTACAGGAACAACTAGACAGCATTGCCAGCAAACAGTACAGGAACTAGACAGCATCACCAGCAAACGGTACAGGAACAACTAGACAGGATCTCCAGTAAACGGTACAGGAACAACTAGACAGCATCACCAGCAAACAGTACAGGAACAACTAGACAGCATCGCCAGCAAACGGTACAGGAACAACTAGACAGCATCGCCAGCAAACGGTACAGGAACAACTAGACAGCATCTCCAACAAACAGTACAGGAACAACTCAACAGCACCTCTAGCAAACAATACAGGAACAACTAGACAGCATCACCAGCAAACAGTACAGGAACAACTAGACAGCATCGCCAGCAAACAGTACAAGAACAACTAGACTTCTACAGCTAAGCAATAAACACTGCAAACACACAGCAAATGTGGGGTGGGGGACTGAGGGCCTATCTCAATGGTAGTATGATACATTAGTTTGATTCTGAATGCAACAACAGGCTTGCTCTTCACATTGAAATGAACTCAAAATGAACTAGGTCCTGAGTTTAAATGCACAAAAGAAAACTGTCACTTAGGGAAAGGCAGAGAATAAATCATGGGACCTTGGTCAGGTTCTTAGACTTAACACCAAAAGGCATGACCTAGCAAAAGAAAAAAAAAAACTGATAAACTTAACTTTATCAAAATTAAAAACTTTTCTTCTGTGAAAGATCAGCTAAGAGGATTAAAAGACAAGCTACTAACCGGGAGCAATGTCTGTAAGCCACATGTCCCAGAAGTGGGATCTAGANACAGATTATAGCTTTGAACGTCGTTATATATAATATAGTTATATTATATATTTTTTTTTTTTTTTTTGTCTTTTTGAGACAGGGTCCCGAGCCCCAGCTGTCCTGGAACTCGCTCTGTAGACCAGGGTTGGCCTCGTGACGCACAAAGAGTCTGCGCCTGCCTCTGCCTCCCAAGTGCTAGGATTAAAGGCGTGCGCCACCATGCCCAGCAGTGTTATATGTTTTAACTGGGTAAAATGCTGGAGGCAGAATTCCTTGATCGCAAGCCGTGTATTATTATTTGTAAATGCTACCAAGCAGTTCTCTCAATCATGCTCCAATTAATTTAGACCCCACTCAATACTGGATCAGTTTTCTTGTTGTTCCACAAGGTCAAGTATTTTAGAGGCAAGAAATTTCAACTAAGGTCTACAGGGACTTCCCACCCACCTGTATGTGGCGACAGTCGTGACCACGGGCAGGGAGCTGGATCCTGCGGAAGGTGATGGGGCACTTCAGGGACACCTTGATAGCCGTCTGCTCCACCCCATCCTCTCCATTGGGCCCAGGGGTGCCAGGGATGGTGCCGCTACTGAAGTTCCGCTTTACTGACATTGACAGGGGAAAGGACTTGAGTATAGGGTCCTGGACACAGTGAGGCTGTGAACTGGAATGAACTGGAACACCAACCAGGGACCCAGCCACTGCTCAGTCAATACCTCCGAGGAGTCACCTGGAGGTAACCAGTGCCCCAGGGCAGAGCCACTGGCCTGAGTGGAGATGGCCTGTGTGACAGGGGGATGTGCCACATAGGCCAGTGTTCAGCCTGGGTGTGGCCCCAGTGGCTGGGGCTAGGGGACCACTCACTCTTGGTGATGCAGTGCTCAGCTGGCAAGAGGCGCTTCTTGAGGAGACCCTGCAGCACGGAGCGGACAGATGGACGGTGTACCAGCTGCAGCACAAAGAGGTGGGACTGCAAGAGAGTGACGGGTGTTAGGTGGGGGTTAAGGCTATGAAGGATGGTATGTGATTCCGAGGGGCATGATCAGAAGGAGTTACAGCACAGGGGTGCCAGGGAGGGGAGGGGGAATTTCAAAGTGGGAGAGAGCCCACATTCCTGGCAGCTAGGCCCAGTCCTCCTGAGTGTTCACAAATAGGCAGGGTACTTCCCCAGTTCTCCATTGTGAGCCCTGGTGACCCCAGCCTTGGTTAGGGCGATGAGCTTCCACCAAGCTCTCCTACCCGTCCTGTATTAACCACTGGCTAGTTTTCCCACCTGTCACAATCACCTCAAGTCCCCTGCAAGCTCCCTGCTGTGGCATCCACTCTTCAGACTGGACCTAAGTTAAAACTGCCTAAGACCCACATGACGCCTCATATCTGAACTGCTCACCATCTCCAGGCCCCTCAACCCAGGTGGCTACCACAGGCCTGGAGCTCACGGTCTACATGGGATCCCATCTACTGGATCCCAGAGCTCACGGTCTACATGGGATCCCATCTACTGGAACCCAGAGCTTTATATGCAGTTTGGTTTTTCTTATATAATGAAATCCTAAATGGTTTCCTTTTCTTTTTTGGTCTTCAAGTGTTATTTCTTTTGGTTGACAGGTCCTTTGGCTCCTATCAGTCCTAGGCTGGACTAAGTGGCGTCAATCTCGAGATCTGCCATGCTCTGCCCTTGTGCTGAAATTAAAGGTGTACACAACATGCCCAGTGAGAAACAATTATCTTGTTCTTCCAGGATAAATTCTCCGTCCCTGCCTCAGGCTCTCAGGAAAGATGGATCTGGGTAGTGCCGCTGTAGCTCCAGCCCAAACCCTACCAGACCCTGCTCATGCCCTTGCAGGACACCCACACAGCAGCAGGCAGTGACGGTGATCTGGATGGTGTTTCGACCAGGCTGGCAGACATGCTTCAGGTAGAGGGGCTTGTGTGAGGTCTTGTTGTCTCCACGCTCGATGGTGAGCGGTGTGGCGTTGACGCTGACCTGCACCGATGCTGGCCAGTTGGTGTTCATCTGCCGGTCTTCGTGGTGATAGCACTTGAACTGCAGCTCCAGGTCGGGCCTACCAGGGAAGAGGGTGATGGAAGCCCCAACTTTGTGCAGGCAGGACTGAGGGACAGCATGGTAGCAGGCTCACCTCAGCATCAGGGTCTTATAGACAGAGTCTCGGAGCTGGAAGACGTGGTTGCTCACAGCCAGGTTGTGCTGCAGGCGGAAAGGCTCCAGGACTACCCCGTCTCGTACTGGGAAGGTCAGGCGCAGCTCATCACAAGGGCCACTTCCTGGGAGCGGAGGCATGTTAGCTCTGAGCTGGATCCCCACCAGGGCATCTCCACCCTCTCAAGGAGCACCTCTGCACCCTGGAGCCCCTAAGCTCCCTGTAGGAGTCTCTGTCCCCATTTCTCCAGCCACTCCAGCCTGTGCTAGCTGCTTTTCTGAAAAGGAACACTCACCAGAGGGTGAAGGGTGCAAGGAGCTGAGGCCTGGCTTGAGGTCAGGCAGGAAGGGAGACTTGACTTCCTGGCTTGGGGACATGTAGGGAACACTGCTGCTGGGTGTCATAGGTGGTGTGGGATTCCCCGGTAGTGGGGAGCTGGGGTAGCCAGGGATGGAACGGGAAGGCTGTAGAGATTGAGCATAAACAGTCAAAGTAGAATGGCAGGGCTGGGGGTGCAGTCTGTGCATGGAGAACCCCTAGGAAGCATCAGAGCCCCATGGGGCAGGAGGCAGCTCTGGGGCACTCGGCAGGATGCCTGCACTTTTGCCTGGGTGCCCTCTTTCCACATGCCCACCCTGTGAGCCTCCCGGCCCATCCACCCTACCGAGCCCCGTACCCCACTCAGGCCAGGCTGGCTGTAGCTGACGCTGCCCCCGTTGAAGCTGGTGCCCTGCCCGTTGAACTGCTCTGTGGGCTGTAGGAGAGAAAACTGAGTGTGCCTGGGGCTCCAGCTTGCCCCTCATTGGTCCCCTAGGCTTAATCCTAGACGCCTACCGCACACAAGGTGCTGACCTGTGCATTATCTACGCTCCCTTGTATCTTGCTGATTTCGTAATGTAAAAAGTCACCTCCTCATAGAAAGGGACTAAGTCAAGAAGGGCTAAAAAGACAGGTGCACACAATGCTTCTTCCCATTTTCAACCTCATCATACCACCCTGCCTATCCAGACCCCCATGAGGTGTGTTCCATTCTCCATGTGCCCAGATAAGGTGCACTGCCAAGCAGACAGGGCCTGTCCCTTAGACGGGGTGGAATGCGGAGTTCTGTAAACGTTGTGAGAATGGTTTAGATGCCAGCTCTTGCTGCTCCCTATACCAAACACTCACGAAGTTGTATGTGTATATATGGCAGAGGCTCCTCTCAGAGTCAGATGCCTGACCCTTAGAACTGTTCTTGTAGTGGCTAGGATCCCCTGGCCAGCCCGGCATTCTTGGAGGGCAGGACTGCCCGGAGGTCCCCACTGAGTCCTGGGGCACTCAGCCCAGCACAACCCCAAGGGATCTGGTCCTACCTTGTAGTGCAGTCCCGTGGGGCCAGGTGCAGACAGGGATTGGCCCATTACCCTGCTGCAGGGGACAACCTGTGTCCAGGGTGTAGGAGGAGGAGGGGGCAGGGGGCTGCCCAGGGCCAGGAGCGTACTGGGCAGCACTGGGTGCACACTGGACTCCTTGCAGGTACTGCTGCCCTGGATACACCTGGAAAGAAGCAGCAGATGCCCAAGGAGAAACCAAAGGTGGTATCAGGGGATGTTCTGCCATGCATGCTTGTGTGTGTGGGGGGCGGTCTTCATGGTCCTACTGGGCACAGGTAGTTCTGTCCCAGTGCAGAAGTTACCCTTACCACAGCTCTAACATCATCCAGGGACCCAGGCAGAGCAACCAAGACACTCACCTCTGAGTAGGCTCTCTTGACCCCCTGCCGGGGCAGTGGCTGGGCCTGAGGAGGCCCAGGGTACCCATGCTGAGGCAGGCGCTGTCCTGCATACAAAGGTGTCATGCCCGTTGCCCGGGTAGGGTTCATGGCCATGGAGGCGAGGCCGGAAGGGCCCATCATTCCTGCCATGCTGGAAGGGCTCATGCCAGGAGGTGCTCGGGGACCTCCATGTTGCAAAAACTGGCTGTTAAAAGACTGTCCAGTGCCCATCTGGAAAGAAAAAAGAGGTGCGGTCCAGGACCCACTCATAAAGGGTTCCAAAAATAGGACAAGGCCACTGCTGCAGTGCACGCGCCACTCTCAGCTGACCCCGCAGTCCTCCCTCTCCTGCTCCTCTGTGTCACTGGCCTCATAAGCCCCAGCACTTTACACACTTGTCCTTGGAACCCCCTGCCTTGCCAGGTCCTCTGTGCCCCCCCACTGGCCAGCACACAGGAGCCGAGGGCCTCACCGCTCCATACTGGCTAAGCTCCTGGCTTTGCTTCTCCTGGAACCCCCTGCCTTGCCAGGCCCTCTAGCCCCCTCACTGGCCAGCACACAGGAGCCGAGGGCCTCACCGCTCCATACTGGCTAAGCTCCTGGCTTTGCTTCTCCTGTAGGGCAGCCACAGTGGCGGTGGCGGGTGGCGTGGCGGTTGCTGCGCAGCCAGCCATGGCAGCTGCAGCTGCTGCTTGAGTGAAGTCGGTAGAGGGTCGTGCAGCATGTGAGGGGAGGCCCAGGCCCCCGGGGCCGCCTGCATACCTGCAAGAGATACAGGACCACCTCACTCTACAAAGCTTTGCTCGAGGGGCACACAACACTGAGAGGAAGCCCATTCTTTCCAGAACCTCCACTGTGGCTACTGGAGATAGCAGGGAGGCAACAGGCAACATCCATCCATGCTAAAGTAACTCCTAGGCTGATGGCTTCAAGCCGGTGGCCAAGGGACGGCTCTGCTTACCCAGTGCTGAAGCTGGGGCCCCCAGGGTAGCCCCCGCGACCATACACGCCTTGCTGTACATAGCCCTTGCTGGCACTGCCTTCAGCAAACGCCTGCTGTCCCAGGCACTGCGGGGAGGTCAAGGCAGAGCTGCCACCTGCCACACCAGGCATCATGGAGCCACCAGGGGGGCTTCCTGCAGGGCCCATTGGGTTCCCCAAAACCTACAAGGAAGTGGGAATCACCAAAGGGAACCAGCCAAACCACCTCCTTTAAGCAATAGCTCTAACATGCTACATGCCCACTACCTGGCAAGCTGGGGACCAGGGTAGAGAAGTGGCTACCCACAGGTCTGGCTGGAGTGGTCTAGGGGACCAGGGTGGAGAAGTGGCTACCCACGGGTCTGGCTGGAGTGGTCTAGGAGGCCAGGGAAACATGGCAGAAGAAATGCACCTACTACTGAAACCCCAGGACACCCAGCCTCATGCTCCAGCCAGTCTTTTTTTTTTTTTTTTCCATTGGCCCCTTGTTCTTTGTATAAACATGGTATAAAGACCACCAAGGCTCTGACTCTTGCGGGGTGGGTCAGGAGAGCCCAGGTGGATGCTGACCTGGCTCTGTGTCGCGTTGCCAACTCCCCACACAGTAGTGACCACAGACAATGACCCAGCGGGCTGAGTGGCGCTTTGTTGCCAAGGCACAGACTCGTACGCGAATGAACCATCACTATAGGGAGAGCAGTTAGTGGGGCACGATCAGGAAGCCAGACATACCCAAGGGCCTAGGGCTTCATAGAGGCCGGGCACAGGCACCCACACTCACCCATGCGGCGTGGGGGGCAGGGCGGGTTTCATGGGGTTCATGGAGTTCATTGGCAACGGAGCAGCCTACAGGCCCAGTGTGCTGGAATTGATTTGGGAGTTGCTGCTCTGGATGCTGAACAGGAGGGAAAGGACAGAAGCTCAGATGCAGCAGGAGGCCCTTTCAGTAATGGATGGAGCCAGGACCAGCAGCCTGCCCTTTCTGCAAAGGATAGCTGGGTTCTAGCGGAGGGCAGTGTAGTGGACATGGCTGATGTCAGTCCAGAATCCAACATTTCTAACAAAGGCCTACCTTAAGCCACCAAACCAACCCTAGAAGACGCTTTCTGATTTCAAATACTTTTCCACACACCCTCTCCCCTCCCCTCAGAAGTCCCTGGAGCAGAGGAAAGAGGGCCAATTGGGGTAGCATCTATTCAGAGTCTTACCACTCAGGGGGAGCTCAGGGAACTGAGGAGCAGTAGCCACAAGTGTTCTTGAGTAAGGGGCTGGAAAGTCAGGAAGCAGGTGCGGGACAGTCACCCATCCAGAAGCCTGGCCTTGAGGAGGCTGCAGACACTGCTGAAGCAGGACACAGGCACCAGCCCAGCTCCTGGCTGGCAGCTTTCTCCTACCAAGAGGGGGGCAGAAGGGCTTCAGGCCAAGGGACCTTCAAGCTGACCCAGATGCTCTGGGAAGGGGCAGGGGTGTGTGTGTGTTGTTCTGTGCACATGTGTGCACGCACACCTGAAATTATTATGGGCATGGGCATTGGGTCATGCAAGCCACCCTGGCCCCACAGGCCCATCTGTGACAGGACTATCAACAGGGCAGGGATACACAGTCTAATGGGTGGAGGGGTGGTGGGTATCCACAGACACAGCAAGGCCCCTGATGCCACTGATGTTTTTCAGCAGGGTAAAGGGCATGCAGGATGAGGCGGAGTGGGCTTCATCCAGAACAGTTTGATCAGCAAGGCGGCATTGACCTCGGTCAGGAGAGGCTGTGGTAGGCAAGACCAGAGCACTGGTGCCAGATCACTGCCCGCCATGCTGGGTCTATACTTTCATGCAGTAACTGAGACACCTGACTGATCACATTGCCAGGATGTTGCTAAGTGCCAGACTGCCACAAGCAAGCCCCTTCCTGGCTACAGGCCCCGCCCTTGGACTGGCCCTTTTCAGAGCCTCATTCACATTAGCTTGGTCCCCTGAACCCCTGCATGGTCACCTCTGCCTGGCCTGTCAACAGGGACCCACAGGTCACATGGCAGGTGCTTCTCAGGAGCCCTGGGGAAGGCCTGGGCACTTCATTCCTGAACCTCTCTGCCTTAAGGAGAGCTGCACAGTTGCTACATTTATCTTTTGAAACATGCTCAACTCTGGTGGTTTCTGTCCTACCACTTAGCATTAATCCAGTGCTCTCTTGAAGAAAGGATGAAGTGGAACCTAGCACCCAGTTAGCCCTGGGGCAAACATTTCTGTTTCAGAGCTCAGCACAGACTTGTGAGCAGGCTGCACATTCAAGACCTCAGAGCAAGTAAGAACTGGGGAACTGTGACCTGGCCCTGTCAGGGTGGACTTGGGCTTCCGTTAGTCCTTCCCACACGCAGCACCAGGCCTGGAAGGGAAGGGAATTAGCTGTGGGTTGCTGCTCTAACTGCTGGACAGGAGGGAAAGGACAAGAGCTCAGATGCCCCTGGAAGAGGCAAAGAAGCAGGGAGATGCTCCACACATAGGACTCAGGGTCCTACTCCTCAATGGCAGCTAAACTTGATTCCAGCCCCTCGCAGACCAACAGCCACACAAATACTCCAAAGGTGCCAAAGTAACTAGACAGCATCTCTAGCAAACAGTACAGGAACAACTAGACAGCACACGCCAGCAAATTGGTTACAGGAACAATAGACAGCACTTCAGCAAAAGACAGGAACAATTAGACAGCACCTCCAGCAAATAGTACAGGAGCTACGATACGGATTCTCCACGTAAACAGTACAGGAACAACTAGACAGTCATCTCTAGCAAATGGTACAGGAACAATTAGACAGGATCTCCAGTAAACGGTACAGGAGCAACTAGACAGCATCTCCAGCAAACAGTACAGGAACAACTAGACAGCACTCGCCAGCAAATGGTACAGGAACAACTAGACAGATCTCCAGCAAATGGTACAGGAACAACTAGACAGCATGGCCAGCAAACGGTACAGGAACAACTAGACAGCACCACCAGCAAATGGTACAGGTAACAAGTAGACAGCACCGGCAGCAAACGGTACAGGAACAACTAGACAGCACAGCCAGCAAACGGTACAGGAACAACTAGACAGTATCTCTAGCAAATGGTACAGGAACAACTAGACAGCACAGCCAGCAAACGGTACAGGAACAACTAGACAGCACCTCCAGCAAATGATACAGGAACAACTAGACAGTACCGCCAGCAAATGGTACAGGAACAACTAGACAGCATCTCCAGCAAACGGTACAGGAACAACTAGACAGCACCCAGCAAACGGTACAGGAACAACTAGACAGCATCTCCAATAAACGGTACAGGAACAACTAGACAGCACCTCCAGCAAATGGTACAGGAACAACTAGACAGCATCACCAGCAAACAGACAGGAACTAGACAGCATCGCCAGCAAATGGTACAGAACAATAGACAGCACCGGCAGCAAACGGTACAGGAACAACTAGACAGCACCTCCAGCAAACGGTACAGGAACAACTACACAGCACCTCCAGCAAACGATACAGGAACAACTAGACAGCACTCCAGCAAATGGTACAGGAACAATTAAGACAGCATCTCCAGCAAACAGTACAGGAACTAGAGAGCACCTCCAGCAAACAGTACAGGAACAACTAGCCAGCATCACCAGCAAACGGTACAGGAACAACTAGACAGCATCGCCAGCAAACGGTACAGGAACAACTAGACAGCATCACCAGCAAATGGTACAGGAACAACTAGACAGCACCTCCAGCAAACGGTACAGGAACAACTAGACAGGATCTCCAGTAAACGGTACAGGAACAACTAGACAGGATCTCCTGCAAACGGTACAGAAACAACTAGACAGTATTGCCAGCAAACAGTATAGGAACAACTAGACAGCATCTCCAGCAAATGGTACAGGAAAAAGTAGACAGCATCGCCAGCAAACGGTACAAGAACAACTAGACAGCATCTCCAGCAAATGGTACAGGAACAACTAGACAGCACCTCCAGCAAACGGTACAGGAACAACTAGACAGGATCTCCAGTAAACGGTACAGGAACAACTAGACAGGATCTCCAGCAAATGGTACAAGAACAACTAGACAGCATCTCCAGCAAACGGTACAGGAACAACTAGACAGCATCTCCAGCAAACAGTACAGGAACAACTAGACAGTATCTCTAGCAAATGGTACAGGAACAATTAGACAGCATCTCCAGCAAACAGTACAGGGACTAGAGAGCACCTCCAGCAAACAGTACAGGAACAACTAGACAGCATCACCAGCAAACGGTACAGGAACAACTAGACAGCATCGCCAGCAAACGGTACAGGAACAACTAGACAGCATCACCAGCAAATGGTACAGGAACAACTAGACAGCACCTCCAGCAAACAGTACAGGAACAACTAGACAGGATCTCCAGTAAACGGTACAGGAACAACTAGACAGGATCTCCTGCAAACGGTACAGAAACAACTAGACAGTATTGCCAGCAAACGGTACAAGAACAACTAGACAGCATCTCCAGCAAATGGTACAGGAACAATTAGCATCTCCAGCAAACAGTACAGGAACAACTAGACAGCATCTCCAGCAAATGGTACAAGAACAACTAGACAGCATCTCCAGCAAATGGTACAAGAACAACTAGACAGCATCTCCAGCAAACAGTACAGGAACAACTAGACAGCATCTCCAGCAAGCCAAACCAAATAGAAAAAAAAGAAAAAAAAAAAAAAAAAAAGAACTAGACATCATTACCAGCAAACGGTACAGGAACAACTAGACAGCACCGCAGCAAACGGTACAGGAACAACTAGACAGCACTCCAGCAAACGTACAGGAACAACTAGACAGCATCTCCAGCAAACAGTACAGGAACAACTAGACAGCACCTCCAGCAAACAGTACAGGAACAACTAGACAGCATCTCCAGCAAATGGTACAGGAAAATAGACAGCATCTCTAGCAAACGGTACAGGAACAACTAGACAGCATCCTAGCAAACAATACAGGAACAACTAGACAGCTACTGCCAGCAAACGGTACAGGAACAACTAGACAGCATCTCCAGCAAACGGTACAGGAACAATTAGACAGGATCTCCAGTAAACGGTACAGGAACAACTAGACAGGATCTCCAGTAATGGTACAGGAAAAGAACTAGACAGCATCTCCAGCAAAGAGTACAGGTACAACTCAACAGCATCTCTAGCAAACAGTACAGGAACAACTAGACAGCATTGCCAGCAAACAGTACAGGAACAACTAGACAGTACCTCCAGCAAATGGTACAGGAACAACTAGACAGGATCTCCAGTAAACGGTACAGGAACAACTAGACAGCATCACCAGCAAACAGTACAGGAACAACTAGACAGCATCGCCAGCAAACGGTACAAGAAACATAAGACAGCATCTTCCAACAAAGCGTACAGAACAACTCAAAGCACCTCTAGCAAACAATACAGGAACAACTAGACAGCATCACCAGCAAACAGTACAGGAACAACTAGACAGCATCGCCAGCAAATGGTACAGGAACAACTAGACAGCATCTCCAACAAACAGTACAGGAACAACTCAACAGCACCTCTAGCAAACAATACAGGAACAACTAGACAGCATCACCAGCAAACAGTACAGGAACAACTAGACAGCATCGCCAGCAAACAGTACAAGAACAACTAGACTTCTACAGCTAAGCAATAAACACTGCAAACACACAGCAAATGTGGGGTGGGGGACTGAGGGCCTATCTCAATGGTAGTATGATACATTAGTTTGATTCTGAATGCAACAACAGGCTTGCTCTTCACATTGAAATGAACTCAAAATGAACTAGGTCCTGAGTTTAAATGCACAAAAGAAAACTGTCACTTAGGGAAAGGCAGAGAATAAATCATGGGACCTTGGTCAGGTTCTTAGACTTAACACCAAAAGGCATGACCTAGCAAAAGAAAAAAAAAAACTGATAAACTTAACTTTATCAAAATTAAAAACTTTTCTTCTGTGAAAGATCAGCTAAGAGGATTAAAAGACAAGCTACTAACCGGGAGCAATGTCTGTAAGCCACATGTCCCAGAAGTGGGATCTAGAACATAACAAACACTCAAAACAAAATCCAACAAGAAAAGTGCAAGACACCCGGAGAGACACTCCTTCACAAAGGACATACATGGCAAATAATCCATGAAAAGATGCTGAGTTTTGCCCGGCAGTAAGGAAACATAACTTAAAACCACAAGGAAATATCATCATACATCAGAATGGTTAAAATAAAAAATTAGTGACATCACAAGATGTTGACAAGAAGAGACTAGACTTCTGATTCATTGCTGGTGAGAATGTAAAAATGGCACAGCCACTCTGGAAAAGACCAGCTACTTCTTATAAAACTAAGCCTGTGGCTATCATGATATAACCCAGCAGCTGCACTCCTGGGCACATATATAGTGAGTATAATGTCAACTTATACTCACAGGAAAACCTGTACATCGATGTTTGTATGTTTTGTCATGGCTAAATACTGGAAACAGCCTAGATGTCCTTCAACAGAGGAACAGTTAAACCAGATGAGGGACACCCACAGTCTGGATGCCAGAAAGAACAAACTACTGATAATATATCCCAACATATCGTAGATGAGTTTTCCAGCAACTGCACTGAGTGCAGAAGCCAATCTCAAAAGCTATGTATATGAATATTTTCCCTGCATGTAAGTGCATCATGTGCATACAGTGCCTGTAGAGACCAGAAGGGGGCACTAGATCCCCTGGAACTGGAACTACAGACAATTGGCTGCCACTTGGGTTCTGGGAACTAAACTCTGACCCTCTGCAAAAGCAGCAAGTGCTCTTAACCACTGAGCCATCCCTCCAGTTCCCAGCTGGCATTCCTCACATACTAAAATGGGGGAAATCATGAACAGGTGGTCAGGGTTAAACAAAGGGATGATAATCTTTCCATCTCAACAATGTTATCCAAAGAGAGATAGGTGTGAATATACATTCACAACAGAAAGGTTCCTCTGGACTCTATCAATGTGGTGTCCTGAGGTGACAGTGCCCTACAGTTTTGTAAAATGTTACTATTTGGAATAGACTGGAAAGGATACCAGGAACCTGGCCACTTCTTACAATTGCGTATAGCTACAATTCTCTCAAAACTGAAGCCAAATCTGGGTGTGGTAGCCCATGCCACCCTAGCACAGGGGAGATAGAGACAGGAGGATCAGGAGTCAAGGTGAGCCTTGTCTACATGACAAGTTCTAGGCCAGCCTGGGCTACATGAACCAGGTCTTAAACCACAAAAACATTAGCTGAGTGTGGTTGTGCCTGCCTGAAATCACAGTATTTAGGAGGCTGAGGCAGAAAGATTGCAAGTTCAAGGCCTGCCTAGGTTACACATTGTCCCAATGAACAACAATGACAACAAAAACCTTTCATTATAAAACAACCACTAGCAGCAGCTTTCTCTCTGAAAGCTCTGGTGACCCAAAGGTGATGGGATTGGTCAAAGCCACTTTGTTAAACTAAGAAATGTGGGGAAGGAAATCAGGTTGGCTAGGAGGGAGGCAGGCAAGCCCCTGCCTCATTTCAAGCCAGCGAGGGCAACAGCTCCCCAACTTCAGGACTCCCAGTCAGCTGTCAGGCTGATGAGACAGGCTGCTGGCCCCACCCACAGTCAGGCCCTGAGCCTCCTATTTCTAACACACTTGCTCCTAATGACCACAGTTTGAGATCCTTGGATCTAAGAAATACAGAGAGTGCTAGAGAGATGGCTCAGCAGCTAAGAGCACCAGAGCACCAACTGCTTTTGCAGAGGACCAGAGTTCGATTCCCAGCACCCACATGGCAGCTAAGAACAGTCTTTAAGCCGGGCATGGTGACACATGCCTTTAATCCCAGCATTTGGGAAGTAGAGGCAGGTGGATCTCTGTGAGTTCAAGACCAGCCTGTTCTACATAGCAAGCTCTCAGCCAGCCAGGACTAAAGGGAGACCCTGTCTGAGAAAAAAAAAAAAAAAAAGCTGGGGAAAAGAGAGAAGGGCAGGTGTGGGGTGGGGAGGCACCCACAGAAGCCTTCTTCGTCACATGGGCCTGGGGAATTCCACCCACAGTACCTCTCTGCTGTGGACAGAGACCACAGACATTTCCAGTCCCCCCGTCCCCCCACACCAAGTGCTGTGCTGTCTGGGAGGAGTTCCTGCCTGGCTCCTGAACTCACATCTCAACATGTACCTCTGGGGGAAGTCCCTAGCCCCCAGGTCCACTACCCTGTGGGCTTTGTGCTCCTGACCACAGGGAGGATTTCTGAGTGTAGACCCTCCTCCTACCTTCCGGCTCCAAGGCAGGGCTGGAACTGCAGCTTGGAGTCTATGTGCCAATTCCAGCTGGAAGCCAGGGAGCTGCTCTGACTTGAAGTCAGTCTAGGAGGCCACGAGGCCTTTTTTTTTGGGGGGGGGGGAGGTTAGGTAACATCTTCCTCCAGGCACAGAGCTTCAAAGAACTTGCTTCCCAGTTGTCCCAGAGTAGCCACACCCCAAGTCTCCTGGATCCATCCACCTCTCTACCTGCTTGCGCAGCTAGGAACAAGACTAGTAAGTGACCCCCACTCTAAGCAACATCCCTGCACCAGGCCACCCTTCACAAAGCACAGTTCACGGCCTCCAAGGTTCCAGGGTTAGGCCCAACCCACAACTCAGGAAGCTGGGATCAAAAGGTTTCAAAGAAATGACAGTTCCAGAGAAGGGTGAGGTGGGAAACACCTGTAGTCTTAGCTACTGAGGAGACTGGAGCAGTAAGATCACTTAAACTCATAAGTTCAAAGCAACACAGCATGGTCACATGATAGGGCAAGGGAAGGAGGATATGACCGTTCTGAAGTGTGGGAGAAGCAGGGTCCCTAGTACCAAAAGTAGGGTAGTCAAGTACTCAGGTGGTTAGAAGTCCTACCTGCCCCTGAATGTGAGGCTCCAACACTCCCTGGCCTCAGTGTGCAGACAACTGTTGGTGAGGAACTCCAGGAAGGAGCATTTACCAATGGCTCAAAGGACAAATAAAGTCTGACTACAGCATGTAAATGGGAATTTGGAGGCCACCCTAGGACTGAGGACACATGACTGCCTTTATGTCATCAGCCCTTGGGGATCAGTCCCTGAACATGTTGGGCCTGTCCTTCAGAAATCTTCACCTGCTTCTCATGGACTTCCACCCCCACCCGGGCCCAGGGTGACAAGAGCTTTAGGTCAATTCTGGTGGGTAAAGTTAAGCTTCTGTGCTTGTCCCTGCTCTCAAGTGTCAAGGGATGCCCTTGGTTCTGGTGGCGAGTCTGTGCTCATACTACCCACCTCCTCTGTGGTCTTAGATCAAGTCACGTGTTCTATTTGTGTCCCCGGGAAATTTTCTGCAATACTATGACTTAAAGACATAACCACGGGTTGTCTCTAACTACTAAAACAGAGCACTCAAGGGAGGATGAGGGCAGGGTAGGGCAGCCAGGGCAGGGTGGCGAGCAGGGCACCGGGTGAGGGAAGACAGGGCAGGTGGAGGGCTGAGCAAGACACTGGGTAGTGGGAAAAGGATACCCTGAGGTAACAGGATATCTGAGGAGACACTGGGCACCTGAGCGGGGAGGGTTGTTCAGGATATCAAGGAAGATGGGGAATCTCGAGAGAGTAGGGCACCCTCCCGTGCCAGAGCTTCAGTTTGCAAAAGGATGTCCCCGTCAAAAATCTGGCTAGTGGCTGACAGGTCAGCCGTCCTCAGCCCAGCAGCTCCTCCAGACAGTAAAGGCCTCCAAAGGCGCCCCCATCACCCAGATGGTGGGCATGTAAGTGGAAACCGTCAAGGTGAGACTGCCCGGTTCCACAGTCGGAACGACAGGCTGGGGCGAGGGCCCGATCCGCCTCCTCCGTTCGGGAGGCCCCCCCCCCGAAGGCCACCTCCACTCCAAGGGCCAACACCAACAAAGGCTCAGGGGAGGGGTGAGGGACCCTGACACCCACGGAGCCCAGCATTCCCCACACCTCAGCGCCCGAGGCAGGCACCCGCAGGGGGGCGGCAGAGCCCGACCCGGCCCGAACCTAACCCGCCGCCCCGGGACTCGCCGCACCTGCCGGCCGCACCTGCCGCACCTGCGCGCCCAGCCACCCGCACCTACCCAAGGCGCCCTACGTCCCCCGTCGCTCACCTCCGCCCGGCCCGACCCGGCCCCTCGCTGAGGCCCCCGGCCCGCGCTGCTCCATGCGCTCAGCCCGCCCTCGGAGCCGCCCGCCACCCCCGGGCTGCCGCCGCCCGCGCCATCGCGCCGCCGCCGCTCGGAGGGCACAATGGAGCCGCCGCCGCGCTCCTCATGCATATGCATGACGCCGCGCCGCCGGCCCCGCCCTCCAGGCCAGAGCAGCCGAGCCCGGAGCGGCGCTCTGGAGGCTCCGGCGGGGGCGGCCGCGGGCCTGCGCGGCCAGCGTTGGGCCGGGCTGGCCCGGGGCCAAGGGCGGCCGGACGTGCAGCAGGATGGGCTCCACCCGGACTTCGCCCGCGCCCCCTCCACACCTTCGGGACCGCAGCGACGGCGTTCCCCCGCGCTCTTCCTGCTGCTGTCCGGCGGGGCGGGGGTGAACTGGGGGCGGGGCCAGGCGAGGCTGGAGGTGGGGCCACGGTGGTTTGGAGGCGTGCTCACTGAGACGGGGGCGGGGCCACGCGGCACAGGCCGGGCCTGGGGCCTGGCCGCGGCTGGGCGTCCAGCAAGTCTCGGTGACCGAGTCCGCGTAGGGCTATCCAGCCCAGCTGAAGTCGCTGCTCCACTTCCTGGAGAACCTTCGAGTCCTTCGCAGCCGGCAGGGCTGGAGGAACGGCGGGAAGACCGAGATTGTTAGGAAAGAGAAGCCCTTCGTTGAAAACGAAAACATTACCTGCCCAAGCTGCCTTCCTCGTGGCCTACTAGTTCCCTTCCCAGGGTTCACCTCCAAGGACTCTGTTAAAGTCAGATTTCTGTGCCGGGCGTGGTGCTGCACGCCTTTAATCCTACCCCTTGCGAAGCAAGAGCAGGTGGACCGGTATTTGAAGCCAGCCTGGCCAGAAAGTTCCAGGCCAGAAAGCACTATGTAGACCGTCTCAAAACAAAACAAAACAAAACAACAAAAAACCCCAAAACAAACCAAAACAAAAATAACAAAACCCAAAACCGAACCAAAAAGGTTTCTATGCCCTTGAGAAGTGGCTCAGTACAGAGCGCTTGCTGTTCTTCCAGGGGACCTGAGTTTGGTTCCCAGCACCGATATGGTGCGCTCAACCACCCATAACTCTAGCTCCAGGGGATCCAACACCCTCTTCTGGCCTCCTCAGGTACCTACCTACATACACACACATATAAATAAAAGTAAATAAGTCCTTTAAAAAAAGATTTTAGGCCGGTCCTGGTGGCACACGCCTTTAATCCTAGCACTTGGAGGAAGAGGCAGGAGGATCTCTGTGAGTTCAAGGCCAGCCTGGTCTATATAGGGGGTTCGAGGCCACCTAGACCCTGTCCCCAAAAGGCCCCCCAAAAATTTAGTGAAAGAAAAAATAGATGCTCAGGGTGCTATTGTCACCTTTTGAGCCTGTCCAACCTTTTGACTTTGCAACATGAGGGTTAGAATCTACAAAGTTCATAGTGGAGGGAAACCACCCCCGCACACACAAATATGTCTTTTTTTTTTTTTTTTTTTTTGGTCTTTTTGAAAGACAGGGTCTCCCTGTAGCCCCAGCTGTCCTGGAACTCGCTCTGTAGACCAGGCTGGCCTTGAACTCACAGATCCGCCTGCCTCTGCCTCCCAAGCTAGGATTAAAGGCATGCGCCACCACACCCGGCTACAAATGTCTTAAATTTACCATTTGTGTTGGGTGGAATTCATAGCTATCACCTGCTACTCTGTGTTATTGCCTGCTACATTGTGTCCTCAAGGATATCAAAACGCATTTGAGTCGGGTGTGGTAGCGGATCTTTGTTGAGTTCTACAGAGCGAGTTCCAGGCCAGCTGGGGCTACAGGGAGACCCTGTCTCAAAAAGACCAAAAAACAAAAAACAACAACAAAAAAAAACCCAGATTTGGTGGAAAGGTTGAAACAGGGTCTTGACACTATTGCCCAAGCTAACCTTAAACTTGCAGCAATCTCCTTGCCTCAGCCTCTGGATTACAGGAATGCACCATTGCATCCAGATATTTCCTTCCTTTAAAAATTTTTTTTTTTTTGCTGGGCGTGGTGGTGCATGCCTTTAATCCTAGCACTTGGGAGGCAGAGACAGGCGGATCTTTGTGAGTTCAGGCCAGCCTGGTCTACAAGGTGAGTTCCAGGACAGCTGGGGATACAGGGAGACCCTGTCTTGAAAAGACAAAAAAAATTTTTTTTTTTGAGACAGGGTCTTCCTGTATCCCCAGCTGGCCTGGAACTAGCTATGTAAACCAGGCTTGCCTTGAATTCACAGAGATCCTCTTGCCTCTGCCTCCTGAGTGCTGCATGTGCCACCATGCCTGGCTCTAAAAAACTTTTTAAAATTTATGTATATAATATGAGTGTTTTGCCTGCATATGAGTAAGTACACCAGTGCCATTCAATTCCCATGGAGGCTTGAAGAGGATGTCAGATCCCTTGGAACTGGAGTTAAGGACAGTTGTTAGCCACCCTGTGAGTCCTGGGAACTAAACCCAGGCCCTTTGCAGGAGCAGCCAGTGCTCTTAAGTTCTGAGCCATCTTTCCAACCCCAAATTTTCTTCCTTTTCATAAGAAAAAATATATATTCCTTTGTATAGACATACCACATTTTGTTTATCCACTAACGGACCTGGGGATTCCCTATAATTACATTTTTTTTCTTTTTAGTTTTATGCTTTTTTTGGTATTTTTGAGGCAGGGTCTCCCTTTTAGTACCAGCTGTCCTGGAGCTCGCTCTGTAGACCAGGCTGGCCTTGAACCTACGGAGATCCACCTACCTCTGCCTCCCAAGTGCTGGGATTAAAGGCGTGCACCACCATGCCCGGCCCTACAATTACATTTTAACATGCTGAAATTTCTTCCCTGAGCTTAGTGTTTCTTGAGAGAGATCAGTGTGTGGAACTAATGTCACAAACCTGTAACATGGCAGCTTTGGGTCCGAGCTCTCTGACTAGTAGGTTGGTTCCTGGGGATAGGACAGTTAGTCTCCACAGGCCTCAGATAGAAGAGAATCCCTGGATGGGTAGTGATGCATCCATTAGGGGAGAGCATTAGGAGTTAAAATAAAGCAAGATGAAGTGGGGTGATGGGAGATAAAGGAAGGTGTACTAGTTCGCTTTTTGTTGCTGTGATAAACACTATGAACAAAAGCAACCTTGGGGAGGACAGGGTTTATTTTGTCTTACACTTATTCATCATCTAGGGAAGTCAGGGTGGAAATTCAAAGCAGGAATCTGGAGGCCACTCTGATTTAGGAAGCTCTTCAGTTGACGTCCCCCCTTCCCAGGTATGTCTAGGTTTGTGTCAAGATGACAAAAACTAACAAGCTCAGAAGGATTCTCTGAAGAGCAGAGCTGGTACTAGAGACACCCCAAAGAATGGGAAGGCAGCATGGGGCGGGCATGACACTTAGTCTCAGAAGAAGTTGTATGCTTGGTGGTGGGAACAGATTCATGGGAGAGGTCAGGAGAGGCCACCCACGGGGCCAGGTGGCCCCAGTCCTGGCAGCTCTGTCACTCCTCCACACATCTGCTTTAGCAGCTTCCATCCTGGCACCCACGGCAAGGACCATGTGGTGCTGGCTCCTGTGTAGGCAGTACGTTTGTTTTTGTTGTTGTTTTTTGAGTCAGGGTCCCCTGTAACCAGGCTGGGTTAGAACTTGCTGTGTAGCTGAGATGACCTTGAACTTCTGATTGCCTGCCTCCACCTCCTGAGTTCTGGGATTATCCTTGGTGCCTCTACTTCTGGTTTATGCAGTACTGGGGATCCAACCAAGGGCTTCATGCTTGCTAGACAAGTACTGTGCCAACTGAGAGTGGTGGCATAAGCCTTTAATCCTAGTACTTAGGAGGCAGACTACTCAACTGCTTCCATTGATAACTAAACTAGGTGTCCATAGGAAAGTATTTACTAGAAAAAGAAATCTTCCTTCCTGAAACTTCAACTTCCTCCACTTCTTCCTTCCCCTCCCCCTCCCCTTCCCCTTTTTCCCCCTCTCCTCCTCCTCCTCCTCCTCTTCTTCTCCTCCTTGTCCTCCTCCTCCTTCCTCCTCCTCCTCCTTCCTCCTCCTCCTCCTCCTTCCTCCTCCTCCTCATCATCTTCCTCTTCCTCCTTCATCTTTCTCCTCTTCATCTTCCTCCTCCTCCTCCACCTCCTCCTCCTCCTCCTCCTCCTCCTCCTCCTCCTCCTCCTCCTCCTCCTCTTCTTCTTCTTCTTCCTCTTCTTCTTCTGTCTTTTGAGACAGGGTCTCCCTGTAGCCCCAGCTATCCTGGAACTCACTATGTAGACCAGGCTGGTTTTGAACTCGCAGAGATCCACCTGCCTCTGCCTCCCAAGTGCTGAGACTAAAGGTATGCACTACCATACCCTGGATGAAACTTTGTTTCTGAAGCCAGGTAAAATAACGACGTTTACTTTGCTATCTGACACCTCTTCAGATATTAGGGAAAAAAACCTTATTTTCTATACAGGGTTTATGTTTCTCAGGGTATTTTGTTGTTGTTTTGCTTTTTTGAGACAGGGTCCTACTATGTAGCCTTGGCTGGACTGAAACTTGCTATACAGACCAGGCTGGCCTCTAACTCCGGAGTGCTGGGATTAAAGATATGAGCCACCAGCCTCAGCCCAGGATCTCTTTGTTTTTGTTTTGTTTTGTGAGATAAGATCTTACCCCCTAGTTTAGCCTAGCCTCAAACTCACCACAGGCTCCTCAGTGCTGAGATTAGAGGTGTGAGTCACCAAGCCCAGCTTCAGACTGGTCTTCCACTGAGTTTCAGCCATCTTCCTGCCGCAGGCAGATTTCTAACAGCAAGGGCAACAAGTCAGAACATTGTTGCTACACTCCTGCGCACACAGAGCTCAGGACCTCACACATGCTACCCACAAACCACACCATTAAGGACACCTCAGCAGTGTGCCATAAACTTAGGTGTTGGTCAGTGGCACACAGCAATTTTGGTGGTGGTCCCATAACATTATTTTCCCAGTGACATTCTAGCCATTTTAGTTTATGTAGCTACAGTCTGTGATGTCCACACGACCAAGAAATCTCTGAGTGCCAGTTTTCAGTATGTATCTGCATCGTTTTAAGTTTTACTTTTTATTTTTTCTTTTTTTAAAATTTATTTTTGTATGTGTATGAATGTATTGTCTGCATGTAGGTCTGTGCACCCGTGTCGTGCAATGCCGCGGTGGTCAGATGAGGGTCTCAGATTCCCCTGGAACTGGAGTTCTCCTGGAATTGGAGTTACAGACGGTTCTTAGCCGCCATATGGGTGCTGGGGATCGAACCCAGATCCTCTGCAAGAGCAGTTGGTGCTCTTAACCGATAGGCTATCTCTCCAGCCCCTCTTTTTTTTTTTTTTGAGACAGGACCTCCCTGTAGCCCCAGCTGGCCTGGAACTCATTATGTAAACCAGGGCGGCCTTGAACTTATAGAGATCTGCCTGCCTCTGCCTCCTAAGTGCTAGGATTAAAGGCTTCTTCTTCTTCTTCTTCTTCTTCTTCTTCTTCTTCTTCTTCTTCTTCTTCTTCTTCTTCTTCTTCTTCCTCCTCCTCCTCCTCCTCCTCCTCCTCCTCCTCCTCCTCCTCCTCCGCACCCAGCATTTTATTTTTATTTTCACTCTGTGTATGAGTGTTTCACCCCCATGTATGCATGTACACCATGTGCATGGAGTTCTCCTAGAGGCCAAAAGAGGGCATTGGATCCCTTGGGGCTGAAGTTACAGATGGTTCTGAGCCACTGTGTGGGTGCTGGAATTCTAACCCAGGTCCTCTGCAAGAGCAGCCAGTACTGTTAAGTGCTGAGCCATCTCTGAGGCTTCTCTTTTATTTGATTTGACATTTTTATTTTCTTTCACTTCACTTTTGGTCTTTTTGAGACAGGGTATCCCTGTAGCCCCAGCTAGCCTGGAATTTGCTATGTAGACCAGGCTGGCCTCAGTCTCACAGAGATCTGCCTGCCTCTGCTTTGGAGTGCAGGGAAAGATGCAGGCCACCATGCCCATCTCTTATTTTATTAAAAAATACTTTACTTTGGGGGCTGGAGAGATGGCCTAGCGGTTAAGAGCGCCGACCGCTCTTACAGAGGACCCGGGTTCGATCCCCAGCACCCACATGGCGGCCGAGAGCCGTCTGAAACTCCAATTCCAGGAGAACTCCAGTTCCAGGGGAATCCGACACCCTCTTCTGACCTCCGCGGCGTTGCACGTCACGGGTGCACAGACTTGCATGCAGACAATACATTCATACACATATGGAAATAAATAAAAAAATTTAAAAAAAATTAAAAAAAATACTTTACTTTTATTTTATGTCTATGAGTGTTTTGCCTACATGTATGTAAATGTACCCGTGTGTGCAGTGCCCATGGAGGATAGAAGAGGGCATGGGATCCCTTGGAACTGGAGTTCTGCACAGTTGTTAGCCACCATGTGGGTGCTAGGAACAGAACCTGGGTCCTTTGCAAGAGCAGTATATGCTCTTAACCACTGTGCTATCATCTTGTGCCTCTTTTTTTAAGTATGGTCTTTAAATTACATATTTAGTCTCTCTGTCTCTCTGTCTGTCTCTGTCTCTCTCTCTGAAAACAGTAAATAACTGTTTTCATTGATTACATGAGGCATTGTTAGGAAAGTATTTACTAGGAAAAAATAAAAACCTTCCTTCTTGAAACCTTGCTTCTAAAAGCCAGGTAAAATAACAACCCTTTGCTGTCTGACAGCTCTTCAGATATTAGAAAAAAACTTGTTTTCTAGACAGGGTTTGACTCTGTTGCTCAGGCTGTTTTTTTCGTTTGTTTTGTTTTGTTTGTTTGTTTGTTTGTTTGTTTGAGACAGGTCCTCCTGTATAGACCAGGCTGGCCTGAAACTTGCTATATAGATCAGGCTGGCCTCTAGCTCACAGAAATATACCTGCCTCTGCCTATTGAGTGCACTCAATAGGAGACCTTGCACTCAGAAGGCAGAGGCAGGAGGATCACCATGTCTACCATTAGCCCTGGCCAGCCAAACCACATAATGAGACCCTGTTTCTAAGTAAATATTTCAAAGACTTATTTGCAAGACTATTTTTAAAGTATCTGTGATTTTGAAAAATTAGACACAAGTTACATTTATTAAACAACTTTTTTTGGTCTTTTTTTTTTTTTTTTTTTTTTTTTTTTTGTCTTTTTGAGACAGGGTCTCCCTGTAGACCCAACTGTCCTGGAACTCACCCCTCACTCTGTAGACCAGGCTGTCCTTGAACTCACAAAGATCTGCCTGCCTCTGTTCTGAGTGCTAGGATTAAAGGCGTGCGCCACCCCTCCTGGCTTAAGCTAGTCCTTAGCAGCCATGTGGGTTCTGGGACTTGAACCCGGGTCCTCTGCAAGAGCAGCTGGTGCTCTTAACCGCTGAGGCTGAGCCATCTCTCCGGCCCCACTACAGAGAGCTTTTAAAGACAAAAACCATCACTCCTGGGTATATACCCACAAGACTCATCTGTGCAGAGATGCATGCACAGTCATGTTTATTGCAGCTCTCCACAATAGCAAAGAGCCGGAACAAACCCAAGTTGGTTCTATGGAGTTCTATGCAGCGGTAAAGAAAGATGACATCATGAACTTTGCAGGTAAATGGATGGAGCTAGAAGATATCATGCTAAGTGAAGTAACACACTCCCAGAAAAACAAATGAAGAATGGTATCCCTCATCTATGGATGCTAGTGCCAATTACGTAATTGTATGGCAAACTGAGCCATACATGTGATCTGAAAACAACTGTGCTCTTACATTGTGAATCTCTTAAAAAAAAGACAAAAACCACACACTAGAGGAATTTTGTGACGTTAGAGAAACACAATTGTGAGGCTATGGAAACACAAAGCAAGCAGTGGTGACCTTTAAACTGATTGGTTGTGTTTGGCAGCGTGAAGCCCCTTAGGGAGTGAATGAGCTCCTTAGGGGGTGGGAAGCAATCCCCAGGACTGGGAAAGTTCATTCTGACCTCAGGTAGCTCTGGGAACTAGAAACTCAGGGGCAGAATGTATTCTTGTGGTTAAGGTGCGGAGCAAAGGTAGTCATAGGAACCAGGCTTGATTTTGGTAACTCAATTTTACAGTTAACTCTTTCCTTCTGATTAACTCTTTCTCATCTGTTCCCAACAGAGGGACTTCAACTCGGGCCAAATCAGGATGTGTGGCTTTGATGCTGAGAAGAATTTTAGGTCTAGGTAGTATAGTGAAGCACAGCTGGAAATTTTATTAAAGAGATTTTAGTATAGGCTTAAGCATGAGGGTTAAATGTAAGAGGACAGTGAGACACACTCAAGTGGGGGTAGGTGGGTGCTTCCCAAGGGGAGATAGGGGAAAATAAGATTTATCCAGGTGTGGGTCTGGGCTTGTCAAGAGCACATAAGCAATTCACAGACTTAGCATTAGCTGTAGATCTTTCCATGACTCTCAAGTTGCATCTCAGAAAACTGCTTAAGAAATCATCCCATCGGGGCTGGAGAGATGGCCTAGCGGGTAAGAGCGCCGACTGCTCTTGCAGAGGACCCGGGTTCGATCCCCAGCACCCACATGGCGGCTGAGAACCGCCTGTAACTCCAATTCCAGGAGAACTCCAGTTCCAGGGGAATCCGACACCCTCTTCTGACCTCCGCAGCATTGCACGACACGGGTGCACAGACCTACATACAGACAGTACATTCACACACAAAAATAAATAAATAAAATATTAAAAAAAAAAAGAAATCATCCCCTCTTTTTTTTTTTTTTTTATTTTTTTGGTCTTTTTAAGACAAAGTCTCCCTGTAGCCCCACCAGTCCTGGAACTCACTATGTAGACCAGGCTGGCCTTGAACTCAGAGATCCACCTGTCTCTGCCTCCCAAGTGCTGGGACTACAGGCATACACCACCATGCCTGATATTCTCTCTCTCTCTCTCTCTCTCTCTCTCTCAATTTCTTCCTAGACTTATCTTTTAAAAATATTTATTATTTTTATTTATTTGTATGAGTGTATCATTTGGATATATGTAAGTGCACCTATGTTATGCAATGCCTGAGGAGGTCAGAAAGCTTTGGATTCCCCTGGAACTGGAGTTACAGACAATTGTTAGCCACCATATCCACGCTGGGAATGGAACCTGGGTCCTCTGCAAGAGCAGCCAGTGCTCTTAACAGCTAAGCCATTTCTCCAGCCCCCGAAATCCCCACCCCATTCTCTTTCAATTTAGAGAGATGATGGTTCCAGAGATGCTTTGAATACAACTATAACCTGAAAAGGAAAAACCAGGAGCCACTGGGGTTGCACCAGTGCATGTCCGCTTCCTGTCAGTGGGGTTTCTGGGAGACTCCTAGAAATCTGCAGGCTCATGGCTGGGAAAGGAGAACCTCCTTAAGGTATTGGCGATTGTGCTGGAATTCTTACCCTGTGGCTGGTGACAGGCTTCAAAGATGCCTGGGTAAGTGTGATGATTGGATGCTCACACTTTTGTGTGATATGTGCTGCCCTCAAACCTTGTTACGTGCATTGGCACACCCTACGCCAGCAGGCGCGGGTAACCTGTTGAACCCCATTGTGATGGGGATCGGGGATTGCAATTATTCCCCATGAACGAGGAATTTCCAGTAAGTGCGAGTCATAAGCTTGCGTTAAGTCCCCGCCTTTTGTACACACCGCCCGCCACTATGGAGGCCCTCGGATCGGCCCGCCGGGGTCGGCCCACAGCCCTGGCGGAGCGCTGAGAAGACGGTGGAACTTGACTATCTAGAGGAAGTAAAAGTCGTAAACAAAACAAAACAAAACAAAGCAAAACAAAGATGCCTGGGTGAGGAGCTCCTTTTCTGTCTCTGGTCCCCAAGATTCTTCCTGCCTTTCTATCTTGCTTGCTCAAGCTACATAGCCACACAGTTGGCACCTCCTCTGTATGCTTCCACACCTCAGGACCTGGGCCAGACAAGATGACAACATCTGTAAGCCAAAACAAAAATGAGGCACACATCAAGCCTGTTGATTGGCCTCAGGTGGGCTGATGTTGGACATGGTGGTACATGCCTATGATCCCAGCACTCGAGAGGCTATGGCAGGAGGATTCTGAATTCCAGGCCAACCCAGGCCATGAAAAAAAAAAAAAGCAACCAGGTACAGCAGCACACACACAAAATCCTAGTGCCTAGAAAGTTGAAGCAGAAGAGTTCTTACTAGAACTGCAGAGCAAGACCCTATTCCAAAGGACAACAACAACGAAAAAAGGAAAAGAAAGGAAAGAACAGATTCTGAACAGAGCTCCCAGCTGCCCTTTGCCCCCTTCAGCACTGGCCTTCCCGTGCCCATGGTCCTTGTCCCTCCTGGATGCTCAGTGATACAGATGGCCAGAGGAGGGGCGAAGAGGCACAGTCCTCACAGCTGAGCTCCTAAAGAGGCCTGGAAGACACTTAGGCAGTTCACAAGGTAAAGTCACACCGTGTTTGCCCCTTAAGATTTGTACTATCAAGTGGTCTGCTCACAAGCCCTGTCAAGCCCTCCCTCTCCATATCAGACACCAGTAGCACATGGAGGTCTTAATACAAACTATCTTCCTGCATGGTCTTGTTAACTTTTCTGTCCCCTGCCTCAAGTCCTGTGTGCACCACGACTACGGTGGTGGACTGGTTCCTTCCTAGTCAGTGCTGATTCCCAGAGATAAACCCCCATCTCCTCTCCACATGTCACAGATTGCATTACTACGAGTCCACAAGATGTGGAAGCCAGATGAGGAATTCTGCAGATGGCTTGCACTAGTTCCCCAGCAAGTTGTCCCTGGACACAGTGTCCCCGCCACGTGTGGCTGTTCCTGCTCCTGATGCAGGTCCCTTCATGCAGTGGAATTGAATGCCCCCCCCCCCAATAAATCACATCACATCCTGATTCACCAAACCTGGGAATGTCATTTGTGGCCAAAAATGTGATTAAGTGAAGGACTATGCGTGGGAGGAGGTGCCTGTCTTTTTTTTTTTTTTTATGTGTATGAATGTACTGTCTGCATGTAGGTTGGTGCACCCGTGTCATGCAATGTGGCAGAGGTCAGAAGAGGGTCTCAGATTCCCCTGGAACTGGAGTTACAGACAGTTCTTAGCCGCCATGTGGGTACTGGGGATCAAACCCGGGTCCTCTGCAAGAGCAGTCGGTGCTCTTAACCTCTAGGCCATCTCTCCAGCCCCGAGGTGCCTGTCTTGAATTATCTGGGTAGCCCTTGCTTGCCACCAGCCTTATAGGAGTGTGAAGGATCAGGTGGGGTGGCACGACCCTTTAATACCAGCACTCAGGAGGGTGAGGCAGGTGGATCTCTATGATTTTGAGGCCAACCTGGTCTACATAGCCAGTTCTAGGCCAGGTGGGACTACAGGGAGACCCTGTCTCAAACAACAAAAAAAAGTGGAGGAGAGTTTAGAAACTATGTGAAGGCATGGAAGAAACTGGACAGATATGGCTACAATCAGGAGTGATGGAATCTCTCACAATTGAAAAGGACAGGTGTGGAGAAGGTGGGCTGTGTGGGCAGAGGAGTCCTTTCTACGGAGGTGGGACTGAAGAAGCAGCAAGCGGGAGGCTCTGGGGCCCACTTGTCAGCAGAAGCAGGCCCTACCTAGACTTTCATTTCAATCTTCGGTCATCTGGACCATTCATTTTGGAATTGGCTATTGCTGGAACTGCTTAATACGTGGTTATTTGTTATGGTGGCCACAGGACCTGGTATAGTCTTGCAATTGTTCTGCTTAGTTCCTGTGGCATCAAATGTGTCCTCTTCAGGCACCATCCTCAGCATCTGTTGCCTAAACCTACTGCTGTGTGACACTTCCTCATTGCTCTGCCCCTCAGAAGCTGTCCCTTTCTGTCGTTCTGCCTGTTTCTCCTGGATTCCACTAAGCCTGTGCTTGTCAGGGCAGTGATCACAGACTATGGCCACCATGCCAGGGAGAGATGTCACCTTCCTGAGATCTAGCATGAGGTTGGGACTCCACCCTGTGCCCATGCTCCTCCCTACTTCCCTGGAGACTCATTCATACCCTAGGCCTGGGCCCCAGAGCCTCCCACTTGCTGCTTCTTCAGTCCCACCTCCATAGAAAGGACTCCTCTGCCCACACAGCCCAACTTCTCCACACCTGTCCTGAAGGCTGACTTGTGTAACTGCTTCCTGGACTAGCCTCTGTCTCTTGCTGATAGAAATCTCAACAGATCCAAACCAGATGTGATTACTCACACTTGCAACCCCTGCACTCAGAATGCTGAGGTAGGAGAATCATTATGACAGTGAGCTCCAGCCCAGTCTCAGCTACAGAGCGAGACCTTGTCTCACATAAAAAACAAAAACTACAAAGACCCATAGCTCCCCACCCCTAAGCTTCAACACGTCCAAGATTGAACTCTGGTGGCTCACAGAAGCCTGACTAGGATCAGGTGCCCGTCTCAGACCCAGCTGCACCTGTGTCCTTGGAGCTGCCAGCTGCACCCGTGTCCTTGGAGCTGCCAGCTGCACCCGTGTCCTTGGAGCTGCCAGCTGCACCCGTGTCCTTGGAGCTGCCAGCTGCACCCGTGTCCTTGGAGCTGCCAGCTGCGATGCATGGTCACTACTCTGCTTTTCTCCACCTCCATCACTGATCCAAATCTTAATGGTTCTCATCCTGCCCTTGTCTACTTGTTCTTCTTTTGGAGTGGGTAAGGGAATAATCTCACTATGTAGCCCAGGCTGGCCCCTGCCATAGGCTCCAGAGTGCTGGGATCACAAGGCATGTGTTGCCATGCCCAGTACCTCATGTTTCCAGTAAGAACTGGTTTGAGATATAATTCACATCTCACACTCACATTTCCTGTCTAAAATATGCCAGTGATGATCTTACAAAGAGTCAAAGACTTCCACAATTTTTCAGTAATTTCCAAAAAACATGTATTTATTTTATGTGTGTGTGTGTGCTAGAGTACACATATGTATACCATGTGTATGCCTGTGGAGGTCAGAGGAGGGCATTGTGTCCTGGATGTGAACCACCATGTGGGTGCTAGGAACCAAGCCCAGGTCCTCTGCAAGAGCAGTAAGCACTCTTAACTGCTGAGCCATCTCATGTCTCCAGCCCCAGTATTTGAGTATTTTTGTCACCAATAGAAATTCAATAGCTACTTTGTTGCAAATAATTATTTTCAGTCTTTGTTTATATGCTTGTTTCAAATACTATCCATGCAACCATACAACATTGTAGCCTCTGTACCTGGTTTCTCCAACAGAGCAGAACCTTCAAAGTTACCTGGGGGGAGCACAAGTCTGAGCTTTATTCCTTTTTATAGTTGAAGAATATTCCATCTTATGAATTTGACACATCCTGTGTCCCTCAGTTAGTGGACATTAGTTTTGTTTTGCTTTGCTTTAGCTCCAGCTGTCCTGAAACTGACTATGTAGACTAGACTGATCTCAATCTCACAGTGATCTGCCTGCTTTCTTCTCCAGAGTGCCAGGAAAAAGACATGGGTAACCACGCCCAGCACCTTTGTGGTTGTTTTTACATTCTACATTTATTTTTATTTTTAAAGGCTTAAATTTTTTTATTATTTTTATTTTATGTGTATTGCCTGCATGTATGTGTACCTTTGTTCTGCAATGCCTCTGANGAGCTGCCAGCTGCACCCGTGTCCTTGGAGCTGCCAGCTGCACCCGTGTCCTTGGAGCTGCCAGCTGCACCCGTGTCCTTGGAGCTGCCAGCTGCGATGCATGGTCACTACTCTGCTTTTCTCCACCTCCATCACTGATCCAAATCTTAATGGTTCTCATCCTGCCCTTGTCTACTTGTTCTTCTTTTGGAGTGGGTAAGGGAATAATCTCACTATGTAGCCCAGGCTGGCCCCTGCCATAGGCTCCAGAGTGCTGGGATCACAAGGCATGTGTTGCCATGCCCAGTACCTCATGTTTCCAGTAAGAACTGGTTTGAGATATAATTCACATCTCACACTCACATTTCCTGTCTAAAATATGCCAGTGATGATCTTACAAAGAGTCAAAGACTTCCACAATTTTTCAGTAATTTCCAAAAAACATGTATTTATTTTATGTGTGTGTGTGTGCTAGAGTACACATATGTATACCATGTGTATGCCTGTGGAGGTCAGAGGAGGGCATTGTGTCCTGGATGTGAACCACCATGTGGGTGCTAGGAACCAAGCCCAGGTCCTCTGCAAGAGCAGTAAGCACTCTTAACTGCTGAGCCATCTCATGTCTCCAGCCCCAGTATTTGAGTATTTTTGTCACCAATAGAAATTCAATAGCTACTTTGTTGCAAATAATTATTTTCAGTCTTTGTTTATATGCTTGTTTCAAATACTATCCATGCAACCATACAACATTGTAGCCTCTGTACCTGGTTTCTCCAACAGAGCAGAACCTTCAAAGTTACCTGGGGGGAGCACAAGTCTGAGCTTTATTCCTTTTTATAGTTGAAGAATATTCCATCTTATGAATTTGACACATCCTGTGTCCCTCAGTTAGTGGACATTAGTTTTGTTTTGCTTTGCTTTAGCTCCAGCTGTCCTGAAACTGACTATGTAGACTAGACTGATCTCAATCTCACAGTGATCTGCCTGCTTTCTTCTCCAGAGTGCCAGGAAAAAGACATGGGTAACCACGCCCAGCACCTTTGTGGTTGTTTTTACATTCTACATTTATTTTTATTTTTAAAGGCTTAAATTTTTTTATTATTTTTATTTTATGTGTATTGCCTGCATGTATGTGTACCTTTGTTCTGCAATGCCTCTGAGAGGTCAGAAGAGGGCACTGGATCCCCTGGAATCCTATGGTTTCTAGCTGCCCTGTGGGTGCTGGGATCCAAACGTGGGTCCTTTCCAAGAGCTTTCGGTGTTCTTAACTGCTGACCCATCTCTCCAGCTTTATTTATTTATATTTTTATTTTTTTTGTATTTTTGAGACAGGGTCTCCCTTTAGTCCCAGCTGGCCTGGAGCTCGCTCTGTAGACCAGGCAGGCCTTAAACTCACAGAGATCCACCTGCCTCCGCCTCCCAAGTGTTAGGATTAAAGATGTGCACCACCATGCTCGGCAGCCCTTATTTCTACATTGCTTTAAAGATTATTTATTTATTTATTTATTTATTTATTTATTTATTTATTTATTTTGGTCTTTTCGAGACAGGGTCTCCCTGTAGCCCCAGCTGTCCTGGAACTCACTCTATAGACAGGCTGGCCTTGAACTCACAAAGATCCGCCTGCCTCTGCCTCCCAAGTGCTAGGATTAAAGGTGTGCGCCACCACGCCCAGCTAAAGATTATTTAAAGGCATGGTTGTACATGCCTTTAATCCCAGCACTTGGGAAGCAGAGACAGGTGGACCTCTGTGAGATTGAGGCCAACCTGATCTACATAGGAAGTTCCAGGCCAGTGTTCCTGCCCCCTAAACAAAATCAAAATCAAAACCAAAGATTAATTCAGGCTGGCTATATGGCTCAGCAGGTAAAGGCACTTGCTGACAACAAGCTTGATGACCTGAGCTTGATCTCTGGGATCTACATTGTAGAAGGAGAGAAACGAACCCTGAAAGTTGTCCTCTGACCTCTATGTGTATACACACACATAAATATAATTTAAAAGTTAAAATTGATTTATTTGTGCTTATGTGTGCACATCTGCCTACAGATCCTTTGGACCTGGAGTTGCAAGAGGTTGTGAGCCACCCCATATGGGCTCTGGAACCAGCTCAGGTCTTTCTACCCTTCGCTGCCCAGCCATCTCTGCAGCTCCCATTTCTACTTTTTAGCTGTTGAGAATAATGCTGTTATGTGCATTTGCTGATTTGTTTTGGTGTAGACATGCAGGAACTCTCTGAGGAATCTTTGGAGCAACTGTAGACTTTTTTTCCAAGGGGCTGCACAATTTCACATTTCCACCTTCCCGTTTTCCTACATGCTGCACCTTGTGACGTTCACTGTGATTTTGATTCTCTGAGTGATTTCTGATGTGGAGCAGCACCCCTTCATGTGCTTCTTGGCCATTGGTATATATACTAGAAATTTAATCTCAGAATTTTTCTCCATTTTTAATTGGGTATTTGTCTTTCATTATTGACTCCTAAGAATTAAGAATTTTTTTTTTACTATTTTCCTTTCCTTTTCTTTTCTTCTTTTTTTTTTTTTTTCGAGACAGGGTCTCCCTGTAGCCCCAGCTGGCCTGGAACTCCCTCTGTAGACCAGGCTGGCCTTGAACTCACAAAGATCCGCCTGCCTCTCCCTCCCTAGCACTGGGATTACAAGCACACACCACCATGCCTGGTTTTGGTTTTGGTTTTGGTTTTGAACATGAGTTCTGGGAACCTGAACTTGGGTCCTCATACTTGCATGGCAAGCACTTTAATCTATCTCCCCAGCCCCTAATATTCCTGTCTTAATGACAGAACCATGCTGTTTTGATTGCCACAGTTTTGTAGTATATATTGAAAGGTGATAGAATGCCTCAAGCTTTGCTCTATCCACTTATTTATATGTTTTTATTTATTCTTGAAACAGGGTCTCTCTATAGCCCCAGCTGGCCTGGCCTGAACTCACTATGCAGGCTAGGCTGGCCTTGATCTCACAGAGACCCAGGTGCCTCTGTCTCCTGAGTGCTGGGGTTAAAGGTCTGTACCACGTTTTGATACACAGTTTCATGTATCCCAGATTAGCTTCAAATTCACTAAGTAGTCAAAAATAGCCTTTAATTTATAACCCCACCCCTACCCCCAGTGCTTGGATTACAGCTGTGCACACCACACCTGGATGGTGGGGATCAAACCCAGCGCTTCCTGTTTACAGGGCAGTACACTACCATCTATACACCCCAGCCCCAGCTTTGTTCTTTTTAAGTCAAGATTTCTTTGACTATTTAGGTTCCTTTAAATTTTAGGACTTCTTTTCAATTTATATGAAAAATGTCACTGGCTCTTCACACTTCTTTGGGTAGTAGCACAGCTGAACATTATTAAACCTTCCAGGCCACAAGCACAAACTTTCTTTCCATTTGTGACTTCTGTTTCTTTCATCAGTGTGTCAGAGTTCACCTCTGTGGTTAAACTGATTACTAAGCTTTTGGGTGTTCTTGTCAATAGCACTGTGTTGATTGGGCAGCAATGGCAGTGCACACCTGTATTCCCAGCACAGACAGAATGGATGCAGGCCAGTCATGAATTCAAGGCCAGCTTGGGATATGTGAGACTTTTGTTGTAAAAATCAAAACAACAAAGAAAATAAAAAGGAAATAAAGAAAAAGAAATGTAGCTGACTTTTCAATCATGTTGTCAGGGTTGGGACATAGCTTGCCAGCATGTGTGAGGCCCTGGCTTCCCTCAATGCCCATCCCCTGACCTCGCCCAATGATGGTATCAGCAAAGAATTTCACTTTTTCCTTTCCTTTTTTGGACACCTTTTATTTCTTCTTCCTCACTGCTCTGGCAGAATTTCTACCACCATGTGGAACAGTGGTGAGTGGGGGTTTTTCTGTTTTGAGCTGAGAGGGAAAATCCTTCAGTCCTCATCACCAAGCAGGTTGTAGTGCTACACGCCTTTAATCGCAGCACTTGGGAGGCAGAGGCAGGTGGATCTCAGTGAGTCGGAGTCTAGCCTGGGCTATTCCTATAAACCTATAATTCTAGCACTTGGGCGGTGGAAGCAGGAAGATCAGGAGTTCAAGGCCAGTCTTGGTTACACAGAAAGTTCAAGCTAATCTAAGTTACACTGAGAGATGGGCATGATGGTGCACACCTTTGATCCCAGCACTCAGGAGGCGGAGGCAGGTGGATCTTTGTGAGTTCAAGGCCAGCCTGGTCTACAGAGTGAGTTCCAGGACAGCTGAGGCTACAGGGAGACCCTGTCTCAAAAAAGAAAAAAAAAAAAAAAAGACGAGAGGGAGGGGGAGAGAGAGAGAGAGAGAGAGAGAGCGAGTGAGCTGGAGAAATGGATCCATTGTTAAGAACAGTGGCTTCTCTTACAGAGGTCTGAGTTCAATTCCCAGCACCTACATGGTGGCTAACAACCTTTTGTAACTCCACTTATAGGGGATCCAATGCCCTCTTCTGACCTCTTTGCAAACTTCATGACACAGGTGCACTTACATGCAGGTAATACATTCATACATATACATATAAAATATTTTAAATAAGAAAGAAAAAACACTTCCCCCCAAATAAAACTGAAAATTTTAAACTAAATTATATAGTACCTAAAAATTTATAACTCAGTAGATAGGCTCAAAGCCAGAATGGAAGGGGCACAAGGTCAGGATCAGGGAGGTGAACACTGAATACCCGAAATTTCCCAGCCTGAAACACAAAGAGAAAGCAGAAACCATAATAGAGCCTCAGAGATGTGTGTGACTCTAATGGAAGATACAGTACTTGTACCAAGTGTTACACTTTGTCTCTGTTGCAAAAGACCAAGAAACAAGGACTTCCTGTGACTCAGGGTTCTGGTCTGTAGTGTCTTGTTCCATCATTTCTGGGACTGAAGTTAGGCAGCACACCACGGCAGAATAGCATGGCAAGGCAAAGCTGCCCACCTTGTGGTGACCAGGAAGCAAAGGGAATGAGCCAGGGTCCAGATGTCTTCTTCAAAGTTGTTCCTGAGGAACCTGCGTCCTCCAGCTAGGATCCTGGTCTCAGAGGCTCTGTTGTCATGGTGAGGAGAACATCACGGCAGCAGGAGCAGCAGAGCAAAGCTGCTCACCTCATGACAGCCAAGAAGCAGAACAGGAAGGGGCTCTGAAAACTGTACTTGCAGTGACTCAGTTCTCCAGTTGGACCCCAGCTTTCATAGTTTCCGTACATCTCAATAGCTTATTCAGATATTGAATACGTCAGTGGATTGTGAAGACAGAGCCCTTATGATCCAGTGACCCTGAGCTGAACACTGCTTATACTAGAGACCAAACAATCAATATCTGAGCATTTTGGGGGGGGGGCATCCTATACCCAAACCACAGTATTAGCACAATCAATACAGGTATTGATTGGAGAGAAGATACAGAGATCAATGAGCAAAATAGCAAACCTAGAAACAGATGCTAACTAATAATACACAGCTGATTTCTTTTTAGGATTCAGTGAAGGTTTATAGTCGAGGCTGGGCTGCAACTCACTACACAGATCAGGGCAGCCTCGAACTTGTGATGAGCCTTGCAGTTCTGGCTCCCGCGTGCTTACAGGTATGTACTCCCACTTTATGATCCTCAGCTGATAAAAAAATAAATTCAAGGGGCTGGAGAGATGGCTCAGCAGTTAAGAGTGCCGACTGCTCTTGCAGAGGACCTGGGTTCGATTCCCAGCACCCATATGCCAGCAGAGAACCATCTTTAACTCCAGTTCCAGGGGAATCCAACACCTTCTTCTGACCTCCGCGGCATTGCAGGACATGGGTACACAGACCTACATGCAGACAGTACATTCATACACATAAAAAATAATAAATAAAAAAATTTTAAAAATTCAAGAGGTTGGGGATTTACCTCAGTGGTAAAATGCTTGCCTATGAACCACAAGGCCTTGGGTTTGTTTCTCAGCTCCCAACCTCCCCCAAATTCAACACAGTAACCATGGTCTTTTTGTCAAATGATGCTGCAACTGATGGATATATGATATATACGACAAAAACAACAACAACAACAAAACCTGACCTGGAACTCACTATGATCGGGCTGGCCTTGCTCTCACAGAGATCCACTTGCCTCTACCTCCCATTCCCCAGTGCTGGAATTAAAAGCTTGTGCCGCTTCCTATATAAATATCAACTGAAGATAAACCATAGGCAGAACCTAGGTTCTAGTCTATTTATTTATTTATTTATTTATTTATTTATTTATTTATTTATTTATTTATTATTTGCCTTTTTGAGACAGTGTCTTCCTGAAGGCCTAGCTGGCCTGGAACTCACTATGTAGAACAGGCTGGTTTTGAACTCACAGAGATCTGCCTGTCTCTAGGATTAAAGGTGTGCACCACCATGCCCCGAAGAATCTAGATTAAAAAAAAACATGAGGCTGGAGAGGTGGCTCAGTGGTTAAGAGCACTGGCTGCTCTTGCAGACCCAGGTTTGATTCCCATTACCCAGATAGTGGCTAATAACCACCCATAACTCAAGGGGAATCCAGCACACTCTTCTGACTTCCATGGACATTGTACCTCTATATACATAGACAATACATTCATACACAAAAAATAAAATAAAAAACAAACCATGATCCAGACATGCTGGGGCACCCCTTTAATCCCAGCACTAGAGAAGCTGAGGCAGGCAGATCTCTACAATTGAGGACAGCCTGGTCATAAAAGTTCTAGGCCAGCTGGGGCTACAGGGAGACCCCGTTTTAAGACAAAACAACCCACCCATAAATAAATAAACAAACCTAAAACATGAATGTGGAAGGAAGCCAGACTAGCAAGATAGCCCAGCAGGTAAAGGCACTTGCTACCCAGCAATGCAAGACTGACAACCTGGGCTCAATCCCTGGAACCTGCATAAAGGCAGGTGGAAGGAGAGGACTAACTACAAAGCTATTCTCTGAGAGCCTGCATGCCCCTCCACATGCACTTTCTCCCAATAGCAAAATCCCAGCTACTTAAGAGGCTGAGGCAAGTTTAAGACCAGTCTGAAAAAAATTAGTCAAACACATGTCTCAAATCTAAACAAGAAAAATACTTTTAAAAAGGCTGGGGTATGGGGCTGGAGAAATGGCCTAGCGGTTAAGAGTGCCGACTGCTCTTGCAGAGGACCCGGGTTCGATCCCCAGCACCCACATGGTGGCTGAGAACCGTCTTTAACTCCAGTTCTAGGGGAATCCAACGCCCTCTTCTGACTTCTGCGGCAGTGCACGACATGGGTGCACAAACTTACATGCAGACAGTATATTCATACACATAAAAAAGTAATAAATTAATTAAAAAAAAAAACATAGCTGGGCGTGGTGGCGCACGTCTTTAATCCTAGCACTCGGGAGGCAGAGGCAGGTGGATCTTTGTGAGTTCAAGGCCAGCCTGGTCTACAAAGTGAGTTCCAGGACAGCTGGGGCTACAGGGAGACCGTCTCGAAAAGATAAAAAAAAAAAATGCTGGGGTAAGGGGCTGGAGAAATGGCTCAGCGGTTAAAAGTGCCGACTGCTCTTGCAGAGGACCAGGGTTCGATACCCAGCACCCAAATGGTGGCTAAGAACTGTCTTTAACTCCAGTTCAAAGGGAATCAAACACCCTCTTCTGACATCAACAGAATTGCACAACATGGGTGCACCAACCTACATGCAGACAGTACACTCATACACATAAAAAATAAATAAGTAAATAAAAATTAAAAATGGCTGGAGTATATAGTTCAGGGGCAGAGTGCTTGTGCATGGTCCTAAGTTCAATTCCTACTACATGCAAAAACATTAGTGTGTACAAATACTGTATGCTAATAAGTAACAATAAAATGCAACCATGTATAAAACCCGAACTCGGGAGGAGAACTAGAAGTTCAAGGTCATCCTCAGCCACACAGCAAAGTGTGAGGCACCCATCCTGGGACGTATGACTCAAAAGAAGCTGATTTTGTCTGTGCTTTGTATTGTGCAATGTTACTGTATCCATTATCAAAATATAGGATCCTGGGATGTAAAGATAAAGATAGTTTCACTTCTCTCATATTTAGTTAACTTTCGGAAATGCCCTGCTTTTTAAGTAAATTCCTCCCCCTAGTACTTCAAAAGACTGAGCTGAATATAAGAGAGAAGCGATCCTGGAGGAAAAATGTGAATCATAGACCTAATATAAAATGCAATAGTAGAAAACTCTTAGGCAAGAGGTAAGCTGGGAGCAGGTACTTGTAGATGAGAACTCAGCAAGTCATCTTTAAAAATACTTTATTACTATATTTTGGTCTTTTTGAGACAGGGTCTCTCTGTAGCTCCAGCTGTCCTGGAACTGTCTATGTAGACCAGGATGGCCTTGAACTCACAGAGATCCACTTGCCTCTGCCTCCAGAGTGCTAGGATCAAAGGTGTGCACCACCATGCCTGGCTAAAAATAATCGGGCTGGAGAGATGGCCTAGCAGTTAAGAGCGCCGACTGCTCTTGCAGAGGAATGGGTTCGATCCCCAGCACCCACATGGTGGCTGAGAACCATCTTTAACTCCAGTTCCAGGGGAATCCGACACCCTCTTCTGACCTCCGCGGCATTGCATGACATGGGTGCACAAACCTACATGCAAACAGTACATTCATACACATAACAAAATAAAAATTAAAAAATATTTTATTTTTATTTTATGTGTATGAGTATATTGCCTGCATGTATGTAAGTGTACCTTTGTTGTACAATGCCTGCAGAGGTCAGAAAAGGGTGTTGGATTTTCCTGGAACTGGAGTTACAGATGGTTGTTAGCTGCCATGTGGATGTTGGGAACTGACCTGGGTCCTCTGCAGGAGCAGCCAGTGCTTTTTTAAAAATTTTATTATTTTCTTATATGCATGAATGTACTGTCTGCATGTAGGTTGGTGCGCCGGTGTTGTGCAATGCTGTGGAGGTCAGAAGAGGGCATTGGATTCCCCTGGAACTGCAGTTAAAGACGGTTCTTAGCTGCCATGTGGGTACTGGGGATTGAACCCGGGTCCTCTGCAAGAGCAGTCGGCGTTCTTAACTGCCCCAGCAGCCAGTGCTCTTAAACACTGAAGTATCTCTCTAGTCCCTCTTCTTTAAAAAAAAATATTAATATTTCTTAGTCTTTTTGAGACAGGGTCTCTCTGTAGCCCCAGCTGGCCTGGAACTTGATATGTAGACCAGGCTGGTTTTGAACTCACAGAGATCTGCCTGCCTCTGTATCCCAAGTGCCCGGATTAAAGGCGTGCAGAACCACACCTGGCCTTACATTAATAGCCATGGCCTGTCTTGAATTTAAATGGACTTACACATGTGCAATACATTTACTGGCCATTTGAGTACTGATTTGTTGAGTTATAGAAACCTTCTAAATTTTCACACATTTCAGGAAATTATATAAAAATTATCTTAGTAAAAGAAAACCAGAGATTATTGTGGACACACATTTTCCAAAATTCTTATTTTCTCACAAAAACTTGAACCTTGATGACTACTCCCAGGTTTTCCTTGAAGTAGCATCCTCGATTCTCATTTAGATGACATAGTGACTCAGTGTCTGGGTGTGAATAACCAGTGTGTCAATGTCTAGGTGTGAATAATCGGTTTGTCTGCTCACTGTCCTTCCATGTGGAAATGGCTTAGTGTGAGCAAAGTCAGCAGTTCAACCCAGGAGCCAGACAGAACCCCTTTTGGGGGGTTGTTCCACCATTGCTATCTGGTATTTCCCTTCCCCTTTGGGATGTGCACTTAAGTGTAGAAATGTCAAGGGCATTCTGAAGTGAACCTGGAGATTTGGGTTAATGAAGTCTTTTTTTTTTTTTTTTTTTTTTTTTTTGTCTTTTCCAGACAGGGTCTCCCTATAGTCCCAGCTGTCCTGGAACTCACTCTGTAGACCAGGCTGGCCTTGAACTCACAAAGATCCACCTGCCTCTGCCTCCCAAGTGCTAGGATTAAAGACGTGCGCCACCACGCCCGGCTATGTTTTTTTTTAAAATTAATTTATTATTTTATTTTTTTATGTGTATGAATGTACTGTCTGCATGTAGGTTGGTGCACCCGTGTCATGCAATGCCACGGAGGTCAGAAGAGGGTGTTGGATTCCCCTAGAACTGAAGTTAAAGACAGTTCTTAGCCAGCATGTGGGTGATGGGAATCAAACCTGGGTCCTCTCCAAGAGCAGTCAGTACTCTTAACCACTGAGCCAATCTCTCCAGCCCCATGAAGTCATGTTCTAAGACAGCAAGATGGTGGTCGTGATGTCTCAGTTTGGTGCTCCACCACTGTGGATTCTGAAGGCTCTGCTGGTTTCACTGTCAGTAAATAGTCCACAAACTCCAAGTAAGGTCTTTTGTTCTGAAAATTCACTTGACCTTATTGCTGTGTGATCAGGCCTCAGACACCTCCAAGGGTCTCCTTATGAGAGCCACTACCTACTCCGAGCCTTTGCTTCAGTCACTGTATAAGAGAGGTCTCTTTGACACTCCATTGCCCGGTACAGCCATTCTGGCCAGGCCCGTGGAAATGCTCCAGGCCATTCCATGAAGATGATGTGTTACTGGTCAATGTGGCTAGCCTCAGGGCTTCTGTACCAGCTTCCTCACCAAACTGGACCCTGGCAGCCGCTCTATTCCCTGAGGCATGTCATTAACTGCCCAGTTCCCTCAGGCAAGTAATTTCCTCATGGTCTGTGTGCAAGGCTGCCAAAGGCAGTCCTGGCCTGTAACCATCCTGACATTGTGGAGGGCCTGGCATGGCTGTGTCCATCAAGAGCCCACACGTCCAGAGCAGCACTAGGCCTACTTCCCACCTACTTTCTCCAGACGCTGCCCTTATCTCTGTCCCTCCCATTTGGCCATCTTTTCTTCTTTCATGTCCATTTCCATGGCTTCCTTCATAAAATTACTGTCAGCGTTAACACAGTGCAAACTCCTGCCATGTTCCAATGGCCTGGACCCCTTTTATCTAACTGCCTTGATATCTGATAACATGTCCATGCTCTTTACACAGCCTCTGCTGCAGTGCGTTCTGTATGACATGCCTGCTGCTGGAAAGTCTCCTGAAAATGCACCTCTTTGGGTTAACCTGATACCTGGGCCAGGCTGTTAGCTACTCCCAGTTAACCAACCTATCTTCTTGTGCTGGAGCCCCCTAGGGCTTTCCCTAGGAATCAGGTTAGGCCTGCCTAGCAAGTACTGTCTGTCTGCAGTGCACATCCTTGTCTGATTTCTCTGCAAGGTTCTCAAAGGCCAGGATGCTATTCTTCCTTCTTAATGTATTCTCCTACTGCCTCATGTCTGCCAGGACCCTAAAAAAGCCAACTACTAACAGTTAATTCTAGCCTACTCAGCAACTGAAATGTGGCCCCTCCATCCTCAATCCTGGCTGGCTAATGGGAGGGCGTTTACCGACAGGGCAATGGAAGGGGTGTTTACCGACAGCAATGGAAGAGGAGTGCCACCATCTCTCTGCTGCAGAGCAGAAAATGAACAAAGATGGTGGTAGGGTGATGATGCAGGATGAGAGAGGCAAGAGTATTGAGGAAGCCTACGTGATGGCATAGAGCTATATAATCCCACAGCTTGAGTGGCAGAAGCAGGAAGATCAGAACTCAAGTTCATCTTTGGCTACATAGTAAGTTTAAGTTCATCCGGGCTACATCAGACCCTATTACCCAAAAGACCCAAACAACCTCTCCCCCCCAAACCAAAAAAACATATACGCACACACTACAAAGAACCCTATAAGGAGTTGGGAAATACCTTAATAGGTAAAATGGGGATATACGTTCCATCTCTAGCAGCCATGTAAAAAAAGCTGGACATGGTGGTACATACTTGTAATGTCAGATCTGGGATAGGTAGGTGGAGCCAGGTGGATTCCTGGGGCTTACTGGTCAGTAATCTTGGACTCCAGTGAGTTCCAGGACAGCAAGATAATGAGAGAAAAACTTTACTGGCTATACATGTGTCAGAAGATTAGTGCTTAGAATATACAACAAACTAAAAAACTAAACACCAAGAAAACAACTCAATTAAAAAATGGGCTATAGAACTAAACAAAATTTTCAAAACAAAAAGACAAATGGGGGTCAAAAAAAAAAAAAGACAAATGGGGGGCTGGAGAGATGGCCTAGCAGTTAAGAGCGCCGACCGCTCTTGCAGAGGACCTGGGTTCGATCCCCAGCACCCACATGGCGGCCGAGAACCATCTGAACCTCCAATTCCAGGAGAACTCCAGTTCCAGGGGAATCCGACACCCTCTTCTGACCTCCACGGCATTGCATGACATGGGTGCACAAACCTGCATGCAGACAGTACATTCATACACATACAGAAATAAATAAAATAATAATAAAAAGACAAATGGATAGGAAACATTAAAAACACAACCCGTCAGAATGGCTGTCATCAAGAATACCAGCTGGAGAGATGATTCAGAGGCTAAGAGCATTGTTGCTTTTACAGAAGACCTGGGTTCAGTTCCCAGCACACACATGATGGCTGAACAACTGTCCCTAATTCCAGTTCCAGGGGAATCTGACACCTTCTCCTGGTTTCCTCAGGCATGGTACACACATGGTGCACTTACATACACACAGGCAAAGCGCTCGCACACACACACACACACACACACACACACACACACAAATACCAACAAGAACAAATACTGGTGTGAATGTAGGGCAAGGAGAATCCTTATACACTGATGGTGGGAATGTAAACTGGTGCAGCCACTTTGGAAATCAGTCTGGAGGTTTCTCAAAAGTTAAAAAGTAAAACTGCTGGGCATAGTGGCACTCGCCTTTAATGCCAGCACTAGGGAGGCAGAGGCAGGCAGATCTCCGTGAGTACAAGGCCAGCCTGGTCTACATAGTGAGTTCCAGGCCAGCTGGGGCTAGCGGGAAATTGTCTCCAAAAGACCCCCCCCCAAATTAAGCTATAAAACCCTTTTCTCCTCAATTTGCTTTTGGTCACAGCATTTTATCACAAAAAAAGGAACTAGAACACTCAGATAAAATTATGAGACTTGCAGAAAGTTGGAAAATATTAAGTAACCCAGGCCCCAAGTAGTTGTTCACTCTGAGTTCTCTTTCATGAGTATCTAGCTTTGACTCTTTGACCAGGAAATAGTGAGGGAAGGAGAGGATTACCTTAAGGGAGGGCAGAGAGTAGAACATACATTAGAAGGGGAGTGATACTGAAGGTGCAAAGTTTTTGGTTGGGAGCTCAGCGGATTGGGAGAGGAGGTGCAGGGTGGGTGGAGGGTTAACTGGGTAAGAGGCATAAAGAAAACACTTGGAAGCCAGCGTGTGCCCACCTGTACACTAGCAGCTTGACTGCTTGGGTGGTAGTGTAACCAACTGCCCTTGGAATGGATTCAAAACCCATTTCATGGGTTGGGGGAGACCACTGCCTGGTACTTTAAGCTCAACAAGCAACCGGGTCTGGGGAGGTCGGAGACTCATGCAAGGAGCATATTTCTGATGGTTAACTAAATTGATATAGCAGGAAATTGCCTTCTAAATACCTGTGGTCATACCCACAGACAAAAGTGGCTCCCAGCCTTAATCAGAGAAGCCTCTCTATAAAACAGTGGTGAATGTTGATTCATGACTGCCCAGGATGCAGAAAATAAGTGATAGATGTGGGTCCAGTCTAAATAAGCCACTCTTGCCACTGGCTCTAAGGCTTAGGAAACACTGCAGATGTAGTGTCGGGAAGTATGTATGAGCTAGAAGATAGGGTAAAGGACTATCAACATTCACTAGACTCAATACAACCATTGTACTGTATTAAGTCATATCAACTGTAATTATCTGCACTGGGCCTACACAAAACCAGTCTTATCAACAAAGAAGAGGGGCTCTCAGTCTTTAATGGTATGTTCTCTGCTGAGCCCAAGAAGCACAGTAACACAGATGGCCCTGGTTAATCTTGGTGGGTCATGAAACAATCCTCTTCCCTTTCTCCACAGGCAATCTCCCTTCAGGCCAGAGGCCTGAGTCCCTACTACAAATTGGGCATTGTAGCCTATGTGCAGAAAGGGCAGGCAAGGAACAAAGTAGAGGACAGTTATTAGGTCGTTTCCACCTGTAGGGTGTTGGGCAGTCTGGAGCTCCATTTGGAGGGAAGGGAAAGGAGGAGGTCACCTATGGAACCTTAATTGCTAAATCCTGTTCTTTGGGCTAAACCAGGCAGTAGAGATGGTCCTAGGGAAAATACGGTAGAAGGGCAGCCTGTCGAATGGCCTCATTTGACAACCTGGGCACCTATGCAGCAGAGCCTCTCCTCACCAACCCTAGGGTTGGTTTCCTTGCTAGCCAGTCCAGAGGTTAGGGGTGGGAAGGGACTCTCCTCAGGGTGTCCATGTCAAGGGTCCCCAAGACAAACCTGGCATGGCTGGACCTAGCTCTGGGACTGGAGGAGTTGAAGAGTCCTAAGGCAAACAAGCCCCTCTGCTCCAGCAAAAGGTACAGTTCTCTGCCTTTCACTGGTAGAGCAAGTTAAGTTTGGCAGCATAGATCTGGCAGAGGGTGTCTTTGCATGGAAACGTTCTGCTTAGAGGTCATAGGACTCTAGGGACATTTTCTATTGTCTACTCGCTCAATCCAACCCTAATGAATAATACTCTGATTGGAAGTTCACTATACCAACAAAGTTAAGTAGCATTAGTCACTTATTCCAATTTTCTGTTTCTGCTGGATTGCAGAGCAATTGCTAAGCATACAAAGGACTGTGGGCTCAATCCTCAGCACCAAAACAAAACAAAAAAAGTGAAGCAGAATAAATCAGTTAGGGAAACAATCCCTCCCCCCATCTTTTGGTACCATAGCTTGATTGTCCCTGGTCTTCCCAGAGCCTTTGGAGTCATTTCTCCTTGCAGGTGCTCAGAGCCCCAAACACAGAGGACATACTGAGACTTTAACAGCTTCGGCAGCAGCAGCAGCATGCTCCCATGGTCAGTGACCTGAGGGAGGTCACCATGCTGAGCTGCTTCAGGAACCAACTCAAACCCTCTTTTTCTAGAAAGTACTATAAGCCTTCAGTCTGAGCTCAGTTCACAGATGCCTTGCCCTCCTTGTCAGCCTGTGGGTCCCAGAGGTGAGCCTCCTTACTGCAGACACCCTGGGCTATCTTTCCAAACGGTTTTTAGGTTGAGGAGAGATGGCAAAGGCCTCACTCACCAGCCAGACCACAGAATAGAGTCTGCAGTGAAAGCCATGGTATATCCCTTCCCAAACCATGGTATATTCCTTCCTGAACAGGGCAGATTCAAGGCAGCTTGCACACAGCTCTGAGCTACCCATCCCTGGTGGACCTGGGCAGGTACAAGGATAGGCACTGGTTACAGTTATGACTGTAAGTACCTCAAGCCAAGCTACATGAGGGCAGCAGAAGAAATAAGATTCTAAAGGTACCAATGGCCCAGGCATAGCTGGTGCTACCTAGGCAGTAGAGTGAGGGGTCTGAGGCTGAGACCCCACCCTCAGGGTGTCATCTCCAGGTTGGATGAGCTGCCTGGGTACCAAGGGATGCAGGCATTAGACTGTCATTAAGATGGCTCACCAGGTATTCCAATTCAAATATAGATGCCCAGTCTAGAGTGCAGAGTACCTGTCTTCAGGCAGAGTGGCTGACCCAGGTAGCATAAAGCACTTATTTATGGTGACTTCTGGTGCCTCTGAGGTGGGTGGGGCACACATCCAGCAGGCAAGTGGCAGCTGGCACTCCCCTTCTCATGAGGAGAGGACTGCTTTCCAGGCAAATCAGAAGGGCCCGATGGGGAGGAGGCGGAGCACAGAGAATTATGACAGCAAACAGGCTGGCCATGGTAACTTAGTTTATGGGTCAAGCCGATGCAATGCAAAGATTGGTATTATTCTTTTTCTCTTTTCTTCTTTTTTTAATAACCAAAATAAATAAATCAGATCTGTCCCTGTGAAGGTCAGAAAGAGGGAGAAAGGACAGCTGGCCTCTTGGCCCACTCTGCCCTCACTCACCCCTCTCTTTTGACCTGCCTTGGCACAGCAAAGAAAAGGTTGCATCAAAGTTTCCATTGTGTTCAAGGAAATAGCAGAAAGTCACGTGGCTGAGAATTTAAGGAAGAAGGAAGAATCAGCAGGGCCAAGAAGGGGCAGCCAGTGCCTAGGCTGTTGGACCCAAGGAAGCTCTGGATTCTATGGGCTCCAGGCATGGTAGGTGGGCCATATTCCCCACACACGTCCAGGACCTTCACGGGAGACCAGAACTGGACCTAACCTTCCTGTGCTGCATCAGGCTAAGGCTCTCCCACTGCCTTGTGTCATTCTCTGCTCATCCAACAGCTGAGTCCCACCCTGAAAATTCGGCAGCTAGGACTTCTCAGCTTGGTCCTAGCAAGACAAAGCTACCCCAGCCCTGGATCTGTGGCTTGCTAGGTAGACTGCCAGTACCCGGGGAAGGCACATGAGATTCTGTTCCGACCCTGGAGGATGACATAGTGGGGATGGGTGGGGCCAGAGCTGCCTTCCCCCCAGGAAATCTTTGAAGGGTGTCCCTTTTGTCATCCTGCTTCTCACTGCCTCCATGAAAGCTATGCAGCCTGACAGAAGTCAGCACAGGATGGGCAGCATCTGGCCTTGGGAGCAGCTGAGCACTTGGGCAGACAACAGCCTAATTCTTATGAGAACAGGGGGAAATGTGTGGCACAGCAAGGGGCAGAAGTGTGGGCAGCGCTGAGGCACTATTCTTTAGTGGAGAAGCAAAGGGCATCATGGACATGGAGGGCCACCGCCCGATCAACTTCAGGAGCATCTATGAGAACTTCTTGAAGGCGTCCAGGTCGAAGGCTGTGTCCAGGAAGCGCTGCAGCTCTGTCAGGTGAGTCTTCTTGTTGCCAGTGGCTGGAGCGGCTGCTGGTTCTCGGCCTGCATACCTGAGGGGACAGAGAGAGGGAACAATGAGGATGTGGGAAGAGGGGGGCCTGCTTGTTCCTCTCCAGCTTGCTTCCAGGCTAACTATCCACCGGCCTCAGGGAAAGTTCTACAGGCTTGCCCATCAAGGATGTCGGCCTTACCAGACAGGCTTGGCGCGGTCAATGGTAGTCCGAAGTCTTGGTTTCACATAGTCATAGTAGCCTTGGTTCTTGTGCTCTTCCTGGCACCAGGCCAGTTCAGCACTGGGATACTTCTGTGCCTCCTTCAGCAGAAGGTCGAAGGGGAATGGTGAGAGCTGAGGGAGTGCAGGGGTCAGGTCAAGAGAGGGACATTCAAAGATGGGCAGGATGAGCAATGGGAGCTTGTGTTCCAGAAAGTAAAGTCTTGTAGCTGTTGCAAGTGGGAAAGGTCAGGTGCCTGGGATTCCTAACCTCAGTAAATGGTGCTCTGCCAAAGCACTAGAGCCTCTGCATAGGTGGGACACTGGCACCCAGCTGCTATGCCACATGCTCTCACCTGCTCAATTCTTGTAATGGCCACCTGCTCTGCCATGCCCCTGGCTTTGCGTTCTCGGGTGAGGTCATAGTACACCTTGCCGGTGCAGAAGAGGAGTCTTTTAACCTTGTCTGGGTTCTGAGCTGCAGGGCCATCTTCTGGGATTACACGATGGAAGTGGGTTCCTATAAGAGAATTTCCACATCTGGGCTGGTCCTCTCGCTAGGCCCATTCCATTGCTGTTGGATATGGGCTGAGGGCCCAGGAGCCAGGGCTGTGTCACATGCTTGCTGGGATACATGGTTGTTGAAGGTTACAGATACTTCTCACTTATCAGCTTCTGATGCCTGTGGATCTGCTCAGAGTGAGTATTGTGCAGGTACAATGTAAACAGGGCCAACCTGAGATATAGCATGTTATTCAAAATGGTCTATTTGCTGTAGACCTGAGGAACAATTAAGTTAAAACATCTGGGGGAGGGGGGGTGGGGGTGGCGCATGCCTTTAATCCCAGCACTCTGTCAGTTCCAGGCCAGCCTCCTATATGTAGTGAGTTCCAGTTGAGCTGGGGCTACAGGGCGATCCTGTCTCAAAAAGATTAAAAAACACAAAACAAAACAAAAACAAAAACCCCTCATGGCTATTCCATTCATACTCCTTACAAATTAAAAAAAATCTTACCCAGGCATGGTGGTGCACGCCTTTAATCCTAGCACTTGGGAGGCAGAGGCAGGTGGATCTTTGTGAGTTCAAGGCCAGCCTGGTCTACAGAGTGAGTTCCAGGACAGCTGGGACTACAGGGAGACCCTGTCTCCAAAAGACCCCCCCCCCAAAAAAAAATCTTACAGTCAGGGAACCCAAAACAAGCGGTATTAGCACTGGTGCTCATGAAAACAGCGGAGACTTACAAATCCTATTTTCAGGATTAAACAGTCACACTGGAAAATGATAGAGGGTACAGATAAAAATCCACCTGAGGGGGTGGAGAGATGGTTCAGTGGTTAACAGCACTTGCTGCTCTTGCAGAGGATTCGATTCCCAGCACCCACATGGCAGCTAACAACTGTCCCTGACTCCAGTTCCAGGGGAATCTGACACCTTCTTCTGACTGTGGACGTTGCATGCAATACACTCACACATAAAAGGTTAAAAACTGCTCTTCTAACAAAGAACAAAGCTAGGGTGCCCACTTCTCTACTCAATAGACCCCCAGAAGTCCTAGACCCCCCCCAAAAATATATATATAATATAATGTATAAAGCTACAGTACACACAGTACCACAGTATGGCTTTGGCATCAAAGATGGAATACAGACAGTGGAACAGAACAGAACACAGGAATAAGCTCTCCCACATAGGTCAAGTCTGTTTTTTTTTTTTTTTTTTGTCTTTTTGAGACAGGAGCTCCCTGTAGCCCTAGGTGTCCTGGAACTCACTCTTGAACTCCCAGAGAACCACCTGCCTCTGCCTCCCGAGAGCTGGGATTAAAGGTGTGCACCACCATGCTCAGCATGTCACGTCATTTTTTTAAGATTTTTAAAATTTATTATTTTTTATGTGTATGAGTGTACTGTCTGCATGTGGGTTGGTGCACCCATATCGTGCAATGTCTCGGAGATCAGAAGAGGGTGTTGGATTCCCCTGGAACTGGAGTTAAAGACGGTTCTTAGCTGCCGTGTGGGAACTGGGAATCGAACCTGGGTCCTCTGCAAGAGCAGTTGGAGCTCTTAACCACTGACCCATCTCTCTAGCCCTGTCAAGTCATTTTTAATGAAGGTGCCAAGGCCAGGCTACAGGTAAAGGATAGTTTTGACAAATGGTGCTTATAAAACTGGAAATCCACATGCAAAAGAATGAAGCCAAGATCCTTGCCTACCACCATAAACAAAAAGCAACTCAAAATGAATCAAAGACCTTCATGACGCCAAAGACAGACATGAAAAAACAACAAAAAAAGAGATGAGCTTTCATCTATCAAGACATTATAAAATGAAATGTGCAGGGTGTGGTAGCACATGCCTTTAATCCCAGCTCTAGGGAGGCAGAAGGAGGTGGATCTCTGTGAGTTCAAGGCCACTCTGAACTCTACATAGTTCTGGGACAGCTGGGGCTTCAGGGAAACCTTGTCTCAAAAAGACCAAAAGAGAAAAAAAGGAAATGTAAGGGGCTGGAGAGATGGCTCAGCTCAGAGGGTAAGAGCACTGACTGCTTTTACAGAGGACCTGGGTTCGATTTCCAGCACCCACATGGTGCTGGAACTCCAATTCCAGAGGAATTCAAGCTTTCTTCTGATTCTGTGGGCACTGCACATGGGTGTACTTATAAACATGCAGGTAATACTCTCATACACATAGAATAAAAATACCAACTAAACAAAATGCAAACCACAGAATGGGAGAAAATATTTGGAAAGCACATATTTGATAAGGGACGGACAGTGGAATACATAGAGAACTCTAGAACAACAAACCTTACTTTCAAATAAATAAAAGATTTAAATAGTTCTCCAAAGATACACAAATGGCTAATAAGCACATTCTAAAGAGATGCTAAAAAAAAAAAAAAAAGATGCTCAAGGTCATTAATTATTAGAGTGGCAGCTTTAAAAACAAAAGAATGAAACCCAGTATAGAATATAGCAATTGTTATGGAGGACATGGAGAAACTGGAATTTTTTTTTTTTTTTTTTTTGAGATAGGGTCTTCCTGTAGCTCCCGAACTCACTATGTATACCAAGCTGACCTTGCTCTTACAGAGATCTGCCCGTCTCTGGCTTAAAAGTGTGTGGCCACCATGCCTGGCTAGAGAAACTGGAACTCTTCTCTCTTTTTTCTTTTTAATTAAATTAAATTAATTAGTGTGTGTGTGTGTGTGTGTGTGTGTGTGTGTGTGTGTGTATTGCCTGCAGGTGTGGAAACGCACTCGTGAGTACAATGCCTACAGAGAGGTCAGAAGAAGGCATCAGATTCCCCTGGAACTGGAATTACAGATGGTTGTTAGCCATTATGTAGGTGCTGGGAATCAAACCCCAGTCTTTTGTAAGAGAAGCCAGTGGTCTTAGCTACTTTCCAGCCCCTGCCCCAGAAACTAGAATTCCTGCTCACCACTGGTGGAATGTTAAATGGCACAGTACTGTACAGATGTCCGGCAATTCCTCAAACAACTAAAAATAGTTACCACATGACCTAGTAATTCTACAAGGGGAAGAGAGTGTGGTGAGTATTTATTTAATGGATATGGAGTTTCACGTTTACCAGATGTAAGGAGTTCTGGAAACAGATGGTGGAAATGGTTGCAACAATGAGAAATGTAGACAGTGAACACTTAAACATTGTTAAGATGGTAGATTTTACATTGTGTAAATTTCACCACTAGAAATTGGAAAAAAAAAAACCCAAAGGATTCACCTTATAAAAGACTAGAGGCAAGCTGGTAATGGTGGTGCATGCCTTTAATCCCAGCACTTGGGAGGTAGAGGCAGGCAGATCTCTGTGAGTTCAAGGCCAGCCTGGTCTACATAGAGAGTTTGGGGCTACAGGGAGACCCCGTCTCAAAAAGACAAAAAGACTCACACACACACACACACACACACACACACACACACACACACACAAGATGAGGCTTGTTGGTTGAAGGAAGCAGGTTTTCTGGTCCTATGAGTACTAGGGACATTTGGGCAACACAAATGTCTGTGTTGACACAAAAGCTGTGTCAATACATGCTTGTCACTTTCCAGAAGGAACTCTCAAGCCATGGCCTCACACCTCAGCAGTGTAGCTAGCATGCTGCCTCTCAGCATGTCTCTTCCTCTGCTGCAAAGAACTTTCTCAGGGTCTGTGGCCCTAAGGTAGGGTGAGCTGCCATATGCAGCTAAAGTAGTCATAAGTTAACAGTACCTAATTGCAATTTTATACTCACTGAGCTGTCTTTAATGCAGTCCTAGGGGCATTCACAGATAGAGGTCTCCATCCCCTGACCAAAAAAATCCATCAGGAGCCACAGGAGATTAATAAATGTGGCCCTGTAAGGCCTACAGACCAGCAAAGAATTCCTAGTTACCAGCCTCCCAGGAGAAGCCCATGCCTTTCACACCTACCTGGAAGCATCTCATCAAAGCTGGTTCTTGCTTCTGGGTGGCGCAGCAGGGATTTGGGAGTGAAGATGATTAACTGAAAGACAAAATATAGTAACAATGGACTAGGTCTTAAAGATTCAAGAAGGAATATATAAGATAAGGGCCTCTGAAGGCTTGACCTTTGGGACATAGCCAGGACAGTATGTTCAAGGAGAACCTCACTCACAAGATGCAGTTGGAAAAGTTAAGGCAAGCGATTTTTCTGATGTTTGGCTCCTCGTGGTGGGCGTTCACTCTCTCCAGGTCTGTCCTAGCCTGCTCTGAGCCTGTTCTTGGTAGTTCCAGAGTAATGTACCCTTAACCCATCTCATGCTATGAACAAGGCCCTGTATCAGGGCCTTTTCTGGGGCCTCCCAAGTGCTGGGATTAAAGGCATGCACCACCATTACCAGCTTGCCTCTAGTCTTTTATAAGGTGAATCCTTTGGATTTTTTTTTTTCCAGTTTCTTGTGGTGAAATTTACACAATGTAAAATCTACCATCTTAACAATGTTTAAGTGTTCACTGTCTACATTTCTCATTGTTGCAACCATTTCCACCATCTGTTTCCAGAACTCCTTACATCTGATAAAACAAAAGCTCTCCCTAACCCTTCCCCCTGACACCGTCCTCTGATCACCTTACCCATTTGCCTTCCTCATCCAACTTTTTTTTTTTTCTCCAAGACAGGGTCTCCTTGTAGCCCCAGCTGTCCTAGAACTCACAAAGATCCGCCTGCCTCTGCCTCCCATGTGCTAGGATTAAAGGCGTGCGCCACCACGCCTGGCCCCCATCCAACTCTTAACTCACCCTTTGATAACTCAGATCAAGAGCTCCTTTCTGGCCCCTCCAGTCCCTTGGTCCCTGCTGGGGCTCACCTCTTTTCCAGAGTTCTGTATACCTATGGCCACCTGTCACATTTCTCAGCATACCAAGACCACATTTGTCTTTCCTGCTGGACTGAGGACTGTAGCTTATTTGAGTCTCTATGTGGTGCTCAGTAGCACATAAGGACTCAAAGTTTAATGATGAGAATGTGCAGTTCCCTAGCATTCAGAGCAAGTGGACCTGACTAACCGATACATCCCATCCTAACCAACCCAGAGCAAAAAGTCGCCAGGGGAGCCTTCTTTGTGCTAACAAAGGAAGGCTGGCACTCTAGGTCACTCTGGAGACCCCAGCACTGACCGGCTTCCGGAAGGGCAACAGTATCTGTCGTCGAAGTACATGGAAGAAGTTGCCAGGGGTGGAGCAGTTGACAACAATCCAATTGCAGTCATATAGCTGATTGATGTCAAAGTTGTCTTCTTGAAGGTCCTACAGCATGGAAGGAAATGGCAACAATGAGCATCCTGCCTGGGGGAAGGTGTGACTGGAGACAGAGAGGACTCAGGATGCCTCGCCTGAGACTCAAGGACTAAATAATGACAAGAGAGGAGCAGGCTCTAAAGGCCCCCTGAATCTGAGCCTCATTTAACTCTTGGCAGGTGTCTGAAGGCTACTGTTCCATAGGGAACAGATGGTATTTAGGAGACATAGGTGCTACCTGCAGTCAAATCTAATCTTCCTCAGAAATCGACAACCAGTAGTTTTCTTTTGTTTTTAAATATATTTATTATTTTTATTGTATGTGTATGAATGTATTGCCTGCATGTGTGTAAGTGCACCATGTCATACAATGCCTGCACAAGTCGGAGGAGGCTGCTAGATTCCCTGGGACTGGAGTTAGGAGAGGTGCTAGATGCCGTACGGGTGTCGGGAACGGAGCCTGAGGCCTGTGCAGGAGTGGCCACTGCTCTTAACTGCTGACCCCTCCCTCCAGACCCCCGAGTCTTCTTTGAGCTCTTTAAAGCCCCCCTCAAGGGGCTGGAGAGATGGCTCAGCGGTTAAGAGTGCTGACTACTCTTGCAGAGGACCTGGGTTCCATTCCCAGCACCCACATGGTGACTAAGAACCGTCTGTAACTCTAGTTCTAGGGGAATCCGACGCCCTCTTCTGAGCTCCGTGGCATTGCATGACACCAACCTACACGCAGATGTACACTCATACACATAAAAAATAACAAAAAAAATTAAATAAAATTCCCCTCAAGTTCTCTCCTATACAGTTTCTGTCTGAGCTCAGCTGAGGTGCTACATAGGGGTTTCTGTGCTTTCAGCCAAAGCAGGACACAAATGGCAATACCCCTGCCCTTTTCTTTCTCTGTGACCCATGGAAGCCTTTAATTTCAGGGAGACCAGAAGGCACGGGATCATACTGGTCTACACACACAAACTCCTAGGACAGGCTCAGCTGAGGTCTGACTCCCTTAGGACATCCAGATGTAATTCTTTCAGAGATGCCCCCGACAGCTGAGTGGCAGGGTCTGCTCTACTTACTGGCAGGACATCTGGGTCATCATTGCACATCTGCAGAAACCGTTCTGGGCGGGCAGAGGAATGTTCTGGACCCTGGAACCAGACATGCAAGTTAGTTTGAGAGTTCTCTCATGTTGACACCTCCTACCCTTGCTATTTCCCTTCTCCTGATGTCAGAGTTCATTCAATTCCTTCCCTTCCTATGAGCAATATACAGGGCAGGGGAGATGGGGGATCTGAGTGCTTGGAAAACTAAGTGGTTAGCACCAGCATGCTAGGTAGGGATGGGCATGCAAGGCTGCATCCAGATGGGCTACTCCCACTTTCCTATCCCAAATGGGTGGGAAAGGGAAAGGAGGGTCTTACCATGCCCTCCATGCCATGAGGCAGCAGTAGTACAATGCCATTCTGCCGCACCCACTTGGCCTGTCCTGGGCAAATGAACTGGTCAATGATGCACTGGGCCATGTTGTTGAAGTCACCAAATTGGGCCTCCCAGAGAACCAGAGCATTAGGGCTAGCCATGGCAAAGCCCAGCTCAAAGCCTACAATGGAAATATAAGGAAGTCATGTCTAGGACCTCAGCCACCAGGGAAGGAGTAAGCAGTCTGCGGGGGAGGTAGGGGTGGGCCCTTACCCAGGACACCGTACTCAGACAGCGAGCTGTTGCATACAGTGTAGGGGGCCTGATTTGGCCAAAGATGGTTCATGGGGATGCAGGTTCTCTTGTCCACATTCTGGTCATGCAGCACATGGTGGCGATGGCTAAGGCAGAATGGGAAGATTAGTAAGGAGGAGCACAGATCTCTCAAACATCTGTTTGGGCCTTGAAGCACCAAGAGACCCACTGTGAAAACCTGGTTTTCTTCAGGATGATGTAAGGTGAAAACCACTCAGCACTTAAATGGAGTATCCACAACAAGCAGGAAAATTTCCTGATTTCCACAACAAAGCAGGAAAAGGGTGAGGCAGCCTAGATAGGGGATAGGGGTATGCGGTAGGGGATGCGGTAACTTCTGAAGAACAGATAGCAGAGCCCTTCCCTTCCACCTCCAACTGAAGGGTGAAAATTTCTCTTACCTGAAAGTTCCTCGTTCTACATCCTGGCCACTCAGCCGGACATGGATGCCTTCCTTCAGGAGTGATCCAAACGCCATGTACTCTGCCAGGGCCCAGTCCACAGTCCGGTTAGTTACTAACTCCTTGCGAGTCTTCAAGATCCGGCTCAGCCCTACAGAGACAGAGTGTTCACAATGCTGCAGGCCCAAGACTCATATCATCTTACTTCCTGTGCCCCAGTGAGACAGGCAGAGCCTTCTTCGCCCAGTGTCAGGATGGCAAAGTGGTGACCTCTCAATTGCTTCTCTGCTTTTCCCCCCACACCCCCGCCTCTCCCTCTCTCTCTCTCTCTCTCTCTCTCTCTCTCTCTCTCTCTCTCTCCTCCCTCCCTCCCTCCCTCCCTCCCTCCCTCCCTGCCTCCACCCTCTGGTTTATTTGAGACAGCGTCTCCCTATAGTCCTAGCTGTCCCGGAACTCACTACGTAGACCAGGTTAGCCTTGAACTCACATAGATCTGCCTGCCTCTGCCTCCCAAGTACTGGGATTAGAGGCATGGGCCACCACGCCCGGCATCTGCTGCTTTCTTTACAAATGAAGGAACTTGCACAGAGTGGTTGGGGAGCTGAGTCCACCAATTTACATGCTAGGCCTTGAAAAGGGGAGTTTCTAGAGGTCATGGCTGGGGTCACTGTTTTTTGGGTGTCTTTTTGAGTCAGGGGCTCCCTTTAGTCCCAGCTGGCCTGGAACTCACTATGTACACCAGGGTGGCCTTGAACTCACAGAGATCCACCTGCCTCTGCCTCCTGAGTGCTGGCATTAAAGGAGTGCACCACCACGCCCAGCTGGGGTCACTGTTTTTAAGAAGTGATGACCTAGGGAGCCAGGCGTGGTGGCGCACGCCTTTAATCCTAGCACTTGGGAGGCAGAGGCAGGTGGATCTCTGTGAGTTCAAGGCCAGCCTGGTCTACAGAGCGAGTTCCAGGCCAGCTGGGGCTATAGGGAGACCCTGTCTCGAAAGGACCAAAAAAAAAAAAAAAAAAAAGAATTGATGAAACTAGGGGCTAAAGAGATGGCTCAGCAGTTAAGAGCACTGGCTGCTCTTGTAGAGGATCCAGGTCCAGTTCCCAACATCCACATGGCAATGAACAACCAACCATCCTATAACTAGTTCCAGGGGATCAGACCCCCTCTTCTGGTCTCTATGGGCATTTTGGCCACATGTGGACTTACACACATGGAGGCAAAACACTCATAAACAAATAAAACTAAGTGCTGAAGAGATGGCTCAGCAGTTAAGAGCATTGGCTGCTCTTGCAGCAGACTTAAGGTTTGATTACCAGCACCAGCATGGTGGCTAACAACCATGTATAACTCCAGTTCCAGGGGATGTCTCTTCAGCTGCCCTCTTCTGACCTCTGAAGGCATTGTATGACACAGGTGCACATACATACATAAATGCAATATACTCATACACATACGATAAAAATTAAAAAAATATTTTTTGGAATTTTTGAAACAGGGTCTCCCTTTAGTCCCAGCTGGCCTGGAGCTCACTCTGTAGAGCAGGCTGGCCTTGAACTCACAGAGATCCACCTGCCTCTGCCTCCCGAGTGCTAGGATTAAAGGTGTGTGCCACCACACCTGGCTTAAAGACAGTTCTTAGCCATCACGTGGGTGCTGGGAATCGAACCCAGGTCCTCTACAAAAGCAGTCAGTGCTCTAAACTGCTGAGTCATCTCTCCAGCCCAATAAATTATTTTTTTTTTTAAAAACTAAACAAAAAAAAAAAACCCACAAATAAACCAAAACAGTAATGACCTAGGTTAATGTTTCCACAGACAAGCGAAGACTTGGTTACCTCCATGGATGGTAAAGTTCTCTACAGGTACAGAGCTGGCCACATTCCCAATATGGCCCAAAATGTCCTCTTCCAGGCCAGTAGAAGGGCAGGACATGCTCCTGGGCTGTCCATCCAGGGTGAAAAAACCTAAGAGAACAAGAACAGACCGACACATGCTACCAATTTTGGAAGGGACATCTGCCCAACAGATCAGAGATCAGCTTTGCCTTTCTAGGACCCTCACCACAGCAGCACACAGCTTTGAGTAGTCTAAGGTTAAGAGACTATAAAGCCTGGATTGTCTCCCTAGTGATTACTTTGGGGACCACAGAGGCTTTGCTGAAATGGGACATGCATTATGTGTCCTGGGCACAGAAGAGGGAAGAGCTCTCTCTGGGAAGAGGGCTCATGGTTACATCAGATTCACAACTGTCTGTCTGTGGCAATGGTTCCTTGCTCACCAGGCCAGGGGGAATCCAGCCAGTGCTTGATGTGCAAGATCTTCTCATCTTTGGATCTGGTAAATGCTTCCTCACAGATCTTGTCATACTTAGATATCTCCTCCTAGAAGATTGGGCACACAGAGCTATTTGAGTATAGTACACCTTTGTTTATAGAAGCCTTCCATTCCCTCTCCTACACACCCACCCACCACAACCTGCAGTTTCTCAGACTTACCAGTCTCTCTAATATCTGTGAGAGGGCTATGAATTTCTGCTCTTCTCATTACCCAAATTTGCTGGTTGGAGATTTTGATAGTCTGAGCCCACAGACTGAACATTCTTTCATAAGAACCAGACCAATTCTCAGAGTTCTGTGTCTCTGGGGGATTGGGCTTTAGAGCTGTACCTTCAACAGCTATCCAGTCTGAGTTCTGGCCCCATCCCGTGTATCCAATATGGTTGCTTATATTGCCTGCATGGGCCAGAATGCTCTGTGCAGATCACATGGGCACTTCACCAACTGGACCCTTGTCTAATTACTTCTCACCCCGAAATAGCCTGTGTCAACTGAGAAAACATTTTGAGTAGCCACTACCCCATCTCCAGAACATCCTTCTCCTCTTCCCAAAGATCATCTTCTTTTATAAAGAGTCTCATGCCCAAGATCCTCCAAGAAGTTATGCATGGAAATGCTACAGATATCAACGACTTCAAATGCTTTCATTTGGGTCCTAAGTAGAAGACTGACCTGCAATGACAGATCTTCTCTAGCCTGCCCTAGCACCATAAAGACCCGTCAGTACATACCTCATATTCAGGCTGGTTGACCACACCCTGAGACACCAGCACCTCTGCATACTTCTGCAGCACAGGCTTCTGCTTTCGGATCTGCTTGTACATGAGTGGCTGTGTGAACATAGGCTCATCCATCTCATTATGGCCATTGCGCCGGTAACATACCTGGTTAAGAGTAGCAAGGCTGGTCTTTGGAAAGGAGTATCAGTGGGGCATCTTCCACCAAGTCTGTATCATGCCAACATGCCTATACCTGCTTTGACTTATTTCCTCTACAGCTAAGTTATTTGTTTCTCTTTCCATTACACAGTGGACTTGCTCTATCAAATGAGATAAAATGACAGTGATTTGGGAATACAGATTCTTTATTCATAAAGCAGTCTCAACAGGACTAGGTGGACCTTGAATGGCCCCTTTTACCCACATATCTTCCACTGGGGAATATTCAAGTAGAGCCTAGCCCTGAGCACTCTGGAGACAGAAAGATCCCACCTGAAGTATGACATTACAAAGCCCCAAAGGTGACTTAGTGCCAAGAGTAAGGGGACAGGCAGATACTCTGCCTGGACATGCACACCCTGGCATCACTCACCAGATCAACGACAACATCTTTGTGGAAGGTGCTTCTCCACTCAGCTGCCACCTTGCACACATACATGACAGCTTCAGGGTCATCTGAGTTGACATGGAAAATGGGGGCGTTCACCACTCGAGCCACATCAGTGGGGTAGGGGGAGGAACGGGCCATCCGAGGGTCTGTGGTAAAGCCAATCTGCAAGGAACACATCATCTAGCAAGAGGCCACCTGGCATTGGTGACACAGGTCAGGAGGTGGGTAGGCAGTGCTTGTACTTTCTGCGAGGCTACTGTAAACTGCATGTAGGTTTCTTTGCTTAAGTTTTGCTTGTTTTATCCTATTCTGATAACAAAATATGAATATTTGGTAACAAAATCAAAATCATGTATGTTTAACAGAGAATTTGGAAGAGGGAAGAGGCTGTGATATAAACATTTTTATGTTTTCCTTTCCAGAATATTTTCTCTGTAGGCATTCCTATGTAAATACATGTAAGGATATAAATTTAAAGTTTAAAATCTTGCTTAATGAGTACACAACTGCAATTCCTGTACTTGGAAAACTGAGGCAGGACGATGGCTGTAAATTCAAGGCCAGCCTGAGTTAAGTAGTAAGACTTGTCTCAGAAAACCAAAACAATGAGCTGGAGAGATGACTCAGTGGTTTGGCAAAAGATCACAATTTAGTTCTTAGCATGAGTTCCAAGGGATCCTATGCCTTCTTTTGGCCTCTATGGGCATTGCATATAATGGTATACTTACATTCATACACATAAAATTTAAAAACAAAACAACAAAATCCTTGCTTCTGTAGTTTTCTACTTCCCCCAAACAAAACAAAAACATTTACTCTTTCTGTAATCTTGTATTTTACTCAATTAGGAGCATTTTTTTTTTCTTTTTTTTTTTTGAGACATTGTCTCCCCGTAGCCCCATTTGGCCTAGAACTCACTATGTAGACCAGACTGGCCTTGAACTCACAGAGATCTCTACCTGCCTCTGCCTCCTGGGTGCTGCCATTAAAGGTGCATGCCACCACATCTGGCTGGGACATTTTTTTCTTAAAAAGAAAATGTAGGCCAGGAGTGGTGGCGCACGCCTTTAATCCTAGCACTTGGGAGGCAGAGGCAGGAGGATCTCTGTGAGTTCAAGACCAGCCTGGTTTACATAGAGAGCTCCAGTCCAGCTGGGACTAAAGGGAGACCCTGTCTCAAAAAGATAAAAAAAATTGGTTTAGTTATTTGGTTTATTTAAAAAAGTGGATGAAGACTTTTATCTCAAGCAAAATGGGGAGGATTTATGAGAGAAGAGAAATATGCCTCATACGTAGTATTTCAATAAAAATGAAATAGTTCTTTGATCCTAAAAATGGAAAATGTTTTCTCCCTCCAAGTATCTTTAGTAAACTTCTGTGAACAATATATGAATTACGTAGAGTTTAAATGACATGTGGGTAACAAGAACATATCAAATTTCAACACAATTTCACTTACAATTTGATTCAGTGAAGTGAGAAAAATAGGTTACTTAAAAAAATAGTTGGAAGTGCAGTGCAGGATGTCCACTGACAGCTGTGAAGGAGAGTTGAATGACATTGTGTGGAAAAGGTCAATGTTTCCTGTTGATCTTGGCGGTGAATAGGAAGGGCCTTGGGGATTGTCAGGGGGTCCCTTTGGGGATCACCTTGTGTGGAGGTTTTAGGGGTCATATCTTTGAAAGAAGGAACAGGACTCATTTTTCTCACAATGGTTCTGTACTCAGAGGTCATTCATGAACTCTTTTTGAATCACGTTTCCCCCAAAGGCTCAAATAAAAAAATGTGGGTTAATAAAACTGTATACCAGCAAGGTTTGCAGGAGACATGGGAACCATTACTTGGTTCCATTTAACTGAGTTTAGTATCTTGTTTGGAGAGAAAGTAAAAATACAGGAAACTAGTAAAGAAACTTTTGGCCCAAAGTAAACTCACATGACTCATTTCTTCACCGCTGTGGGTTGCTTTCCTTTAAGTTGCATTTCTTCTCCTTAACACTCATGGAGTTTGAAGGTAGAGCTATATTTCAAATAAAGTGGTGTCTACTGTCAAATAATTTTAGTGCTTGATGTGAAAAAAAGCCTCTTAATATTAAGGCANTAGACCAGGTTAGCCTTGAACTCACAATAGATCTGCCTGCCTCTGCCTTCCCAGTACTGGGATTAGAGGCATGGCCACCACGCCCGGCATCTGCTGCTTTCTTTACAAATGAAGGAACTTGCACAGAGTGGTTGGGGAGCTGAGTCCACCAATTTACATGCTAGGCCTTGAAAAGGGGAGTTTCTAGAGGTCATGGCTGGGGTCACTGTTTTTTGGGTGTCTTTTTGAGCAGGGGTCCCTCTTAGTCCCAGCTGGCCTCGGAACTCACATAATTGTACACCAGGGGCCTTGAACTCACCAGAGATCCACCTGCCTCGCTGCCCACTGAGTGCTGGCATAAAGGAAAGTGCAGCACCACCACGCCCAGCTGGGGTCACTGTTTTAAGAAGTATGTGACCTAGGGAGCCAGGCGTGGTGGCGCACGGCCTTTAATCCTAGCACTTGGGAGGCAGAGGCAGGTGGATCTCTGTGAGTTTCAAGGCCAGCCTGGTCTACAGAGCGAGTTCCAGGCCAGCTGGGGCTATAGGGAAGACCTGTCTCGAAAAAGACCAAAAAAAAAAAAAAAAAGAAGTATGACCTAGGGCTAAAGAGATTGGCTCAGCAGTTAAGAGCACTAGCTGCTCTTGAGAGGATCCTAGGTCCAGTCTCCCAACATTCCACATGGCAATGAAAACCAAACCATCCATATAACTAGTTCCAGGGGATCAGACCCCCCCTCTTTGGTCTCTATGGGCATTTTGGCCCATGTGGGACTTTACACACAGTGGAGGCAAAACACATCTATAAACAAATTTTTAAAACTAAGTCTGAAGAGATGGCTCAGCAGTTAAGAGCACGTTGGCTGCTCTTGCAGCAGACTTAAGGTTTGATTACCTAGCACCAGCATGGTGGCTAACAACCATGGTATAACTCCAGTTCCAGGGGATGTCTCTTCAGCTGCCCTTCTTCTGACCTCTGCATATAACACATACAACATAATAAAAAAGATACTCATACACATAAAAAAAAAAAAAAAAAAAAAAGATAAAAATTAAAAAAATATTTTTCTGAATTTTTGAAACAGGGTCTCCCTTTAGTCCCAGCTGGCCCTGGAGCTCACTCTGTAGACGCAGGCTGGCCTTGAACTCACAGAGATCCACCTGCCTATGCACTCCCGAGTGCTAGGATTAAAGGTGTGTGCCACCACACCTGGCTTTAAAGACAGTTCTTAGCCACCTGTGGTGCTGGGAATCGAACCCAGGTCTTCTCTACAAAAAGCAGTCAGTGCTCTAAACCTCTGAGTCATCTCTCCAGCCCAATAAATTATTTTTTTTTATTTAAAAACTAAACACAAAAATAAAAACACCCACAAATAACCAAAACAGTAATGACCTAGGTTAATGTTTTCCACAGACAAGCGAAGTCTTGGTTTACCTCCAATGGTGGTAAAGTTCTCTACAGGTACAGAGCTGGCCACATTCCCAATATGGCCCAAAATGTCCTCTTCCAGGCCAGTAGAAGGGCAGGACATGCTCCTGGGCTGTCCATCCAGGGTGAAAAAACCTAAGAGAACAAGAACAGACCGACACATGCTACCAATTTTGGAAGGGACATCTGCCCAACAGATCAGAGATCAGCTTTGCCTTTCTAGGACCCTCACCACAGCAGCACACAGCTTTGAGTAGTCTAAGGTTAAGAGACTATAAAGCCTGGATTGTCTCCCTAGTGATTACTTTGGGGACCACAGAGGCTTTGCTGAAATGGGACATGCATTATGTGTCCTGGGCACAGAAGAGGGAAGAGCTCTCTCTGGGAAGAGGGCTCATGGTTACATCAGATTCACAACTGTCTGTCTGTGGCAATGGTTCCTTGCTCACCAGGCCAGGGGGAATCCAGCCAGTGCTTGATGTGCAAGATCTTCTCATCTTTGGATCTGGTAAATGCTTCCTCACAGATCTTGTCATACTTAGATATCTCCTCCTAGAAGATTGGGCACACAGAGCTATTTGAGTATAGTACACCTTTGTTTATAGAAGCCTTCCATTCCCTCTCCTACACACCCACCCACCACAACCTGCAGTTTCTCAGACTTACCAGTCTCTCTAATATCTGTGAGAGGGCTATGAATTTCTGCTCTTCTCATTACCCAAATTTGCTGGTTGGAGATTTTGATAGTCTGAGCCCACAGACTGAACATTCTTTCATAAGAACCAGACCAATTCTCAGAGTTCTGTGTCTCTGGGGGATTGGGCTTTAGAGCTGTACCTTCAACAGCTATCCAGTCTGAGTTCTGGCCCCATCCCGTGTATCCAATATGGTTGCTTATATTGCCTGCATGGGCCAGAATGCTCTGTGCAGATCACATGGGCACTTCACCAACTGGACCCTTGTCTAATTACTTCTCACCCCGAAATAGCCTGTGTCAACTGAGAAAACATTTTGAGTAGCCACTACCCCATCTCCAGAACATCCTTCTCCTCTTCCCAAAGATCATCTTCTTTTATAAAGAGTCTCATGCCCAAGATCCTCCAAGAAGTTATGCATGGAAATGCTACAGATATCAACGACTTCAAATGCTTTCATTTGGGTCCTAAGTAGAAGACTGACCTGCAATGACAGATCTTCTCTAGCCTGCCCTAGCACCATAAAGACCCGTCAGTACATACCTCATATTCAGGCTGGTTGACCACACCCTGAGACACCAGCACCTCTGCATACTTCTGCAGCACAGGCTTCTGCTTTCGGATCTGCTTGTACATGAGTGGCTGTGTGAACATAGGCTCATCCATCTCATTATGGCCATTGCGCCGGTAACATACCTGGTTAAGAGTAGCAAGGCTGGTCTTTGGAAAGGAGTATCAGTGGGGCATCTTCCACCAAGTCTGTATCATGCCAACATGCCTATACCTGCTTTGACTTATTTCCTCTACAGCTAAGTTATTTGTTTCTCTTTCCATTACACAGTGGACTTGCTCTATCAAATGAGATTAAAATGACAGTGATTTGGGAATACAGAATCTTTATTCATAAAGCAGTCTCAACAGGACTAGGTGGACCTTGAATGGCCCCTTTTACCCACATATCTTCCACTGGGGAATATTCAAGTAGAGCCTAGCCCTGAGCACTCTGGAGACAGAAAGATCCCACCTGAAGTATGACATTACAAAGCCCCAAAGGTGACTTAGTGCCAAGAGTAAGGGGACAGGCAGATACTCTGCCTGGACATGCACACCCTGGCATCACTCACCAGATCAACGACAACATCTTTGTGGAAGGTGCTTCTCCACTCAGCTGCCACCTTGCACACATACATGACAGCTTCAGGGTCATCTGAGTTGACATGGAAAATGGGGGCGTTCACCACTCGAGCCACATCAGTGGGGTAGGGGGAGGAACGGGCCATCCGAGGGTCTGTGGTAAAGCCAATCTGCAAGGAACACATCATCTAGCAAGAGGCCACCTGGCATTGGTGACACAGGTCAGGAGGTGGGTAGGCAGTGCTTGTACTTTCTGCGAGGCTACTGTAAACTGCATGTAGGTTTCTTTGCTTAAGTTTTGCTTGTTTTATCCTATTCTGATAACAAAATATGATATTTGTAACAAAATCAAAATCATGTATGTTTAACAGAGAATTTGGAAGAGGGAAGAGGCTGTGATATAAACATTTTTATGTTTTCCTTTCCAGAATATTTCTCCTGTAGGCATTCCATGTAAAATACAGTAAGGATATAAATTTTAACGTTTAAAATCTTGCTTAATGAGTACACAACTGCAATTCCTGTACTTGGAAAACTGACGGCAGGAACGATGGCTGTAAATTCAAGGCCAGCCTGAGTTAAGTAGTAAGACTTGTCTCAGAAAACCAAAACAATGAGCTGGAGAGATGACTCAGGGTGCAAAAGATCACAATTTAGTTCTTAGCACGAGTTCCAAGGGATCCTATGCCTTCTTTTGACTTCTATGGGCATTGACATATAATGGTATTACTTACATTCATACACATAAAATTTAAAAACAAAAACAACAAAATCCTTGCGTTCTGTAGTTTTCTACTTCCCCCCAAACAAAACAAAAACACTTTTTTTTTTTAGTATTTTTTTTTTTTCATTTTTTTTTTTCTTTTTTTTTTTGAGACATTGTCTCCCCGTAGCCCCATTTGGCCTAGAACTGCACTATGTTAGACCAGACTGGCCTTGAACTCACAGAGATCTCTACCTGCCTCTGCCTCTGGGCTGTGCCATATAAAGGTGCATGCCACCACATCTGGCTTGGGACATTTTTTTCTTAAAAAAGAAATGTAGGCCAAGGAGTGGTGGCGCACGCCCTTTAATCCTAGACACCTTGGGAGGCAGAGGCAGGAGATCTCTGTGAGTTCAAGACAGCCTGGTTATACATAGAGAGCTCTGTCCCAGCTGGGACTAAAGGAGGACCCTGTCTCAAAAAGCTAAAAAAAAAAAAAAGAAAAAAGAAAAAAAAATGTAAGGGCTTCAAAAATCCACCACATCACTTAGATACACTCAAATTTAATTATATATTCCTAATTTTATGTTCTGCACTTAAAATTCTATTTTATTAGCTGGGCGTGGTGGCACGTGTCTTTAATCCTAGCACTTTGGAGGCAGAGGCAGGCGGATCTCTGTGAATTCAAGGCCAGCCTGGTCTACAGAGTGAGCTCCAGGCCAGCTGGGACTAAAGGGAGACCCTGTCTTTTTTTTTTTTTTTGAGACCCTGTCTTAAAAATACAAAAAAAAAAAAAAATGTATTTTATTATGTGTATGTACAGGCTCACATGTACCACAGTATACATGTTTGGAGGTTAGAAGGCAACTCTCCACAGTGGGCTCTTGCCTTCCCACTCACTGAGGCATTTCTGCTGCTGTGTGGCATGCACTAGGCTGCAGGCAGGGTTCTCCCATGTCTGTCTCTCCTCCACCATAGGAATACTGCTATTGTGTGCCACTCTATCTGGGTTCTTATGTGGGTCCCAGGGATCAAATTCAAGGTTGGTGGCTTGCTGAGATATGTGACTTTTACGGATGAATGAAATATCTCCCCAGTCATAAAATTTATTTTTTTAATTTTTAATTAATTAATAATAATTAATTAATAATTTTTATGTGTATGAATGTGTACTATCTGCATGTAGGTTTGTGCACCCGTGTCGTGCAATTGCTGGTCGGAGGTCAGAAGAGGACGTCGGATGCCTTTGGAACTGGACGTTTTGGAGTACAGACGGCTCAGCCGCCCATGTGGGTGCTGAGGGATCGAACCTAGGTCCTCTGGAGAGCAGTGGCTGCTCTCAAGCCCCAAGATTTTATTTTCTAAAAAGTATTTCTCACATAAATTCAGTAATACAAACCAATCACTTAACTGGAATAAATCATTATACTTCTGCTAAAACTGGCCTCTGGGTTTTGTTGTGGGGTAGTTACATTTTTTTTTTTTTTTTTCTTTCTTTTTTGTCTCTTTTAGGACAGGTCTGAGACAGGGTCTCCGTGTAGCCCCAGCTGTCCTGGAACTCACTGTGTAGACCAGGCTGGCCTTGAACACACAAAGATCCGCCTGCCTCTGCCTCCCAAGTGCTAGGATTAAAGGCACGCGCCACCACGCCTGGCAATGGTGGTTACATATTTCTACTGGAATCTGAGTTGCAGGCCTTCTTTTCTCACCTTACATTAGAGGCTGTATCATGGAGTTGCTATTTATAATTCATGTCTATATGTCTATAAACAGCTTAGTGCTCTAAGTTTGTTGTAAGTTCTAAATTGTGGTGGTTTTTTTTTTTTGTTGTTGTTTGTTTGTTTGTTCTTTTGAGATAGAGTCTTCATGTAGCCCCAACTGGCCTGGAACTCATTATGTAGACCAGGCTGGCCTTGATCTCACAGAGACCTGTCTGGCTCTGCCTCCTGAGTGCTATGATTAAAGGTGTGTGCCACCACACACACACACACCTCACTTAAGCTTGCCAATAGTCTGTATTTTGCTCTTTGGTTTATTTTTTGCAGTACTGGAAAGTGAACCCAGAGCCTTATGCTAGGGAATTATTCTACCAGTAAGCTACATCCCAGGCCATGATACTTAAAAGATTTTATTTCTATCTTTAGTTATGTGTATGTATAGCTATATGGAATGGAGTTAGGTACATGAGTGCAGGTGCTAGTAGAGTCAGTGATATCCAATTCCCCTGTGACTGGAGTTACAGGCAGTTGTGAACCACCTGATATGGGTGGGTGTTGGGAACTGAACCTGGATCCTCTATAAGAGTAATGCATGCTCTTACCAGCTAAGTCATCTCTCCAGCTCCTCCCCCACCCTGCCCCACTTTTTAAAATATAGATATCTTTTTTGGTGTTTTTGAGACAGGGTTTCCCTGTAGCCCCAGCTGGCCTGAACTAGCCCTGTGGACCAGGCTGGCCTTGAACTTACAGAGATCCACCTGCCTCTGCCTCACGAGTGCTGGGATTAAAGGTGTGCACCACCACACCCGGCTTAAAGATGGTTCTTAGTTGCCATGTGGGTGCTGGGAATCAAACCTGGGTCCTTTGCAAGAGCAGTCGGTGCTCTTACCCACTGAGCCGTCTCTCTAGCTCCTCAAAAGATTTTTAAATCTTGAGATTTTGCTTTATTTTGTCCTTTGCTTTATCATTCATGCTTTATTTTCCTGATCATTTATTTAGTAGTCAGGCATAGACTGTCACTATTTTCCTAGGACAAAGACATTCCCTTGAGACTAACCAGTATACAACTCAATCTCAAGCAATTTTATTTAATTTTTTTTTAAACACTGCTTTGAGATAAGAGTCTTACTATATATATATATATGAATGGCTTGACACTTTTGGCAATCTTCCTGCCTCAGTGCTGTGATTACAAGTATGGGGCTGGAGAGACGGCCTAGTGGTTTAGAGCACCGACTGCTCTTGCAGAGGACCCGGTTTTGATCCCCAGCACCCACATGGCGGCTGAGAACCATTTTTAGCTCCAGTCCAGGGGAATCTGACACCCTCTTCTGACCTCCATGGCACTGCACGACACAGGTGCACAGACCTGCATGCAGATAGTACATTCATACACATATGAAAAATAAATAAATAAATAAATAAACAATATGTGCTATCATGTCTGGTCTCCCCATTCCTTCAGGCAGGGGTTGGATATATAGCCCAAGCTGGCCCTAAACTCCTGCACCTCAGAATCTCAAGTGTTAGGACTGCAAACACATGTCATCATGCTTAGTTTCATTTAATTCATGTCCACATGTGTACCATATATCTTCTCTGCGGTCCACACATTCTCTCTACCAACTGTCCTAATAATTTCATGGTTATCTTTTTTCCTTCAGTCCAGCACAACATACTGCACTTCACATCTCTCTAGTCCACACTTATGTGGAAAGCTCCCCTGCTAATGACCTTGACACTGACATTTTTTTTTTTTTTTTTTTTATTTCGAACAGGGTTTCCCTTTAGTCCCAGCTGTCCTGGAACTCTCTGTTAGACCAGGCTGGCCTTTAAACTCACAAAGATCCGCCTGCCTCTGCCTCCCAAGTGCTAGGATTAAAGGTATGTCCACCACGCCCGGCAACACTGGACATTTCTAAAGAGCTCATCTATTCATTCCTTTTTTCTCAGCTGGTTGTAAACCCAGGGCCTTGTATATGCTAAGCCAGTGCCCTACCACTGAGCCTCATCTGTGGCCAGCCATGTTGTAAAACAACGTAGCCAGACATATTCTCTTTCTCTCTCTCTCTCTCTCTCTCTCTCTCTCTCTCTCTCTCTCTCTCGTCTTTTCGAGACAGGGTCTCCCTGTAGCCCCAGCTGTCCTGGAACTCACTCTGTAGACCAGGCTGGCCTTGAACTCACAAAGATCCGCCTGACTCTGCCTCCTGAGTGCTAGGATTAAAGGCATGCACCACCACTCCCAGCAGTCTGTGTCTCTTACTTTGTATCATATTCTCTATACTGCAAAAATCCTTTACAATTTGTTTTGTTCAATGTTTTTATCTGATTTGTCTAGTTTGAAAAATGTAACTCTACTTTTTAAAAATACAACAGAACAGTAAAATGATAATTATTAACAGGTAATATACCACTCCATTCTCCTGGTGGTATACATTTAGGTTGTTACTAATCTTCCTTAACAAAATGTAACCACATACACTCTTTTATAGGCCTTCTACCAACATGAGGTTTATTTGCAGCAAACTCCCAATAGGGAGAACAGGCACCACCATGGCACCTTTTTCTAAATACTATCAACAGTTCTCCAGTGTGGCTCTTCTCCAACATTCATTAGCAGCATATTCATGTCTTGCATTTTTTGTTTACCATATTGTGAACATTTCTCTAGGATATTAAATATTACAAAAATAGTTGTAAAGCATCCTATCCTATGGGTTTGCCAACCTTTCTGCAATGACTAGTATTGGATATATACCTTGCCTAATTTTTGTACTACAATTGTGGTTTCGATAATATTTTCTTTTCTTTTTCTTATGATCGAACTCAGGGCCTTATATATGCTAAACACAAACTTTACCACTTAGCTCCACCTTCAGCCCTGGACAAATATTCTTATGTAAGAATAATGACCATTTGATGACTTCCTTAGAAGAGATTTCCAGGAGGGGAATTTCTAAGTATGCTTTAAAAAATTTTTTTTTTCAATTTTATTTATTTTCATATGTGTATGAATGTACTGTGTGCATGTAGGTTTGTGCACCCGTGTCATGCAATGCTGAGGAGGTCAAAAAAGGGTGTCCGATTCCCCTGGAACTGGAGTTAAAGACAGTTTTTTCAGCCGCCATGTGGGTGCTGGGGTTCGAACCCGCTCCTCTGCAAGAGCAATCAGAGCTCTTAACCGCTAGGCCATCTCTCCAGCTCCCCTAAGTATGCTTTTAAGGGAAATAAGAACCTCAGCAAAGCAACTACTCTCTGTTACAGACATCCCTGAGTCTACACAACCTCAAAAGCAATGATTCAAAGAGGGAAAGATGAATAAGTTAGAGTGGAAAATATTACTATTCCCCTCTGCTATAAGCAGAGTAGGTTGCTGGTAGAGCACTTCAATATCCAGCAGTGAAGGCGAAAGGAAAAGACATTAGCAAAACTCTGCTCTTTAGAGAGGGCTAAAAATTTTATATTCATGCCACATGACTTCTTTGTGTGTGGGTAGTTTATGTGTATGTTCTTTTTTAAAAACTTTTATTTATTTATATATGTATATGAATGTACTATCTGCATGTAGGTTTGCGCACCCGTGTCGTGCAATGCCGCGGAGGTCAGAAGAGGGTGTCATATTCCCCTGGAACTGGAGTTCTCCTGGAATTGGAGTTAAAGACTGTTCTCAGCCGCCATGTGGGTGCTGGGGATTGAACCTGGGTCCTCTGCAAGAGCAGTCGGTGCTCTTAACTGCTAGGCTATCTCTCCAGCCCCTATGTGTATGTTCTTTTGGGGGGAGAGGGGAAGACGGGTCTCTCATTATGTAGCCTTGGCTGACTCAAAGAGATACAGCTGCCTCTCAAGTGTTGGCACCACCATGCCTGGCCTATGTGTGTGCTCTTATATATGTGGATATGTGAGTACATATGTGTGCTGCGGCCCGTATTTCAAAGTTGGATGTCTTACTCAGTCATTCTCCACTACATATATATATATATATTATATACTAATATTATATAATATATCTGGTCTTTTTGAGACAGGGTCTCCCTGCAGCCCCAGCTATCCTGGAACTCCTGGAACTCACTATGTAGACCAGGCTGGCCTTGAACTCACAGAGATCCACCTGCCTCTGCCTCCCCGAGTGCTGGGATTAAAGCCGTGTGCCATCACTATATTTTTTGAGCCAGGGTCTCTTATTGAACCTGGAACTCACCAATTGGGGTAGGCTGGCCATATAAAGGGTTCTAGGGAATCTAGAATCATAGATTGCATTGTAGCACTTGGATAATGAGGGATACGAACACAGATCCTCATCCTGAGGGCAATCACTTTACCAACTGAGCCATTTCTCATTTATTTTAGTTTTATATGTATGAGTATTTTACCTGTATGTGCGTAAATGCACCCATATCCTGTAAAGCATGAGAATGCCAAAAGAGGATGTTGGATCCCCTAGAACTGGAGTTACATATAGATGATTGTCAGCCACCATGTGGTGCTAGGACCCGAACCCAGATCCTTTGGAAAATCAGCCAGTGCTCTCTTAACCAATGAAGGATCTCTACAGTTTCTATTTCTTTTTTCTTTGGTCTTTTTGAGACAGGGTTTCCCTCAGCTGGCTTGGAACTATGTAGACCAGGTTGGCCTTGAACTCACAGATATTCACCCACCTGTCTCTGCTTCCCAAGTGCTGGGATTAAAGATTCATACCACCATACCCAGCGAAAAATGATTTTCTTTAAAAACTTCTTTTTTAGCCGGGGGTGGCCTTTAATCCCAGCACTCGGAAGGCAGAGGCAAGCAGAACTCTGTGAGTTCAAGGCCAGCCTGGACTACAGAGTGAGCCCCAGGCCAGCTAGGACTAAAGTTTAGTTTATGTGTATGAGTGTTTCACCTGCATGTATCTAAGTGCATCTGTGCAAGGAACATGTGGGCCAGAACAGGGCATCAAATCTCCTGAAACTGGAGTTAAAGACAATTGTTAGCCACAATATGGGTGCTGAGAATTGAAACTGGGTCCTCTGGGAGAGCAGTCTCTCCAGCACCCCCCACCCCCATCTTTTGAAACAGGGTCTTCCTGTAGCCCCAGTGAGCCTGGAACTCAATATGTAGACCAAACTGGCCTTAAACTCACAGACACTTGCCAGCCTCTGCCTGGGTTTAAAGGCATGTACCACCATGCCCAACCCCCCCGCCTTGCTTCTTTTAAAAGTAAAAATTGCCATATGCTAATGGGAACATTAAGAAATATATACAGTTCAATAAAAAGAAGATAGAAATGTGTATAGTTTCTCACATAAGAAAGCCTAAACAATCTCCGCTAACACTGGAGCCAACACTGCCTGTCTGGGTCTCAGCTCCTAGGAGAAGGAGAGCCTATAGCAGGACTTAGTGCTCACAAGACTTATACCAGGAGCCTCACATTAAAGAAACAGCTCTGAAAGGTCGAGACTGATGCACATAGAGCATATGGGTGCATGTACACACAGAGATGATACAGATGCACCCTACATGTACAGGTATCTCTATGATGTGTGCACATGTGGATGATGGAAGCATGTTCTAAATAATGCTTTGTGTTTTTACCCCACTACATGGTGCATCTTCTGGGAGTGCTAGTAGGAAAAATTTTCAAAACAGAATAGCTCATCTGAGACTTGAAAAGAACCTAGAGCTAAATTAATGATTTATCCTCTCGACCTGGCTGAAGTTCCATCCATTTTATCCTGACAACCTGTTCACTGGTTTTCCTGCTACAAAGGTCTGATGTTGGAGGTGTTTCATCTCTTTCAGCTTAAATTTGCTTTGTGCTGAACTGCACCCACCAGTGCTACATACACCATCTATATTTGAAAGTAAATCTTCTGTGTCCCAGGAAATAGGCTACATAAGCCTAGCTCTATCATTTTTTTTTTCTCAGATACTGTCTGGACACTGTGATATCCTAAGAAAATATCTCATTTACATTTAAACAAAATACTTCACTTTCTGGATTCAACATATAAAGGTGAGCAAGCCTAAGCCCTTTACTATATTTAGTGTAACTTTTTTTTATGTGTACAAGTGTTTATGTATAGAAGTGTTTTTCCCATGTGTATGTAAGTGCACCCATGCCATACAATGCCCATAGAGGTTAGAAGAGGGTGTTGGATCCCTTGGAACTGGAGTTATGGAAGGTTACCATGTGGGTGCTAACCTGGGTTCTCTGTAAGCAATCAGTGCTTTTAACTGCTGAGCCATCTCTCCAGTTCCTAAAAAAATACCTTAAAAAAAATTTATTTTAATTATGTGTATGTGACCTCTCACCTCTGGGATTACAAACATGGGATTGATCATGCAAAGCTTTTTATGCAGTTGTTGGGGACTGAACTTGGGTCCTTAGGCAATTGCTTTGCAGACTGGGTTATCCTCTTGGAACTTTCTTTAGGAGCTGGCTGATTGCAACTCACTCTCATCCACTCCTTCAGACATAAAGACATTCTTTCTGCCTGCTCCCCATCTTTGGCTACTTGATCTTTAAGTTTCACCTTAGTCATCAAATATGCAGACAATCAACTGTAGACTATCCACCTTCTGCCCTCTATTTCCTTCTTGGCATTCTGAGCTCCTCAAGGAACCTAAGCTCTGTGTTAGTGGAGTGCAAAAGCACTTGCTCTGTCTGATACTTAATAGGGTGTTTAAACAGTAGCTGAGCATCTGTTGGGGAGAGTTCACAGGTGTTGGGTGAGATGACCCTTAGATACTGCTAGTGGGAGGACACAACAGGTAATAGATGATGTGCTTTAATACTGGGCAGAATTAAACTGTGAGAACTATAAGATTATTAATCACAGCAGTACTAAAGCCAAGAAAACCCAAGAATATTAGAAGTCAGTGTCATTAATATTTTTGGGGTGGGGTCTTTTTGAGACAGGGTCTCCCTGTAGCCTCAGCTGTCCTGAAACTCACTCTGTAGACCAGGCTGGCCTTAAACTCACAAAGATCCACCTGCCTGCCTCTGCCTCCCAAGTGCTAGGATTAAAGGCGTGCGCCACCACGCCCAGGTAGTGTCATTAATTTGTAATGACTACTTCTACTAAAATTGTTTTGCATGTATAATGAGATCAGCAAATAATGTGGTAAATAAGAATGGATGGTTACAGGGAGACCCTGCCTCACAAAGACAAAGAAAAAAGAAAAGAATGGATAGTCAGCTATGTACACAGGATCCATTTCTTAACAAATATTTTCATTGACGTATTTTTATTTTACATGTATGTGTATGAGTATTTTGCCTGCACGTATGTAGTACACACATGTATGTAATGCTAGCAGAGGCCAGAAGAAGGCATTGGAGTTTCAGACAATTGGTAGCTGTCATATGGATGCTGGCTACTGAACCCAGATCCTCTGGCAAGAACACCCAGTGCTCTGAACTGCTGAATCATTTCTCCACCTAAGAACCCCAGTTTCCTAAAGAGAAAAACAGCTACCTATGACTGTGTCTAGACAGAAACATTCTAAAACATTAATACCTGCCCTCTTAAATAATATTTATGTTTCTGCTTTAAAAATTAGTTTTCTGAATCCACAGAGTAGGAGGAAAACCTTCACCAGTGATACCTCTAACAGAGCATTAACATCCAGAATATATAAACTTCTCAAAAAACAAAGAAGAAAACAAATGACTCACTCAAAAGATGGAGTAAAGAGCTCAGCAGAGACTTTACAAATGAGGAAGTAAAGATAGCTGAGAAACATCTTAAAACGTGTTCAACATCAATAATAATTAAGGAAATGCAAATTAAAACCACTTTATGATATCTCACTCTGACAAGACTGGCTAGGATTAAGAAAACAAGATACCAAATGCCAGAGAGGTTGTGGGGAAAGGGGAACACTCATCCAATGCTGGTGGGAATGTAAACTCATACAACCACTATGGAAAGCAGTGTGGAGAACCCTTAAAATACTCAAAATGAGCCTACCACCTGACCCAGTCATACCACTCCTGGGATATACCCACACAACTCATCCTACTGCAGAGATACATGTGCATTCATGTTTATTGCAGCTCTTTTCACAACAGCAAAGAGCTGGAACCAATCCAAGTGCCCCTCAACCAACGATGGATAGAGAAAATGTGGTACATTTACACAATGGGGTTCTATACAGCAGTAAAGAAAGATGACATTGCATGGTAGTGCACGCCTTTAATCCCAACACTTGGGAGGCTGAGGCAGGTGGAGCTCTGTGAGTTCAAGGCCAGCCTGGTCTACAAAGTGAGCTCCAGGCCAGCTGGGACCAAAGGGAGACCCTGTCTCAAAATGACAAAGAAAGATAGATGACATCATGAACTTTGCAGGTAAATGGATGGAACTAGAAGATATGCTAAGTTTAGTACCACAGTCCCAGAAAAACAAACAACAAATGGTATCCCTCATTTGTGGATGCTAGCACCAAATACCTAGTTGTAAGGCAAACTGAGCAACGTTAATGTTATATTTCTTTTTGTCTGAAAGCAACTGTGCTCTTATAATGTGAATCCCTTAATGGGCTCTAGAATTAACCTACCACTTCTATTCAGACTTTGTAATTTTGGTATGGGTAGAGGGTATGTATGCATATTTCAGAGTAGTATAAAATTAAAAGGGAAAAATGTGAATTCTGAAATATGATTTGCAATTAACAGTCTATTTTCAGACGACATAATTTTAGTATATGTGTGACATATATATATATATAACTTTTTTTTTTGAAGCAATACAAATTGGAGGGAACACTGGGCGTGGTGGCGCATGCCTTTAATCCCAGCACTTTAATCCCAGAGGCAGGCGGATCTCTGTGAGTTCAAGGCCAGCCTGGTCTACAGAGAGAGCTCCAGGACAGCTGGGACTAAAGGGAGACCCTGTCTCAAAAAGACCAAAAAACCCCCACAAAAACAAAAACAAAAAAACACAAAACAACAACAACAACAACAACAAAAAAACCAAACCAAAAATCCCAACAACAACAACAAAACAAATTGGAGGGAACAACAACAAAAGGACTGGGACAAAGAACTGACTGAAACAGTAAACTTCTCCCCCAAACAATAATCCTCTGCATAGAAAAACTTTAAAAAGACTCAGAAAAAGATACAAGACATGTATAGCAGAAAGCATGAACTCGGGTGGGGTGGGGGCATGGAAAGGGGAATGAGTCTAAACTGGACTGAGAAATGATATATGAAATGCACAAAAGTTCAATAAAAATCTTAAAAAAAATAGTTTTCTGTGTTATCCAAAATGTTAATAAAAGGACTTATTTTTCTTATCACAAAACTGAATGTTCTAAATGGCCAGGAGAACATGCAGGAGGTGTCTGTCAGATCCCCTGAGTATTACCTGGTTGTTGACGACCACATGCACAGTGCCGTGCGTTGTGTAGGATGGCAGGTCGCTGAGATGGAAGGTCTCATACACGATGCCCTGGCCAGCAAAGGCAGCATCCCCATGTAGGAGGATAGACATCACCTGCAAAGGAGACCCCAAATGTAACACACCTTGATCACCAAGTCCGCAGGCACGCAGGGTATGGAGAGTGTGTGCAGAGGTCAGAAATAACCTTGAGGAGCCGGTTCTCTCCTTACACATTTATATGAGCTCTGAGGATTGAATTTAGGTCATCAGGTTTGTTCAGGTAGCCATCTCACTAACCCATAATTTGTTTTTCAAGGGTATGTTTTGATGTATTTTTTTATATGTATTTTTAAATTTTATTTATTTTCGTATGTGTATGAATGTACTGTGTGCATGCAGGTTTGTGCACCCGTGTCATGCAATGCCGCGGAGGTCAGAAGAGGGTGTCGGATTCCCTTGGAACTGGAGTTAAAGACGGTTCTCAGCTGCCATGTGGGTGCTGGGGATCGAACCTGGGTCCTCTGCAAGAGCAGTCAGTGCTCTTAACTGCTAGGCTATCTCTCCAGCCCCATTGATGTAATTTATAACCTAGAAATGGAAGGAGAGTCCAAAAGGCTCTGTCCTTTCTAGTCCCTGACTTACCACATCTACATATTCCACTATCTGCCAGCGCCTGCCCTGAATACAGAATGAGCTACATACTTAATGTGTTGTCCTTCTGGGCCCCTGACTAATAACTTCCTATATCCTATGAAACTCCCATCCAAGAAAGCAATTCCAGCCCCAGCCATCCACCTACCCCAGGCCCCATAGAGGACAGGCTGCTTCGGCTACCATGCAAGGCTGTTCCATCAGATAGTTTACCTCTGGTCACTTGGATCAGTTACTGTCTGCCAATATCCCTTCAAATCGCCACCTTTTAGACAATGCGTAGTAGTGATATTTGCTGAGAGAAACTGTATTCTATTCCTCCTCAAACCTTTACCCCACTCTCAGCAACATACTCATCCACCTTAGCTCTCTGGGTGGGCTGATGGACAGTAAACACTGATTTGTTTACTCTTTTTTTTTTTTTTTTTTGTCTTCTGAGACAGGTCTCCCTTCAGTCCCAGCAGACCTGGAGCTAGCATGTGACCAAGGTGGCCTCGAACTCTCAGAAATCTGCCTGCGTCTGTCTCCTGGGTGCTGGGATTAAAAGGCAGTTGCTACCACCACAACCTGGCTGATTTGTTACTCTTAATTTACTAGTTAGCATCCTTTCCCTTCCTCCCCATTATGGCAGCATGTGTTCATAGTTACTGTACTATTCCACAGGCTGCATGTGGAATAGTACCATAATTATCAACAGTTATTCCAATGCTCACATTGTTCCAGTGTGCTATGCCTTTCAGAGTACCTTCCTTTTTTCTGGTATTAAAACATGGCAGCCTCATTTATTCTGTCTCTTACCCAGCCTTGATTCTTCTAGTATGGCATGGGAGCTTAGAAACCATAGCTGTCTTCATTGACACCATCCCTGTGAGCACACAGCTAGAAAATATATGGGTTTTAAGCACATGTGCAAAGGCAAGCTGTCTCTCTGTACATATAACAACCAAATTCATACACATATCACCAAATTACCAATACTTTTTTTTTTTTTTTGGGGTCTTTTGGACGGGTCTCCCTGTTGTCCCGCTGGCCTGGAACTCATAAGAGATCTGCGTGCCTCTGCCTCCCAAGTGCTGGGATTAAAGGCATGTGCCACCAACCCAGCAACTAACACTTTTCTATGCTGCCTCTTTTCGTACCTATGAATATCTCCTCCAGTTATCTACCTATTAGAGAAGCATTATTAGTGGGTCTTACCCCTTGGCTATATAACCTGTGCATTTCCCAACCCCTTGTTCTAGTCAGAGTTTCCAGAAAAAGAAAAACAAAGCTATGCGATGGAAGTGGGTAAGTCCCCCTGTGTCCCAGCTCTCCTGGAACTCACTATGTAGACCAGGCTGGGCCTTGAACTCATAGAGATACACCTGCCTCTGCTTCCCAAGTGCTGGGATTAAAGGTGTGGCCACCACGCCTGGCCTGACCTTCAACTCTTGATCCTTCTACTTCCACCTCCTGAGTGCTGGTATATAGGAGTGCACCACCATGTTCGGTACTTTGAACTGAATGCAGGGCCTCCGGCTAGCTCCAGTGTGGTTTTATACTGGGAAGGTGAGTAGCTTCTGAATTCTCTCAGCACAGGTAGATGCCCTTGAATCTGAAGGACCTATATTTCTGGCAGGAGCAAATTCTCCCTTTGCAGTGGTTGCACCTCTGCACTGAGGAAATGTTTGTTAATACAGATCTCAAAGGCCACATGAGTACCAAGTCAGATCTGTTGAGTTTCAGGTCACAAGGTTATAGGCTGACCTTAGCCCAATTCAAGAAAGTATGTAGTTTTTCCTAAGCACTGAAGGTTNTACAGTAACTTAAACATCATTTCTTTATGTTTTAAACCTTCAAAATCCTCCCTAGTTATTATAGTTACTGTACTCTGCAATAGAACACAATAATGTGACCCTGTCTAGTGTTGTGTGCTTTATTTTGTGTGTGTGTGTGTGTGTGTGTTGTGTGCTTATTAATCAGACTTGTCTACCCCTTTTTTCACTGTCTTTCCCAGCCTCTGGTAACAATCTGGTTCTGAGAGGAAAAAACTTTTTTTTTTTTTGGCTTCTTGAGACAGGTCTCCCTTCAGTCCCAGCAGACCTGGAGCTAGCTATGTAGACCAAGGTGGCCTCGAACTCTCAGAAATCTGCCTGCGTCTGTCTCCTGGGTGCTGGGATTAAAGGCATGTGCTACCACCACACCTGGCTGATTTGTTACTCTTAATTTACTAGTTAGCATCCTTTCCCTTCCTCCCCATTATGGCAGCATGTGTTCATAGTTACTGTACTATTCCACAGGCTGCATGTGGAATAGTACCATAATTATCAACAGTTATTCCAATGCTCACATTGTTCCAGTGTGCTATGCCTTTCAGAGTACCTTCCTTTTTTCTGGTATTAAAACATGGCAGCCTCATTTATTCTGTCTCTTACCCAGCCTTGATTCTTCTAGTATGGCATGGGAGCTTAGAAACCATAGCTGTCTTCATTGACACCATCCCTGTGAGCACACAGCTAGAAAATATATGGGTTTTAAGCACATGTGCAAAGGCAAGCTGTCTCTCTGTACATATAACAACCAAATTCATACACATATCACCAAATTACCAATACTTTTTTTTTTTTTTTTGGGGTCTTTTTGAGACAGGGTCTCCCTGTTGTCCCAGCTGGCCTGGAACTCATAGAGATCTGCGTGCCTCTGCCTCCCAAGTGCTGGGATTAAAGGCATGTGCCACCACACCCAGCAACTAACACTTTTCTATGCTGCCTCTTTTCGTACCTATGAATATCTCCTCCAGTTATCTACCTATTAGAGAAGCATTATTAGTGGGTCTTACCCCTTGGCTATATAACCTGTGCATTTCCCAACCCCTTGTTCTAGTCAGAGTTTCCAGAAAAAGAAAAACAAAGCTAATGCGATGGAAGTGGGTAAGTCCCCCTGTAGTCCCAGCTCTCCTGGAACTCACTATGTAGACCAGGCTGGCCTTGAACTCATAGAGATACACCTGCCTCTGCTTCCCAAGTGCTGGGATTAAAGGTGTGGGCCACCACGCCTGGCCTGACCTTCAACTCTTGATCCTTCTACTTCCACCTCCTGAGTGCTGGTATTATAGGAGTGCACCACCATGTTCGGTACTTTGAACTGAATGCAGGGCCTCCGGCTAGCTCCATGTGGTTTTATACTGGGAAGGTGAGTAGCTTCTGAAATTCTCTCAGGCACAGGTAGATGCCCTTGAATCTGAAGGACCTATATTTCTGGCAGGAGCAAATTCTCCCTTTGCAGTGGTTGCACCTCTGCACTGAGGAAATGTTTGTTAATACAGATCTCAAAGGCCACATGAGTACCAAGTCAGATCTGTTGAGTTTCAGGTCACAAGGTTATAGGCTGACCTTAGCCCAATTCAAGAAAGTATGTAGTTTTTCCTAAGCACTGAAGGTTACATAACCTGTCATCTTCCTGAGTTTTGGGTTTGGCAGAAATCATCTAGGCGTGTCAGAAAAGTATCGAGAATAGGTACGAAGCTGGCTGAACCTTCTGTTCACACTTCTGAGGTCATGCGTGGGCTTGGGACAAAGCAAGGAAGCAACACAGAAAATGGGCTTGCCAGCTACCTGCACTGGGGTCAGGGAAAACAGGATAGCACAGTGCATGTGGACAAGACCAGTCCTCAATACTCAGGGGATGAAAGCCTAGGCTTAGCTATATGATGAGTGCCAGTTAATCAGGGACAGCCAACCTTCTTGTTTTGGCATCTTACAAAAAGACCAGGACAGCTTGGTCTACACAGTGAGTTCCAGGCCAGCTGGGGCTATAGGGAGACCCTGTCTTTTTCACACACACACACACACACACACACACACACACACACACACACACACACAGATCAATTAGTGTTGAACACGTCTATGCCATTTTTTTTCTAATATTTCATGCCTTTTCAGGACATTTCCAACATTGTTAACAAGGTCTGCCTCAGTGGGTTTTTGCTCATATTTTTGAATGCAGAAGTTACTTAAACCTTCCTACAATCTTGTTTCACCATCTAGTACCAAATGCTCTGTCACTTTCCTCTAGGCCTCTAAGCATAATACCAGTGATTTATAGTACTTTAAATTGCAAAACCAGACATGGTGGTACACACATATAATACTAGCACTCAGGAATGGCTGAGGCAAGAGCTCCCAGTTGAGGCCAGACTGGGATAGAGTGACAGACTTTGTCTCAGAATAAACAAACAAACAAACAAACAAACAAACAAACCTCAAATAAATACTGAAGCACCCACTAAACTGATTGCACCCAACCAAAGTTGTGCTCTCCATAATGGGCACACTGTAAGGCTGGATCGCTGCTATAACCCCAACCTCTCCACTTCTGCTCCTACCTTCCATCTATCTCCACAGAACATTCTTCTCTTCCCACCTACCTAAATCCTGTCACTTCTTCAATTAAATAAGGACAACTGCCTGCTCCCAAGACTGCCTTTTATTTTCACCTAGCTTGAGCCCAAGCCATGGATACCTCACATCATGGATTCCCCCACCCCATGGACAACTCATGCATGGATACCTCTCCTAAAGTGTCTATGTTCACTTTGCCCCGCTTCACACTCATTGCTCACTAGCTAGTTTCCTAACATGATTTGGGCTCTACTTTTTCCTTTCTTTCCTCTTAATAGAATAAAGAATTCTTGAGAGGAGGTTGGTAGTGTCTTTTACACACATCACCCAGAATGCATAATTTTTTAGTTTGTCTGATTTCTTAGTTTTTAGGTCATCATTCTTAAGAATTATGCAGTTTACTATACAAACATAAAATTGTGACAAACAGAATTCTATTAAGGGTAAATGATCACAGTCTGATGAGGGTTAGGCAACCAGTATTCAGCATTCACTGTCAAACACAGTAAGTACAATGGCAGGACCCTGCCTAGCCATGGGGCTATGCTCATCTTTGTCATGGGCTTTTGGCCTGATCAGAGTGACAGTCTCTCTTCTGACATCTGAGTACCACACTGTTCTCTTGCACAGACTTTTTCAGTGAAACTACTTTTTTTTTGTATTTTTGAGATAGGGTTTCCCTTCAGTCCCAACTGGCCTGGATCTCACTCTGTAGACCAGGCTGGCGTTGAACTCACAGAGATCTGCCTGCCTCTGCCTCCCGAGTGCTGGGATTAAAGGCGTGCGCCACCACACCTGGCACTGAAACTACTTCTGTCTATAATTAAGACTGGTTCCTCTACAACTTTGTGAAGACACAAGATAACACCTTACTTAGTTTTGATGAGTATGGCTTGAGAGAAAGTGGTATTACCTCTGTATAACTGTGGTGGAATGTGGGGCTGAAGGAACCTTCCTCACAGGCCTCACCTTTTTTCCTTCAGTGTCTCCACAGTAGAACTGCTCAGCTTTGGTCTTGCCCATCACCACAGGGTCGGCAGCCTCAAGGTGGGAAGGGTTTGCCACCAGGGACAGGGTAATGTTCCTGTCCGTCACTCGGTTGATCCTGCGGTGGTACATGCCCAGGTGGTATTTCATGTCTCCAGAGCCCTGATGAAACAGATTTTAACTGATACTGGATGCAGAGGAACATTTTTGAGGGCAGCCCTTCAGATGGGATTTTGACTTCCAAGACCCAAATGCAGGGGTATGAGGAAGCCTTTCTCCAGAATTATCCCTTTCAGGCATAAGGAAAAGGTCCTCAGGGCAGGAGGAATATTCTTGCCATTCCAAGGATAAATACGGAACTTCCAGGTATAAAAGGCTCTCCAACTCCAATAAGGAGGGCAAACTAGAAATGGAGTGGAGCTTCAGTTAAGACATTCTGAGAATCCAGTGGATCCAGCCTGAGGAGGGCGAGGCAACATGGTGGCTGTGTCTCCATACAGAACCTACCTCATCAGCTGCCTCCAGCTTTGAATCAAACTGACAGAAAATCTGCTCCAGCTCCTTCCTAATGACATTCGCAAGCACGTTCAGACGTCCCCTGGGACACAGGCAAGAGTGAGTAGATCTCCAGGGCATGGCTGCTCCCCTGACCCAGGACACAGTATCTCCTTGGTTTGTAGTCCAAGAATAATTATGTCCCAAAGCTGATGTGGATACCATGTCCCTGCCCATCACACATACAAAGCCACAACCCATGACTCAAACTTCTGATGGCTCCAAAGGTGGAAAGTACAAATAATACCAGCCCCCAACCCCTTTGCCTCACCCAGTTATCACAGAGTAGTCTTCTCTACAAGTGAGATCTCCACAATGGTATGAGATTTATTTATAAGACAAGGTTTCAGCTGGGAGTAATGGTACATGTCTTTAATCCCAGCACTCTGGAGGCAGAGACAGGTGGATCTCTGTGAGTTCAAGGCCAGCCTGGTCTACATACTGAGTTCTAGGCCAGCTGGGACCAAAGGGAGACCTTGTCTCAAAAAGAACCTCCCTCAAAAGAAAAAAAAAAAATACAGGGTTTCACTGTGCAGCTAAGACTAGTCTAGAACTTACTAGACCCAAGCTAGCCTTGAACTTTGTGATCTCCTGCCTCAGCCCCTGAAGCACTGAGATTATAGTATACTACCATGTCTACCTGGAATTTAATTTTTAAAAAAAATTATTATTTTAATTTTATGTGTATGAGTGTTTTGCTGTGTGGTGCAATGCATGGAGGTCAGAAGAGGGTGTTGCATATCCTGGAACTAGAGTTATGGACAGTTGTTAGCTGCCATGTGGGTGTTGGGAACTGAACCCAGGTCCTCTGTAAAAGCAGCCAGTGCTCTTAAGCGCTGAGCTACCTCTCCAGCCCTGAGATTTAATTTTAATAATACTCAGCCCACAATTAAACACAAGACTGAACCACATTTGGCCTTATCCACAAAAGTGACTCTGTAATCATCCTGAGCTGGAGGTGCAAGAACCCTGGAAAGCAATACATCTTCATACACCCAGTGCACTCTCAGCTCCCTGAGCACAGCTTGAGAAAGCAGCAGGCCCGCTCCTCACAGTCCTGGCGTTACCTGTGCGGCATACCCATGATCACATAGTCCACTCCATTTTCACTTGATTTGTCAATGATTGTCTTGAGGGCGGGGATGAGCACCTCACAACCTTCTAGACCAAAGCGCTTCTCAGAGGACCACTTCCGCTGCAAGAATTCCTCAAACCTGCATGTCGAATCAAGCACATCCCCAGGGTCAGCTGTAACATTAAGCTTTCTCAAATGACAAGGGGGTGCTATGGAGGCCTCCTTTATTTTCCTGGTTATCTTTTCACATATATGTCCCTATAGCCACTTTTTTTTTTTTTTTTTTTTTGAGACAGGGTCTCCCTGTAGCCCCAGCTGTCCTGGAACTCACCCTGTAGACCAGGCTGGCCTTGAACTCACAGAGATCTGGCTGCCTCTGCCCCCCAAGTGCTAGGATTAAAGGCAAGTGCCACCACGCCCGGCTTAAAGACGGTTCTTAGCCGCCAAGTGGGTGCTGGGAATTGAACCCTGGCCCTCTGCAAGAGCAGTGGGTGCTCTTAACCACTGAGCCATCTCTCCAGCCTCAACTATAGCCATTCTTATACTTGTCCACCAGCTCATATCCCACAAATAGGCCATGGATCCCCTGGGAGGCTACGACCCAAATTAGACCTCTTTACCTGGTGGACCGCACAAGCCTGGCCAGGAGGGTCCTCTTTTCCTCATTGGTAAACTGCATGATTCCAGGGGTCTCAAACTTCTGCCGAATCCACTGGCATTGCTCCAAATCATTAATGAACATGAACTCTACACCAATGTGCTGGCAGTAGGCCATCTGTCCACATATACACAAGGGACACAAAAGTCATTGGTGAACATGAACTCCATCCTAGAATGTCAGCAGTAAGCCATACGCCTCTCCACCACTGTCCACATAGGCAGGGGTATGTTTAACCAGACCTTGGTGTATGAAGATGCCAATTGCTTTTTTATCCAAGTCAAAGAGAACAGATTTCTCTCTCCATGTACATACGGTATTGTGACAGAACACAAAAATCAAGTAAGTGCCAGGCTGAGCCCTACCACCCTCCCCCTGCACCCCAAGACAGGGTCTTGCTTTTTAGTCCAGGTTGGCTTTGTATTCAAGATCTTCTTGCCTTGGGCTCCTAGTGCTGGGATTACAAGCTTGTAACACCTTGCTTAGCTTCTGAGATTTTCCTAACATGGCCATATAGTGCTCCCTTGTACACTGAGAACCTCAAGGGCAAGAGGCCTGGCTAACAATTATCTTCATGGTAAGTAACAAAGACCATGTCAGCCACTGGTCTGGGTTCTTCTCTAGGAAAGACAGGCTCTTATTACAGGATGCTACCATCCATGAGAAGAAAGGCTCATGAACTTGGTGGTTACTTAAAGACTTAAGACTTTTAACTTTAGGTTCTAGTAACTGATTCCTCTGGAAACTTTAGATCTGAAGAACATGACAGCTTAGGACAAAGGCCAGGCCTTGAACAGACCTGAACTATGTACATAACAGCACAGTGAGAGAAGGAAACAATGGTCAGCTCAGCAAGATCCCAGTAAGATAGCTGGCTTTGGGGGAAAGGAAATTAGGAAGAGTCTATAAAACTGGAGGAGCAAGCCGGGCGTGGTGGCGCGCGCCTTTAATCCTAGCACTTGGGAGGCAGAGGCAGGCGGATCTTTGTGAGTTCAAGGCCAGCCTGGTCTACAGAGTGAGTTCCAGGACAGCTGGGGCTACAGGGAGACCCTGTCTCAAAAAGACCAAAACAAAACAAAACAAAACAAAACAACAACAACAAAAAACTGGAGCAGCAGAGTTCTTGTAAATTCATCTTGAGGATCCCAACTCCAGTCCTCCTGCATAGCCAGGGCATTTGCCTAGCCTTTACTCTCCTCAGCCCACACTGGTGTCCTGGAGGCCCAGAATGTAGGTATCAAAGCTAACTAGAGAGCAGCACTGGATACGCAAAGAAAACAGGGTGCCTGATGGTGCCAACTTTATAGACCCACAACCTCAGTTGTCTTCACAAGTAGCCACAGAGGCCTGAGCATGATCCCTAGTGATTCCCTTCTGTGACTCCACTTGTTTACATAATGAACCCAGCTGGCACGGGGCAAATATAAGTTTGCTGGATTTGTGGTCAGGTATCTGTTCTTTGCACAGAGGTCAAAGCAGGCTTTGTCTGAACACACAAAATGCTGCCCATATTACACTATAGTCTTCCTAGCCAAAAGAAGGAAAATCCTATCTAGAAACAAAAGAACATGTTGCTGGGAAAGACCTTGGAATTTAAGGTGTTTTTTAATTTCAAATCATCTTCCTTCCCCCTTTCTTCCTTTCTCTCTTTCTTTCCTTCCTTCCCTCCCTTTCGTCTTTTTCTTTCTTTTTTAATTTAATTTTTTTACTTTTTATTTATTTATTTATTTTTTGAGACAGGGTCTCCCTATAGTCCCAGCTGGCCTGGAACTCACTCTGTAGACCAGGCTGGCCTTGAACTCACAGAGATCCACCTGCCTCTGCCTCTCGAGTGCTGTGATTAAAGCCGTGTGCCACTATGCCCAGCTTCTTTCTCTCTCTCTCCCCCTCCCTTCTCTCTCTCTCTCTCTCTCTCTCTCTCTCTCTCTCTCTCTCTCTCTCTCTCTCTCTCTCCTCTTTCTTTCTTTTGTTCATTCATTTGTTCATCTTTTTGAGACAGGGTCTCCCTGTAGCCTCAGCTAGACTGGAACTTTCTATGTAGACCAGGCTGGCCTTGAACTCACAGAAAGCCACCTGCCTCTGCCTCTGGAGTGCTGGGATTAAAGGCATATGCCACCATGCCCAGCTCAAATCCTGTTTCTTTCTTTCTTTTTTTTGTCTTTTTGAGACAGGGTTTCCTTGTAGCTCTGACTGTCCTGGAATTCACTCTGTAGACCAGGCTGGCCTTGAACTCACAGAGATCCACCTGTCTCTGCCTCCCGAGTGCTGGGATTAAAGGCGTGTGCCACTACTCCTGGTAACATGTTTTGTTTGTTTGTTTAAATCCTGTTTCTTAATGACATCTAAGATGACAAATATAGGAACTTCTAAACTGGATTAGGCTATCCCTGACCTCACAGCAGGACTCAGTCCACTCCTGTGAGTAATCAGTTGACCAGCAGAACAAAGTGTGCTTCTACAAAACTAGCCCCAGAGAGGTGTCACAGGAGCTCTGTCTTCCCAGCACACCCAGCACACTCATTTTCCCAGGTGACCCAATGGTGAGGGATGCTACGTTAGGAAGAACTCCCTTGGTCACTATTGCACTGACCCTTGCACGGAAGGCAGTTGGTCAGGCCCCTCCTTTATAGTTTTTAAGCCCAAGCAGACTTAACTTCCACTACTGAACAATTAAAAGTTCAGAGGAAACCACTGAGTCAAAATTTCTAGAAATCCAATTTCTCAATAACTTTGTCAGCACTTTCAACCATCTACTCAAGAGTTGTAGCTGCACATTTGAACAGTGAGCCACAAGATAATGTTTGTTTGCTTCTTTTTCTCTTTCCTTGGCTCAGTTCCCAGGAGAAAAGGATAATAAGTTTTGAAAGCTGATTCTTCATTTTCCACTCTAATGAAACAAGTTTAAGGAGGCCAAGAAGTAGTACTTCCACTAAGGTTTTCAAGAGCTGCAAAATACTACCATGTCATGTGACCAACAGCTTTCATCAGTTGGAGAAAAAGGGAGATAGCCCTTGAAAATGCTATGGGCTGTCCATCCCTCACACCATGACTCAGGGCTGCTCAGGACTCAGAATTTGGTGGGAAATTAATGAGAGAGGACATTAGCCACCCCTCCATTGTGCTTTGTGGGAAGGACGGTGCTGAGGGCCTGCATAAAGGAGAGGGCCCTATAATTTACATAGTCGGTGACCCTAGGAAAGCTTTTCAGAGACCATGCCACGAACAGAGAAAAGTATCCCACCTAACGCTTAAGTCTTAAGTGTGGAATAATATAAGAAATGAACTCACTGGAATAAGCATTAATAACTAGGGTGGTTGGGGAGGTTCTGACTTAGGGGATCCAGGCTAACTCTAATGTCCAGCTGTGACAGGAGTCCCCTCGGATTCCTGCTTGATTTTGTACTTTAATCTGGGTTTGTACAGAGCATCAGGTGCTACCAATGGTTCAGAACCTGTTAGTTCTGAATAGAATGGGTAACACTAAGTAAAAGCAACAGCAGACACTGGAAAAGGGCTTCTCACCAAAACTCCTTTTCCCCTCCAGAATAGGCACCACTGTCACTATCATACAGATGAGAGACAATGGCTTGCCCAAGGAGGAAGAACAACACACGGGCAGCCTTGACACCAGAGCTAGGCTTTCTGTAATGTGTGCAAAGGAGTCCCCAGGCAGGCTAAACACTAACAAAGTCCAGAAGGAGTCAAAAACAAATGAAAGGAGTGAGAGCAAAACAGAGCGGCCAGCCACCACTTGCTGCCTTGGGAGCCATCAGTGTAGGGAGCAATCTGTAATTCCATGGCTGACTCACAGGTGGAGGGAACACATCTGAAATAACATCTAGAGGGAACTGAAAACAGATTTTTTTTCACAACCAGGCATGCGCCACCACACCCAGCCCATGAAAACAGATTTTTAAGGACTAATCAAAAAAATAGATTTCTGTGTACAAGATAGAGAAATATGGTTGTCTTCACATTTCTTAAAAACATAGGACCAAAATCAAACAGCCTGGTTCAAGGCTTTCCTGACAACGTAGGTTCTTAACAAGTCTGCTATATCTCTCTAAAATCTGGATCACGTTCTTACCTCCAGCCTACGAATGATCTCCCGCAGAGGAAGTGCCGACTCCTGTCCCCCGATGAAAGTGGTGGTGGGCAAGTGGAAGACCTTGTCAAGGTCAGACTCGTCTAGGCCATAGAACCCTACAGGCGATGAGGGACAAGGTACAGCCACGCAGGGATCACAGTTTACAGGAAGGGGAAGGGATGCCCCAAGGGAGTAAAAAGAGAAGAAAAATATCATATAACTCCCCCCAAAACATGAAAACAGTATTTTACAATGAGAAATTTTAGCAATAACTAGGCTCTGAGATTATTACTGGGTATCAATAGGCAAACCAGAATAAAGCTATTAAGCATGGATTAGTCCAGTGTTTAGCAATTATTTATAATTTAGAGACAAACTTATTTGAAAGTCCCAAGATAAAAACCAAGTTTGAAGGTAGAGAGAGCCATAAGAATAAGTCAGTCAAAAAGTAAATAAAAAGAGTTAAGAGAATTAAAGTAGGAAATGAGGAACTGGTAGAGAACAGTAGATCATATATGACTCATTTAACAATAACATGAATATGTATTACAAAGTAAGTGACAAAGCTTGGAACTAAGAAGTGAGGGAGAAGCAGTCGGTGTGAGAACTGCCATGTAGGGTACACCTGGGGTAGTCTAGAAAAGGTAAACAGCCCTTAGCCTTGAATCAAGGGCAAACCTCTTTCCCTGGAATATCCAAACTGCTAGAGATTCTAGGTGCATTCTGCAGACAGTGCTAGGCAATTACAGATCTAACCCTTTACTCATTATCCACTCTCCCTGAAGTACTCACTACAGAGAAGGAAGATGCCTTTTCATCTGAAAGCATGTTGCAAACTGATCAACAACAATGGAAGATTTTTTCTTCAGCATCACCTTTGTTTCATCTTGAAATCATTAAAGGAACAAAATATCAAATGACACCATATATTTGTTTTCTTTTTTTTTTTTACATAAATTTATTTTTATTTTTTTTAACAAATCTAGACCCATGTCCCCCCCATTCCCCCACCCCACCAGAGCTCATGCATTCTGCCAAACATGCTTTTCATCTCTTTCTCAGTCTTTCTCAACATTCTCCATGAGGAAGTTGACTGTTTTGAGCAGAAGTTCATTGTTTCAGTCAGTTCTTCGATGCAGTCCTTTCTGTTATTGTTTCCAATATGCATCACTCCCAACTGCTTTGGACAAAAGCTCAGGGGGCCATACACAAGAAATACAACTAGGTAACTGGCACTAGCATCCACAGATGAGGAATACCATTCGCCATTTGTTTTTCTGGGACTGTGTTACTTCACTCAGCATGATGTCCTCTAATTCCAGCCATTTTCCTGCAAAGCTCATGATGTCGTCTTTTTTTACTGCTGCATAGAACTCCATCGTGTAGATATACCACATTTTCTCTATCCACTCATCAGTTGAGGGGCATTTGGGTTGGTTCCAGCTCCTTGCTATTGTGAAGAGAGCTGAAATAAACATGGCCGTGCATGTATCTCTGCGGTGGGGTGAGTCTTGAGGGTACATGCCCAGGGGTGGTATGGCTGGGTTGGGTGGCAAGTTCATTCCAAGTCTTCCAAGGGTTCTCCACACTGCTTTCCATAGTGGCTGTATGAGTTTACATTCCCACCAGCAGTGGATGAGTGTTCCCCTTTCCCCACAACCTCTCCAGCACTTGGTGTCATTTGTTTTCTTGATCCTAGCCAGTCTTATTGGAGTAAGATGATATCTTAAAATGGTTTTGATTTGCATTTCCTTAATGATTAGTGATGTTGAACACTTCTTAAGGTGTTTCTCAGCCATCTCTAATTCCTCACTTGTCAAGTCTCTGTTCAGGTCTTTGCTCCATCTATTGAGTGGGTCATTTGTTTTCTTTTTTCTTTGTTTTTTGAGTAGTTTATATATTCTGGAGATCAATGCTTTGTCAGATGTATCTGCAGTGAAGGTTTCCTCCCACTCTGTTTTCTGGTGGAGATAGATTTGTTTTCTAGTTTGTGAGGTACTCTGAAATAATCTGTCAATTCAAGAAGGGTAAAGACTCTTACATTACAGATGTAAGAGTCACTAGTGATGGGGCTGGAGAGATGGCTCAGTGGTTAAGAGCTCCGACTGCTCTTGCAGAGGACCCAGGTTCGATTCCCAGCACCCACATGGCAGCTAAGAACCATCTTTAACTCTATTTCCAGGGGAATCCGAGGCCCTCTTCTGACCTCTGCGGCACTGCATGACATGGGTGCACCAACCTACATGCAGACAGTATACTCATACACATAAATAAATAATTTTTTTTAAGAGTCACTAGTACTTGAATACCTCACACCAGCACTTTCTCAGGCTCCAGAAATGAAAATTCACCCAGTAGACAACCTGCAGAGTCTCTGACATCTGACTGGCTGAGATAAAATACTCCCATTGTTTCCTGTCTGAATTAAAATATAAATAAGGAGTGCTTGGGAGACACACAGGTACATCAGGCACCAGACTAATGCAGGAGTTTACAAAGACAACCACGAACACAAATCTCCAGATGTTTTTTGTTTTGTTCTCAGATAGAGTCCTGTTACTTAGCTCTGACTGGCCTAGAACTTACTATGTACGCCAGTCTGGCCTTGAATGGTAGGTGATGTTTCTGCCTCTACCTCCTGAGTGCTGGGATTACAGATGTGCAGTAGCATGCCTAGTTCCTAGGAAGATTTGTGAAAACAGATTTTCATTCTCCAATCCCAGTATAATTTGGGTGACCCAGGAATCTCTTCATGTAATTCTCATTTAAGCTGGGGTTGAGAACTACATCCTTAAATCTTAAATACAAACTGTTTTTCAAGTCCTTTTCATTTTATTGAAACACAAGTAAATCTGGCTTTTTTTTTTCTTTTCTAAACCTGAGGGAAGGTGATGGTAGAAGTGGTTTAAGCCTATCCACTTGTTTTTCCAACCCTCCCCCCATTACTTTATCAACAATGAGGAAATAGCAATTATGGGCTTAATAGGAAGCACATAGCTTTCACTTTTTATAATTTATAACCCCACTTGTAAATAAGTTCCATGTGTTTATGGAGAAAAATTAAAATGATTTTTTTGTTTTTCTTTTTCTTTTTTTTAAATATTATTTACTTTTGTATGTGTATGAATGTACTGCCTGCATGTAGGTTTGTGCATCCATGTCGTGCAATGCCGCGGAGGTCAGAAGAGGGCGTCGGATTCCCCTGGAACTGGAGTTCTCCTGGAATTGGAGTTACAGATGGTTCTCAGCTGCCATGTGGATGCCGGGGATTGAACCTGGGTCCTCTGCAAGAGCAGTCGGTGCTCTCAACCTCTAGGCCATCTCTACAGCCCATGTTTTGTTTTTCTTAAGACAGGGTTCAAGCCTCAACCTGGCCTTGAATCAGCAGTGGTCTTCCTGTGTCAGCCTCCTACATGCTGGACTTACAGGCATATGGCACCATGCCTGGTTTAAGACAATCTTTTATCCACACACCCCCACACACCCCTGCCCAGGACAGAGGTCTCCCTGGAACTTGCTATATAAACCAGGCTGGCCATGATCCCACAGAGATCATCTGTCTCTGACTCCAGAGTGCTGGGATTAAAGGTATACTCCTCATACCTGGCTAATAAAATCATTTTTGAGAAACTTTTCCTAGGCTGAATAAAAAAATTCAGCCCAAACCAGGTGTGGTACTTGTAATCCCAGCCCGTTAATCCTAGCACCTGGGAGGTAAAGGCAGGATGATCAGAAGTTCAAGATCAGCCTTGGTTACATGAAGACTGTCTCAAAACAAACTAGCAATAACCAAATAAACCATATCCAAATACATAAACGATATCCAAATAAACAAAATAATACCCCCAAACTCAGGCTAGGGATAGGGTGTCAAACTGCACAATTTGGTTAAGAAAATCAATACTCCCAACTGTGATGTTAACCAGCCAGATAGACACCTGCAGATGAGTGCTGTGTTGCTGGACTCTCAGAATGAAGAACTGGTAAAGCAGGCACTCGCCATGTGATGGGGCCTTCAGGTATAATGCCCAGTTTTGGGCTGCACTGCTCAGCCTCAGAAGTGCTGGACCCAGTTCTAGACCTTCAGCCATTTGGGAATCAAACCTATAGCAAACTGCTTTGAGAAAGTGGAAAAGTCATTCCTTCCTCTCTGTTCCTCAACTGAGTACAACTAAAAACTAAATGCTGTATGTATAAAAAAACAGAAGGTAGTCCCCTTGAAAGGCAGAAATAAGACAGAGAAGCCAGGAAAGTCCCCAGGACCTCCTGTTTCCACATCCTAGATAGGGACTAGAAGAATCAGCAGCTGAGAAATCCCAAGAAGTACAGACAACAAAGCTCTACAAATGCTGCTCTAGCTAAAGAGCAGGAAAAGACAGCCTCATAAGAACAAGAACTGACAACAAGAACTTTTTTTTATGACAATCACTACTCTGTGCCAGCTCCAAACCATACATACCTCTCAGTCCATTGTCACTCACCAACTTGTTATGAGTTGGCCCATCCTTACCCCACAGTGAGGTTTTAGAAAAGACCCAACAGTGAATTCAAAGTTCCCTTCTCTCTGGGAGATACAATGTGCTCGCTCCTGCTATAGGAACATGTAGTGTCCTACACCAGAACAGTGTCCAGAGGTCTGAGTTCAAGATCAGCCTGGTCTATATAACAAGTTCCAGGCTAGCTGGGGCTACAGGGAGACTCTGTCTCAAAGAGACCCCCTCCCCCCCCAAAAAAAAGAAAGAAAAAGAAAACAGTAGGACCAGGGCCATTGAGATGGTTCAGTGGATAAAGGCACTTTCCACCAATCCTGATGACCTGAGAGACCCCTGGGAACCACATGGGGGAAGGAGCAAGCAACTCCTATAATAGGTCCTCTGACCTCCACACACATGCACACACATATTAAGTACATAAATAATGTGGGGAAACAAGTCCCTAGAAAGTCACTAGATCGACAGAATGGAGGGTAGAGAGTTAGTGAATCTGAATATGGAAGAACAAAAGCTCACCAACTTGAAGAAAATAAATCAAAAACAACAAAAAAGAAATATACCTTAGGGACATGTGACACTGTAATAAAAGATTTCACATCTATATGGACCAAATGCCAGAAAGAAGGTAGCAGAAAAGGTACTAAGAAAATGCTGAGGCTGGGTGTGGTAGAACTTTGTCTCCGTATTTTTTTTTAATTTTTTTTTTTTATTTATGTGTATGAATGTACTGTCTGCATGTAGTCTGTGCACCTGTGTCGTGCAATGCTGCGGAGGTCAGAAGAGGGCGTAGGATTCCCCTGGAACTGGAGTTCTCCTGGAGTTGGAGTTACAGATGGTTCTCAGCCACCATGTGGGTGCTGGGGATCGAACCCGGGTCCTCTGCAAGAGCGGTCGGCGCTCTTAACCACTAGGCCATCTCTCCAGCCCCTGTTTCCATATTTTAAACAGTTCTGACAACTTATCAGACCACTAGAACTAAGAAAATGACACGGACGGTGCCTTGACATGACCTTTAGTTATGCATACCCCTTGCCCTCTTATTTAAGCTTCATGTCAGGTTCTTGAAGATGGTCTTGGGAGGGCTACCAACCTTTGTTCCTCCTCCCCCTGTCTCCCCCCTAAAAAGAAAGAACAAGAAACTAACAGAATAAATATAAATGTAGCAGGACTGAAGTCATACTATTATCAAATTAGATACCAGTAACAGAATGATAAGAAAGCCTTTCAAAGCTCAGAAACTGAACAATAACCACCCTTCTAAATAAACCAAGGGTTAAACAGGAAGTATCAAGTGTACAAAAAAGGCAGTGGATTTAGAGAAAAGTATATCAAAGCTCATGGGAGATAAAAACAATATAAAAAAAAAAAAAAAGAAAAGAAATTTGCAGTAGGAAAATTCCAAGTATCAGAAAAGAGGAAAAGCCTTTAATCAATAATATAAACTCCTAACCCTGGCCCCATGACTAGAAGAGGGAAAAACAAAACAAAAACCAATAAGTAGAAGTAAGGAATTATTAAAGAGTAGAGCTCAATGAAGTTAAGATGACAAAACAAAACAAACAAACAAAATCCCCCTGAAAAACCCGGCAAACAAAGCTATTTATTTGAAAAGATCAGTAACATGTGACAAATCCCTTGGAAGACAGATGTTACCACAGATCCTCAAGATATCAGAGAGAAAAGGGAAATAACGACTTTCTGTGTATCTGACAATTTAGGTGAAGTGAACCACTGAGGTACACTTCTCAATTTTTCTGTAAGTTGAACATAATTACAAACAAAATGTCAGCGAGACTGCGAACATATACAGAAACACACTGATTCTAAAAGGCATCAAAATAGCCAAAACAGATTTGAAAACAAAGCTTAATACCTATAATAATTTAGATGTGATACTGGTGGAAGGATATATAGAATGAAAAGAAAATAAAATCTAAAGTAGATCCACACAAGTAAGTCCTGATTAAAAAAAATTGTAGCTACATTTAGTTATTGGTGGTAGGTGAGGGGGGCAGTATATGTGCCATAGTACCAGGTAGAGTTCAGAGAGCAACTTTTGGGAGTTGGTTCTCTCCTTCCATGTGGGTTCCAAGAATCAAACTCAGATTTGTCAGGCTTGGCAATAAGCACCTTTGCCCACTGAGCCACCTCATTAGTCCAGTCTTACTGATTTTTGATACAGTTGTCAGCCAACAGTGCCGGAGCAACTAAATAAATCCTGATTTAAGCTTTGTTTTATTTATTTATTATTATTTTTTATGTGTATGAATGTATTGTCTGCATGTAGGTTTGTGCACCTGTGTCGTGCAATGCCACAGAGGTCAGAAGAGGGTGTCAGATTCCCCTGGAACTGGAGTTCTCCTGGAATTGGAGTTACAGACGGTTCTCAGCCACCATGTGGGTGCTGGGGATCGAACCCAGGTCCTCTGCAAGAGCAGTCGGTGCTCTTAACCGCTAGGCCATCTCTCCAGTCCCGAGCCATTGTTTTTAATATAAACAGAATTTCACATATATCCCCATGGANGGTTCTCAGCCACCATGTGGGTGCTGGGGATCGAACCTGGGTCCTCTGCAAGAACAGTCGGCGCTCTTAACCACTAGGCTATCCCTCCAGCCCCTAAGCTTTGTATCTTACACAAAACTTAAGTCAAAATAGATCAGAGTCAAATGTATAACAAAAATTATAAAACAGTTATAGCCCAGGTTGGCCTCAAACTCAAAGCAATATTCTGCCTTGGCTTCTTAAGTGACAGATTACAGATTTGTGCCACTGTGCCCAACAAAATATTTAAGAGAAGTCTTTGGAATCCAAGGATAAGGAAAAAGTTAAAATTGACAATAAAGGCACAACATGAGAAAAACTGACAAACTAGATATCATAAAAATTAAAACATTTTGGGCTGGAGGGATGGCCTAGCGGTTAAGAGAACCGACTGCTCTTGCAGAGGACCAGGTTCGATCCCCAGCACCCACATGGTGGCTGAGAACTGTCTGTAACTCCAATTCAGGAGAACTCCAGTTCCAGGGGAATCTGACACCCTCTTCTGACCTCCGCGGCATTGCATGACACGGGGGTGCACAAACCTACATTCAGACAGTGCATTCATACACATAAAAAAAAAAATTAAAACATTTTTCTTTGCACAAGACCCTATTAGTCAAAGAATTCAGAGGTCCTTCAACGGGTGAGTAGTTAAAACAATTGCATTTATGTACCATGAAATACTACTCACCAATAACTGGAACGTATCAGTGATATACACCAACAATGTGGGGTAACCGTAACCCTAAATAACTAAGATGATTGAACAAAATGCCAAGTCTCAAAGGCTACATTTAGTGATTCCATTTTTATAGTAGTCTTGAAATGATAAAATTATAAAAATGGAGAATACAAGAGTAGCTGTCAAGGGTTAAGCATGGTATGTGGGTGAAAGGAAAAGAACTCTGAGTCTAGCCTACAGAAATGTAGTATTCTGGTGTGATGGGTGCTGTAGATTCATAACTGTACCACTGAGGACACTGGCTAAAGGGTATGAAGTCAGTATTAATTCTTACAGCGGAATGAGTCTAACTGACTCAAAATGAAAAACTTAATATCTCACAGATATTAATAAGAGGAAAATGAAAATGTCTTAAGGGAAGCCTGAAAAGAATGAAACTGGCCACTAGAGTGAGGAGTAGAGAGAGAAGATAGCAGGCAGATGGCCCTAGCACCTCAACTCTGGATTCCTCAAGGACTTTGTCCAGAAACAAGGATCGTGAAGAGCTCCCTTTTATTAATACTTCAGTTGTCTTTCAAACATAGAACATTTTGAAATCCTGTTTAAAATGCCCAGGAAGCAGAATCTGAAGGAATCCAGAGTCTAGCCAAAGCCACATCACAGAATGTAAAGGACAGGACAAGTCACCATGCAGAGCTAATGTGGCCTCAGGTTCCCAATTGGTTCCAGCAGGGGCTAAAGGTGAACTATGCAGAAGATGGATGTTTATAGCTAAGCAATAGTGAAGCACACTGATGAAAGATGAAAAGACGCTCTTCAGAACACAAAATGAACAGAAACAAATTGATACTAGATGCACAATTCTACTTATTAGTTAATAACTAAATGAAGGAAAAAATGTATTTCAAAAGAAAAACTTTAAAACACTGACAGATGATGTGTCAACTTTCCCCAAATCACATGCTAGGAAAAGTTGCATCTTATTCAAATGAAGTCCTCTACTCAAGAAAGGTGAAAGGCTCATTATTTTCATACCTCCTACTGTTAGCATTCGAAGTCGTTCCTTGAAAACTGCAAGATCTGAGAGGCAGAGTGGGGTAGCATGGGTGAGCACAGAAGGAAAAAGACAGGTGAGAGTTAGTTTAAAACCTCAACACCAAAACCCTGTACCATCACCACAGTAATAGGAGGCACAGACACTGTCACATGGACACACACACAAAAGGAGACAAGTTGGGTATGTGACAAGGTTCAACTGTTGAGAGCTGTTTTGGTAAAGGAGGGACCTGCCATAGAGCAGCTGGAATAAGGTGAAGCAGAAAGCAGGGAGGCTGCTCCCCTCACCTCATCTCCCCAACCTTCAAGCCACAGAAGCCACTGATACAATGCTCTCCTTGGAAGGAATGGGATTCAGGGAGCAGTTGATTCAGAAGGATTCTAAAGAACAGAAGGAGGATCCTTAGTCTAGTCTCCCTGTATAAGATGGTAAAACTGAAACAGAAGAGCTTAGCCAACAACATCTGGAGAATAGTAACCACACAGAGCTGAGCAGTTTACATTTTTTTCTACCTGAGCTTTTGAGCACTTCTAATCTAACCCAAAAGCTTTCCTGGCCACTAGTGAAACTCAAGATATTTACCTGGATATACAAAATTCTTTTTGATTTGCTGCCAGATGTGAAGGTCTGGAGGACAGGATTAGAGAAGGCAGTTGGTAACAGAGGTGCACAGAGGGGCAGAGAACGGACATCAGAGTACTTCATTTCAAGCTGAGGGTTCAAATTCTGACTCTGAAGAGAGCCCAGTGAGCAGGCAGTCTCACCAGGACTCTTACACTAGGGAAGGCACACCAGGCAAAGCTCTTCCTCTAGCTGCTAGCGCAGCCACCCAAGACCTCAGTGCCCAGCAGGCTCCTTAGGACAAAATATCTAGGCTCTACACAAAAGTAGCAATGCTCTGCTCAAGGTGAAGATAAATAGTTTAATTCTTCTCTCTTTGTCTTAGAATCAAGACAGGAGACCAGGTCAAGCAACCATTAGTGATCCATTGGAGTTCAGACACAGGAGAGGGCCTCAAAAAGAATTGAAATTGCTCATTCCTGTTAAAAAACTTAAATACAGTATGGAATAATATTTTCTATCTGGGTACTGGGTATGTTGATGACTTTATTTCTACCTGTATTTTCTTGTATTTTTAAAACAAAAGGCAAAGGACATAACCAAAGAGGAAAGTAAAAGAAAATCACAGATCTTATGGCTGCCATTAACAAAAAAGCACATGGTTTCCCAGTGTACCTGAGTGCTCCCGAGTAACTTAAACAAATACCTTAAGAATTCAAGTATGTTGCTAGAGGAAACAGCTGTTGGGGATACAACCACTGCACCCCCAAGTGAAGCACAGGGAGCCTCTCCTACAAAGGATCCTCATTAAACACCTGGTGTCTTGGTGGTCTAGTCCTTGCTGCCCTTTGAATAAAGGCCTTAGCATGGCTTATTTTTAAAGTCATTGAAGCAAGCTATTTGAGGTACAACATGCTACACACAGCAGCCAATGTCTGCTAAACAAACTGCTATCACCTGAAATTGTGAAAACTGATTTAAAACGAAATTCTAAAATCAGGTGGTGTTGGCACATACCTGTAGTCCCAACCACTAGAAAGGCTGAGGTATGAGAATTACTTGAGAACATGGTTTCCAGACCAGCCTGGGCAACAAGCAAGACTTCAGCTATAAAGAAAAAAAGAAAGCTGGGCGTGATGGTGCACACCTTTAATCCCACCACTTGGGAGGCACAGGCAGAGGCAGGTAGATCTCTGTGAGTTCAAAGCCACAGAGCTCCAGCTGGGACTAAAGGGAGACCCTGTCTCAAAAAGAACACACACACACACACACACACACACACACACACACACACACACACACACCAAAAACTAAACAAAACAAAAAACAACCAAAAAAACCCCCCAAACCAACAAACCAAACCCAAACCAAACAAGCACACAAACAAACCATACTTAGTTCATTCTTCCCAACGCATCAAGAAAATCAGAAGGATGTAAAAGAATGCTGCCACTGCTGTGTGTATGCCCCAAACCATGAGCCTTCTTTGGGGTCATCAGGGAAAAGCCTCCCTAAGGGTCCTCCTGCCAAGAGACCTTAGGCTGACTCACCCTCACCACCATAGTACCAAAAAGCATACATGGAAATAAACCAGATGATAGATGACAGGAAATGTGTCCACAAGGGAAGTATGGTCTACAACACAATGCAGCACAAATTAAGATCAACTTCTAGAGACTTACTTGGAAACCGACCCCAATCGACTACATTATGGAAAAGGTATCCTCACCTTAGCCATCACATGCACGACCATGGAGTAAACCTGTAACTAACTGAAAACCTATTTTAGAAGTATAAGAGGGACAGATAAGGAAAGGGCTGGCAGGCATGGCAGCTCATGCCTAGAATCCCTGTACTCCAGAGGCAAAAGGATCACCACAGAAAGGTCAAAGCCACACTGGTTTACAAGAGTTCTAGGCTACCCAGGGGTAAGCCTGTCTCAAAAAGAGAAAAGAAAAAGGAAGGAAGGAAGGAAGGAAGGAAAGAAGGAAGGAAGGAAGGAAGGAAGGAAGGAAGGAAGGGGAAGAAAAAAAAAAGGAGGGGAAGAGACTGACTGACTTGAGAGCCTCCTGCTTCAACTTCCCTCTGTGGCTGGTGCTACAGGAACATTCCTCCATGCCCGGCTTAATCTTGAAATCATCACTTATGCTTTAGAGGTGCTGGGTGTGGTGACATATGCCTTTAATCCCATCACTCAGGAGGCAAAGGCAGCCTGATCTCTGTGAATTCAAGGCTAGCCTGGACTACAGAGCAGGTTCCAGGCCTGCTGAGGCTACAGGGAGAGCCTGTCTCAAAAAGAAAAAAAAAAAAAAAAAAAAAAAAAAAAAAGGTGACTGAGGCATAGCAAGATGAAGTATCTAGCTCAAGGTTACCCAGCCAGGAGTTGCAAAGCTTGTATTCTAGATGAGGTCCTTTCTCAGCTGTTCATATCAGACATTAAGGATGGCTGTTCAAACCAATTTTAATAAACAGATGATTGCTCAGTGGTTAAGAGCACTGGCTGCTCCTGCAGAAGACCCAGGTTTAGTTCCCACATGGTGGCAAACAACCATCTGTGCTCCAATTCCAGCAGATCCAATGCCCTCTTCTGGCCTCCATATGTACATGGTGCACCTACATACATGCAGGCAAAATCCATACACATAAAATTTAAAAATTAATTTTTATCTGGGCCTGGTGACACATGCCTTTAAAAATTCCAGCACTCAAGAAACAGGCAGGAGGATCTCTTTGAAGTTGAGGCCAGCCTAGTCTACATAGCAAGTTTTAGGCCAGTTGGGGCTCTAGGGGTACCCTGTATCACAAATCAAAAGCAAAAACAACAAAAACCATTTAATAAGTTGATATTTTTTCTACCTTTTGAACCTACAGAAATATTTATTTCACATTATTTAAAATTCACAGGATCAGGGATGAGGATGTAGCCAAATGGTAGAGTATTTTGCATGACACACTAGAAATCCTGAGTTTGATAGCCAGCATTAGGGGCAGGGAGGAGCCAGGAGCTAATCATGGTGGTAGGTCTATATTAACACTTGGCAAAGCTGATTCAGGAGACTCTTGAGTTCTTTGCCAGTCAGAAGAATATCAAGAGGTGAAGAAGACATGCTTAGGGCTTTAGGAGAGACCTTTCCTCAAAATAAAATGTACAGGATCAGGTGGCACATACTTGTAATGTCAGCTCTTGGGAGGCAGAGGCAGGAAGAGCAGGCATTCAAGGTCCACCTTGGCTACATAGCAAGTTCTAGGCTAGCCTGGGCTACATGAAACTGTTAAAAACAAAACAAACAAACAAACAACAAAAATCACAGCACTAGGGTCTGCTGTTTCCTGGTTCTTAGTGAGTATAAGTGCTCCTGGTCACAAGAGGGGTTGACAAAAGATTTCTGAGAGCTCTGGGCTATTTCTATGTATTTTAGCCTCATGATTAAAGTTTTCTACCCTTTTACCATTACTATATTGTTGGTGAACCTGAATCTGAATCTCAAAGAAGCACAAAAATGCCTAGGACATTATTCTTAAGTGAATATGAGAAAAGGTGAAAGAAAAGCCTGGGAAAAATGAAGACAAGACAGCCTAGAGAGATGAACTCAAGAGGCTGAGCTTTGCTGGAAGTCCTTAAGTTTTCTCACCCTTCAAAGACTGCCTGGCTGGGATCACCTGGAAGCTACCCCAACCCATGTGAGTGTGCACAAATGCATGCACAAATACCCCATACGTAGTACAAAGGACAGGGAGCATAGCCTGAGGGTCCCTACATAATTCTAATGTGCAGATTGAGAACCACAGAGAAAGGTGCATCTTAATGCAGGAACAATGTGGGTTCCAGAGGGAAGTCTTCTCATCCACTCCTCCCTACTACAAAATGTTTCACAATATATAGAAAATTAACATTTTGTGGTCTCTAGCCTGGTTGATAAGGAAGGGCTCCTATTAGAAGAGAAGGCTCCTGGAAGATCTCTGTATTCACAGAGAGGGTAGAAGTCCAGTGGCCAGGGACAGGGGCTTACCCTGTCCCAAGCACGTGGAGGGGTCTGGAAGGCTTTGAAGTGCTCAGTGAACTGATGTGACACAAACATAGGAGGATGAACAGGCTTGGGGCTGCCATGCAGTAAAAAGACTAAGGGACAGGGAAGAAGTTTTCAGGCTAAAGGGTGATATATAATTAAGGGGCACTAAAACCTCCTAGGGACCCTGCAAAGAGAGGACCATTTCTTGGGAGCACAGTTTCCACTACTGTATCCAATAGAACGTTGAACTCAGGCCTGGTCTATAACCATCTGAATTGGCCCTACTTGGTCAGATTCAGAAGAGCTTCTTGAAACTTTCCTCCTATGATATTTTATATACTTTTTTTTTTTTTTTGGTCTTTTTCAAGACAGGGTCTCCCTGTTGCCCCAGCTGTCCTGGAACTCACTCTGTAGACCAGGCTGGCCTTGAACTCACAAAGATCCACCTGCCTTTGCCTCCCAAGTGCTAGGATTAAAGACGTGCGCCACCATGCCCAGTTTATATACATATTTTTTAAAAAAATGTTTTTTATTATTTATTTATTTATTTATTTATTTATTATTTATTTATTTATTTGAATGTACTGTCTGCATGTAGGTTTGTGCACCCAGGTCATGCAATGCCTCGGAGGTCAGAAGAGGGTGACGGATTCCCTTGGAACTGGAGTTCTCCTGGAATTGGAGTTATAGACGGTTCGCAGCCACCATGTGGGTGCTGGGGATCGAACCCGGGTCCTCTGCAAGAGCAGTTGGCATTCCTAACCGCTAGGCAATCTCTCCAGCCCCTATATACATATTTTTAATCCATGGTTCCTGTCTAATAATTTCCTCCCCAAGGAAGATGACAGAAACTACAACTCCTCTTGCCTAAGGGGGTCACAAAACGCTAATCTTCCCCAGCTTTTCTGTCAGAATTTGCCATCAAGAAATTCTTGGATCTACCCTCTGATAGTCCTAATCCGAGACCCTCTTCTGACCTCCGCAGCATTGCACGACACGGGTGCACAGACTTGCATGCAGACAGTACATTCATACACATGCAGAAATAAAAAAAAAAAAAAAAAAAAAAGTANTTCTGTCCTATGCCCAGCAGGAAGGAGTGCTGAAGAATCTGAACAGATAAGACTTTCCTGGACCCTCACTTTTTTTTTTTTTGTCTTTTCGAGACAGGGTTTCCCTGTCACTCTGGCTGGCCTGGAAAAATTCAAATTTTTTTTTTTTTTTGGTCTTTTCGAGACGGGGTCTCCCTGTAGCCCCAGCTGTCCTGGAACTCGCTCTGTAGACCAGGCTGGCCTTGAACTCACAAAGACCCCTGCCTCTGCCTCCCAAGTGCTAGGATTAAAGGCGTGCGCCACCACGCCTGGCTCCCTCATTCACTTTTTAAGCATTGGTATCCAACTGTATTTTAGCATGGCTGTTCATGTTTTCATCGCGCCTGTGCAATGAAGTCCCATAAAAGCCCACAATGACAGGGTTCTGTAGGCTATGCATTGCTAAATATGTGGCAACTAAATAAAAACTCATCCACATGTCCAGGAGATGATACATACCAACTCCACGGGAACAGAGGCTTCTGTGCTTGAGACGCTTCCAGGGTTACCCTAAATTTTTCTTTACCTGGCTGCTTATTTACATCTTTAAAATAGTCTTTATAAGCTGGTGAGAATGTGTTTTGCTGAGTTCTGAGCTATTTTACCACACCAGGTGCAGTAGGACACACCTTTAATTCCAGCACTTAGGAGGTAGAGGCAAATGGATCTCTGTGACTTACAGGCCAGCCTGGTCAACACAAGTTCCAGGTCAGCCAGGGCTATGTTGTCCTGTTTTTTTAAAAAACCTACTTGAAAAAAAAAACAACAAACCTACTTGAACACAAACTTGTAATAAATCAGTCAGTATTTACCGAGGCCTGGATTTATGAGTTGGATGGGGCTCAACCTGGACTTGATGCCACTTCCAGGTAGGTATTAATTGGATTTTATTTATGTATCGTGTGTGTGTGTGTGTGTGTGTGTGTGTGTGTGTGTGTATGTGTGTGTGTGCCCATGCATAGGTATACCCCATGGTGGGATTGTGGAAGTGAGAGGACAACCTGGAGGAATTAATTCTCTTCTTACACCATATGGGTTCCAAGGATCAAACATAGGTTGTTAGGCTTTGTAGCACACACCTTCACTTGCTGAGCCATCTTGCCAGGTCCAAGTAGTTGTTTTTTGTCTATGGTTCTTGGGTCATGATTTCTTCCCTAAGGTAAGCCATAAAACTAGAATTCTTCATATCCAAGATGGATCACAAAACTCTAATGGTTTTTGGAATTTTAAAAAATATTTTTATGCCTGGTGTGGTGGTGTATGCCTTTAATCCCAGCACTTGGGAGGCAGAGAAGGCTGATCTCTGTGACTTCAAGGCTAGTCTGGTCTATATGGCAAGCTCCAGGCCAGCTGGGACTAAAGGGAGCGCACGCCTTTAATCCTAGCACTTGGGAGGCAGAGGCAGGCGGATCTTTGTGAGTTCAAGGCCAGCCTGGTCTACAGAGTGAGTTCCAGGACAGCTGGGGCTACAGGGAGACCCTGTCTCAAAAAGATCAATCAATCAATCAATCAATCAATCAATCAAAATAGGGTTATATAAACCATCCTTGTATCTTTTTTTTTTTTAAATTAATTTTATTTATTTCTGTATGTGTATGAATGTACTGTCTGCATGCAAGTCTGTGCACCCGTGTCGTGCAACGCCGCGGAGGTCAGAAGAGGGTCTCGGATTCCCCTGGAACTGGAGTTCTCCTGGAATTGGAGCTTCAGACGGTTCTCAGCCGCCATGTGGGTGCTGGGGATCGAACCCGGGTCCTCTGTAAGAGCGATCGGCGCTCTTAACCGCTAGGCCATCTCTCCAGCCCCGAGGGCTAAGGTTTTAACAAAATGCAGCCATAAGACATTTTACATGGGTACTGGGGACTGAACGTGGGTTTTCATGTTTGCATAGCAAGGACCTCCTACATCTTTTGAGGTCACAAAAGTTTTTTGTGTTAATTACTGTGGTACTGAAAACTGAGGAAAGAAATGGTTTGTTTTCCTACACATTTCCCAAGTCTGCTAAAAGAAGGAAATCCTGTAATAGCTAGGGGTGTTCTTGAAAACTAAAGAACAATTTACAAACTATCAATACCAAGTCCAGAGACAACAATGTCTGATGGCTGACTTTACCTGATTAACATCCAAAACCTTAGTCACAACTCAGTATTGCCTATAAAAACACCGGACATATGCACAGCCTTGGGGTCTATTTCTCTGCACCATTACCTTAAAGTGCCTCCAGGAGGCTAATTTCATTTTCTCCACAAGAGTAATATTACCAAGTAGGTGATCTTTGATTTCATTAGCATGCAAGGTGCCCACTGTGAATGTTCCAGTCATTTCACAATTACTCACATCATCATTTCTTTAGTACAGGTTAGCAGCACAGTGACATAAGCAGATTAACTCTGGAAGCAACTGCGGTGAGCACCACAACACCCATCACCTCACAAGGAGGACCGGGTACAGGTTGGCATATCTTCTGGCAAAGGTGAAAAAACCCCAACTGTGCTCCACACATGCACCTCCCAAAGGCCCTGTCCTCCTGACGCTGTGGGGAATGCTTTCCAAAGTTTCCTCAGTATGATCACCAGCATTTACAAATCAGGAGACCCAAATTGCACACCTTCCTCTGGAATTCGTTCCTTAGGGACATGAACAATCTCCAGTCCAAGCAGGCCCTACCACCTCCAGTGGGCTAGCTGTGACAGTAGCTGTCTTGTAAGGCTTATCAGTGGCCTTGTACAAGGCAATGCTGCACAGGATGTGGAAAGCTGGAGCCAAGAGTTATTCTCTGAAGCAGTGGGCCAGGTTTTCTCGATGCCACAGACCCTTCCACTGAAATTTTATTTTCTAGATTAAGACTAAGACAATTTGGCTGAGAATTGAGATAAAAATAACAACCTTAAAATACACTAAGGCTACATTACTGATGAATTTCAAGTGATCAGAACGAAGGAAACTTAAGAGCCTTTCCCTCCTATCTGGACGTCCTGGCTAGCACAGGCTGTGGCACAGCGAGAGGAGCTCAAGCAGCGCAGCTGACTGCTCTCAGACCCTCACCAAGTTTGTCTGTGGATGAGATAATGTCAGCGGGCACGGAGGAGTCCAGATCAGCATCCAAAATCCCCAGGGGGTCCAGCTGTGCTACATGGTGCCCTCGTATCTATGAGTGAGCCAACGAGGAGAGGGAAGGACACACACAAAAGGACAGGAGAAAAAAAAGAGGGAAGGGGCAAAAAAAGTAAAAATTACATTAAAATTAGCATTTACATATTAATTCTCACCCACGTTTGAAGAAACAGTTACCGGAGCATCATCAAAATTTACACAACTAATTCCGAGAGGATCAAGTTTTGCAATGTGGTGACCCCTGACCTGGAATAATAACACAAGTAAGTCATTAAGCAGATCCAGTGAGCTGCAAGGAGGGGTAAAAGAGTTATACTTCATATAAACCTTTCTCAGAGAGGAATAAGCTCGATGAACCCATACAACAAAATTAGCTTTAAAAAGTCAGTTTAGCTGGCTGTGGTGGCGCACGCCTTTAATCCTAACACTTGGGAGGCAGAGGCAGGCCATCTTTGTGAGTTCAAGGCCAGCCTGGTCTATGGAGTGAGTTCCAGGACAGCTGGGGCTACAGGGAGACCCTGTCTCGAAAAGACCAAAAAAGTAAGTTTAGGGGCCAGGGTGGTGGTGTATGTCTTTAATCCCAGCACTCAGGAGGCAGAGGCAGGTGGATCTTTGTGAGTTCAAGGCTACCCTGGTCTACACAGCAAGCTCCAGGCCAAGGGGGACTAAAGGGAGACACTGTCTCAAAAGAAAAAAAAGTCAGTTTATTTTAAAAGCATGTGAGCTGCGTCTGGTAACAAAGACCTATAATCCCAGCTATAGAGTCTCAAAAAAAGAAAAGTAATAATAATAATAATAATAATAATAAGACTTGCCTGGGCAACTGAGAGAAATCTTGTCTCAAAATAAAAAGCAAAGAAGGCAGGGGCTGGAGAAATGGCTTAGCAGTTAACAGCACTGGCTGCTCTTGCAGAGGACCCAGGTTCAGTTCCTAGCACCCACATGGCAACTAATGACTGTTCATAACTCCAGTTCTAGAGGATCCAACACTCAATGTCCTCTTTTGACCTCTGTAGGCACTGCACACACAGGTATACTTACATACATACAGCAAAACACTCACGGACAAAAAAATAAATAAATAAAAATATATTTTTTTTAAAGTAAAGAAGGCAGCTGGACACAGTGGCACACACCTTTGATCCCAGCACTCGGGAGGCAGAGGTAGGCAGATCTCTGTGAATTGAAGGCCAGCCTGGTCTACATAGTTAGTACCAGGCCAGCTGGGGCTATAGGGAGACACTCTCTCAGACAAAAATCAAAAACAAACAAAAAAATAAAGAAGGCTAAGAATTTAGCTCAGTGGCAGAGCACCTGCGTAGTACATGGAAGGCCATAGGTTCAATCTCCAGTACCACACACACACACACACACACACACACACACACACACACCAAATATACTAAAAAAAAGAAAAAAGAGAGCACCATTGTGCATAAATGCATTTCCATGGAGGGAAAATGGAATAAACTTCTCAAGTTATGGCTATTTTGAAAGGAACTATATCTTAGGATCCTTACATTTTTCTCTAGATCAATGGAAATGAGATACGCTAGGGGAGAAATGTTACTCCTAGTGTGAAGCCTTTTTCTAGCTAGAAAACAATCACTTCCCTAAGGAAGAAAATGAAGGATTAGGTGTTGTGACTTGAGAGGAATACAGATAAGGCATCATCTTATTAAAAGAGGGTTTGCCTTTACTAACCCAAGTTAGTGGAGGGGGCTCTGGCCCTAATGCCGTACACAGTAGAGTAGGCAATATACAGTCAGCACAAAAACTTCCACTACACGGGCTGGAGAGATGGCCTAGTGGTTAAGAGCGCCGATTGCTCTTGCAGAGGACCCAGGTTCAATCCCCAGCACCCACATGGCAGCTGAGAACTGTCTTTAACTCCAGTTCCAGGGGAATCTGACACCCTCTTCTGACCTCCACAGCATTGCATGACACAGGTGCACAAATCTACATTCAGACAGTACATTCATATACATAAAAATAAATAAATTAAAATAAAAAATATTAAAAGAAAAAATTATTAAAAAAAAAAAACTTCCACTACAACATAGACTTAAAATACTTGTTCTGGGGGCTAATGAGATGACTTAGCGGTTAAGAGCACCAATTGCTCTTGCACAGACCTGGGTTTGATTCCCAGCACTCATATGGTGGCTAAGAACTGACTTTAAGCCAGGTGTGGTGGTGCATGCCTTTAATCCTAGCACTCGGGAGGCAGAGGCAGGTGGACCTCTGTGAGCTCAAGGCCAGCCTGGTCTACAGGGCTAGTTCCAGGCCAGCTAGGGCTACAAGGAGACCCTGTCTCAAACACACACACACACACACACACACACACACACACACACACACACACGTTCTGAACTAGGAGAGAGAGAGAGAGAGAGAGAGAGAGAGAGAGAGAGAGAGAAAATGAATGTAGAGCGCAGTGGTAGAGCACTTGCAAAGTACATGTGAAGCTCCACATTTATTCTCCAGCACCACCACCCCAAAACAAATAAAGGGCGAGGAGTAGGAGGGGGGAATTCCTTCAATTCTAAGTTTCTTTCAGTTTTGGATACTTTAATCATAAGTTACTGCTACCAATCTGAGAAGAGTAGCAGGTGCTAAGAAGTCACTGAAGAACCAGATTAAAAATGTAACTATGGACAACTGAATGCAGGATATGATCAAGAAAGACAAGATCCACCTCTTACATATATGTACAAATTTACTATGCAGTGTCTTAAAAGGTCAGGACTATGCCATTTTCAGCATTATGCACATCTCCTTCCCATGGCAACACACATGTATGTGCCCTAGGAAGAGTCCCCATTGCCAAAGCATGGCAGAAATGACTAAGGACCCAGGATCCTCCTGAGCAACCAGCTCCAAGAAACAGAAGCATGAGGCAGAAAGGAGAGCTCAGGGCAAGTTCCCTAGCTGACTTGTTCATTGTTACATCCATGCAAGAGTAGGCAGTGGGGCCCAGACTCTGATAGGCATTCCTAGAAAGGAGGTACCAGGTTTGCTTTTCTCTACCCTTCCATCTTAGATCTACTCAAGTTCTGTTTTGTTTTGTTTCATTCTTTTTGAGAGGGTCTCCCTGTAGCCCCAGCTGGCCTGGAACTCACTATGTAGCCTTGAACTCATAGAGATCTGCTTGCTTCTGCCTCCCAAGTGCTGGGATTAAAGGTGTGTGCCACCATACCCGGCTACTCAAGTTTTAAGGTCTGAATTCTGGCTCTCCCCAACATGAGGTGGGCATCCTGGAAGACCATTGGTTTCTGTGCTTGGATGGAGAAATGTTGGGAAAGAAAAATTCCATTCCTGCTAGACATGTCTGATGAAGCTGGCTGCTAACTGGCATGCTTTAGATAGTTCCCCTGGGTCTCACCCATACTCTGCAGCCTTAGCTGCCCACCCTCTGCTTCTGTCTCTAAACTCTATAGATTTACAACATTACAGTATTCAGTTGTTAACAACTGAGAAGGAACATAAATAGCATCACCTCCCTAACCAGTGTGCAGCACCTCACCCCCCATATCTATACACTGACTTGATTGTTCTGTTCAAAAGTCTTTCCTGCTATGTATGACCAGAAATGAGGAGCTAGTAGTATGAGGTAAAAGAACACTTGCCCAGCTAGGGGTAGTGCTGCTCGTTTCCCTTGAATACTTGATTTGTCTCCCAAAGAGCAAAGCAGGAAGAAAACACCTGACACTGGTAGGAAGTAGAAGTAAAACAACACACACTCAGAAAGGCCCAGGGAATACTATGTCTTCTGTGACATGGATGGTCAGTCCCCTGCTCACCTGATATGCCCTGATGAGAGACTGTACTGCCAAGTGGTCCTCCACCAGTTTGTCGATGTTGGGTTGTGCCTCCACCAGGGACTGTGCATGGGCCATAGTAGCGAGGGAACTCCGACTCAGGGAAAGGGGGCTCTGGTAGGCAGTGCCCGGGGGGGCTCCAGCATTGGTGTTTCGAAAAAAAATGTCCCATGACTAAAGAAAAAAAAAAAGGCAGAGTTACCTGACTGCTCCATTAAATGCCATACATAACTATTTTTTGCAGGAGATGCTTTTCCTTATATTTCTACTTTTATTTAGTTCAGAGTTCAATGATATACAATTTACATTGTAGATAATATTTTATTCACCTCATATAAGTTTTAAATTTTAAGATATTGTTTTTATAACACTTTACAATATTTTATTTTTATTTTATGTGTATTGAGTGTATTGCCTACATGTACGTAAGTCCACTTGTGTCATGCAGCACCCACGGAGGTCAGAAGAGGACGTTGGGTCCCTGGAACTGGAGTTACAGGTTTTTTTTTAATGTTTTTAAAAAATTTCTTTTTCTTTTATGTGTATGAATGTATTGTCTGCATGCAGGTCTGTGTACCCGTGTTGTGCAATGCCACGGAGGTCAGAAGAGGGTGACGGATTCCCCTGGAACTGGAGTTCTCCTGGAATTGGAGTTACAGACGGTTCTCAGCTGCCATGTGGGCGCTGGGGATCAAACCTGGGTCCTGTGCAAGTGCAGTCAGCACTCTTAACCACTAGGCCATCGCTCCAGCCGAAAACCCTATCTTAAAAAAAGAAACAAATAGGGGCTGGAGAGATGGCTCAGCGATTAAGAGCACTGACTGCTCTTGCAGAGGACCCGGGTTGATTCCCAGCACCCACATGGTGGCTAAGAACTGTCTTTAATATTAAACAACATTGGTTAAAAGGTTTTAATTAAAATGGTAATACATTTAAGCTAATTGGAAATATAATTGTTGTCCACATTTGTTTTACTTAAAATTTGTATAACATCGTTGGGATTAATGTGTACAAATGTTCTCTATAATTTTTGTGTTGTACAGTATCATCTTGTAACATTTTCTTTTATCTGTAGGATAATTTAACTTAAGGAATTAAGGTTGCTTCCCAAATTAATGACAGTCAACGATAAACAGTTTGGGTGAATTTAAGGAAAATTTACACCTTGATTCCTGCCTATAGGTATGTGTAATACAACTGCCTTTTTTGAGATTCATGGGTCAAAAAATAAAAACCTAAAATAAAAAAGGGGGGATACAGTTATATATTAAACCTTTTGTCAAATTTTTCAATTTAAATCTTAAAACTAATTATGGGAAAAGATTTGCATGTTCCCACAGGTCAAAACATCACCAACTTAATGGCTGGGAAGGAAAAGATACAGCTTTGCATTGTGCAGCATGTACCAAGAAATACCAGCAGAGAAGTTGGCCCATCCAAACATTAAAAGGAAGAAAAGCCTCAGACTACTATAGGCATCAAACATCTCTGTGGATCCTATTTGTAACAACTGTTTATAATGAGTCCTAATAAACTTTACCTTCCAGGTGCCGCAAAGTTTTAACATGAGAGACTTTCTTCCCTCCTTTTCATAGAACAAAGAAAATCATGATGGTAATGAAGTCATTCCCTAACTGTAAATTAGAGCCGACTGTTATAGAGGTAATCTCTTATAAAACCAGTATAACTGCTTTCTTTAATTGACTAATAGACATAGGAACTGTGAAAGGATTATTCTCTATTCAGAGCCAAATATAATACTAAAATCTTTATAAGCTGTGCAATTAAGCAAAATATATTAATACAGGAGAGCTCTGATATCAGCAATGGATTATTCTGCCAAGGAGATGTTGGCCAGGGGACCCAAGCACCCCCCCAAAAGGTAAAGGCTTCTTGCCTGTAACCTGGGATACCTACAAGGAGAGAAGTGGTAAGGCCCTGCTGTTGAAGACCTGGTGTAAGCATGGGAAAGATGTATTGAGACCACACTTGCAAGTGTACAGTTGGTCTCTGGAATGCCAGAGAGTGTTACCAAAGGCCACTAAATCAATAAAGCAAATATTGGTCTCCTTGAGTCAAGCAAGACTCCTCCATCAGCATCAGCTACATATCACCTGCTTGGAGATACTATACAGCAGTGGGCAGCCATATGTCTGTATATCCCAAAATAGATTGGCTATTAGCTTTCCTTGGAGGAATAATTCACGGCTGATGCCACAAGCTTATGTCCTCTAGTGGTTAGGAGATGTTATAAGCCAAAGTAAGACCTTGTCATCTTTTACAGAAAAACTATAATTCATGGATTAGCATACCATCCAAACACCTGTGTCTATACTGACATAACCTACCATAATAATTAGTACTGTTTAAATGCCTGTATATCTTATCTAATTGCTTGTGCTTCATCAGTAGGATTGAAGAAAGGCTATTCCTGGATAAACTGCCAACCCATGAAGGGAAACAAGCCTGAAGCTGATCAGAGTCCAAAATGGAACATCTCAAGAGAAAGTAGACTATTTGCTTCTCGCACATTTGTGCCCCTTTTTCTAAAGCCTAAGGAAAAATCTGTGGAAGAGGGGGGTGGGTAGAATGTAAGGGCTGCAATTGGGGTGAATTGTGAGACTACAGCATTATAGACTGGACACTTATTTCATCAATATGATTGTACATACAAGCCTCTCCAGCTGGATGGTGGAAGCCTTGGGCTGTGTGGGTTTGGGTATAGCTGCTTGCAAATTGATTTTACATGAAGGATGCTTGTATCCATTACTTATTACCTATTGTTTAAAGAAAAAAAAGCTGAAAAAAAACCAAAAACTGTCTTTAGTGCCAAGCGTAGTAGTACACGCCTTTAATCCTAGCACTCTGGAGGCAGAGGCAAGCGGATCTGTGAGTTCGAGGGCAGCCTGGTCTACAGAGTGAGCTCCAGGCCAGCTGAGACTTAAAGGGAGACCCTGTCTCAAAAATACCAAAAAAAAAAAAAACAAAAAACAAAAAAACCCCAAAACAAACAGAAAAGGACAAAAAAAAAAAAAAAACAACACAAACAAAAGGAGAAACAAAAACAACAAAAGAAACTCTGATAAGACTAACTTGAAGAGAGTTCAGAGGTGAATCTCTTCTAGACTTGTGTTCCCCTTCTTGGGAACTTTGCAAAGATCCTACCTAGATGTGTTTTGGGGATAGTTGAGAGGACAGCAAATAAAGCCATCTGTGCCTATATACCTAGGGGTACCAGGTAACAATGGCTTAAGAAATCATAACACTGCTGGGCATGGTGGCGCATGCCTTTAAACCCAGAAGAGGAAGGCGGATCTCTGAATTCAAGGCCAGCCTGGTGTACATAGCGAACTCCAGGCCAGCTGGGACTAAAGGGAGGCTCTGTCTCAAAAGACCCCCCCATAAAAAAATAATTAATCCATGGGCTGGAGAGATGGCCTAGCGGTTAAGAGTGCCGACCGCTCTTACAGAGGACCCCGGTTTGATCCCCAGCACCCACATGGCGGCTGAGAACCGTCTGAAACTTCAATTCCAGGAGAACTCCAGTTCCAGGGGAATCTGACACCCTCTTCTGGTCTCCGCGGCATTGCACAACATGGGTGCACAGACTTGCATGCAGACAGTACATTCATACACATGCAGAAATAAATAAAATTAATAAAAAAATTGATCCTTAATTAATGTCCTTTTCCCTTAAAAAAAAAAAGTTGGTTTTTTTTTTTTTTTTTGTCATGAAAGGAATCAAACCCCAGGCTTGGCTGAGTGAGCAATTTGCCACTGACCCATACCTGTTTGATTCTCTGGCTTCAGTAAAATAATGCTGCCCAAGCACAGACATATCTGATTTAGAAGGTCCTCACTCTTGAGGCTCTTAGTACATAAAGTAGGAAGCTCCTGCTGGGTAGGACTGCACATAAGCCCCCTTTGCACCATGACTGGTATCATACTAATAGGTTTTCTGATGTGGGTAGCTGTTGGAGGCTAGCAAGCTGACTACACATAGTTGGCAAAACTCATCACACTGCACGCAAGTGGGCAACTTTGAATGTTAGAACTTTTTTTTTTTTGGTCGTTTCGAGACAGGGTCTCCCTGTAGCCCCAGCTGGCCTGGAACTCACTCTGTAGACCAGGCTGGCCTTGAACTCACAAAGATCCGCCTGCCTCTGCCTCCCAAGTGCTAGGATTAAAGGCTAGAACTTTTTTTAAATAAAAGGCAGGAGGCAGAGGCAGAGGCAGGTGGATCTCTGTGAGATCGAAGCCAGCCTGATCTCGATAGTGAGTTCCAGGCCAGCTGGGGCTACAGGGAGACCCTGTCTCAAAAAGACCAAAAACAAACAAAAAAAAAACCAAGTCATTACACGGGCCAGAGATGTGGCTAAAGGGAGCCAAAATATCCCTACCTAAGCCTAGAAGCACTCTAACCTGCTGATCACACTTTCCTCCCAGCAGCCTCAATGAAACAACGTCCTTGGAAAGGCCACAACTTATTCCCACTTCTATTGCCCCTACAACCCTACACCTCACTCCTGGTTCCCATCTTCTCATCCCATCTCCATCAATACTGCTGCCAACACCATGTTACTCTCTTCTATGACAACCTAGCTTTGAGTTTCTGATTCTCTGTAACCTTTAGAGACCTTATTGACCTCTGGATCCTCACATCCCGTCTTCCTTCTCTCAGGTCGCCCTACATTTTCCTGCCACATCCTCCTTAGATGCCCATCCCTTCACCTCACATGGCATGTTACTGTTGACAGTTGGGCTTGTGGCTACCTAGGAAAAGGTTTCCCTTACCAATTCCAGCCCAGCTGTGTCCTGCATTTATCTCTATCTGAAATTCTGTGTATTCATCACTTATCTCTATGCTGCTATTACAACTAAGTAAGGTCCGTGCCCACAGGGACAAGGGAGATAGATCAGCACCAAACAAGCTGGAGGTCAGCCAGGACAATGGGAAGCATCTGGAAATGTGAGAAAAGCTTGGGGTGGGAGGGGAGATGCCAAAGTCCCAACTTCCCAATTCCTGTTGAGAGGACACCTGGAGACTAGCAGCCCACCCTCCAAGGAAGGTGGCACCACTGGAGGCATCACTAAGAACCTGAGTAACTACAATGTCCTGGGGACAAGAAAATGAGCCTAAGCCATCAAGCACAATTTTCTGTTTCTCTGAACCAAATTTACTCCTATTTTAACTATTTTTTTGCTATAGTCTGAAGCTCATGAGCCCAGAACCCATGGTCAATGTGAAATAAGCAGCAATTTCTACTTCCTGAAATGTCTCCAGAGAAGTGAAAAAGAAGGCAGGAACTGGCTCACTGGGAAATGTGATTTCACAGCACTGTAGCAAAAGTTTCCTGAGACAGGAATATTTTTTTATTCACGAGTCAGGGAGGCAAAGTTGGCCTTTGGCTTCTGCAGAATGAAGAATGTGATGGTGTAGGCTTCTGAGTCATGCTGACTCACACTCCAGTGCCCAACCCCACCACACCCATCTCTAAGGTCTCCACCTCTTCAACCTCTTAATTGGCTTCAGTTTTGCAACAAATAAAACTAGGAAAAATGTCCCCTTGCCTGATTCAAATGTAAGAAGGACACACACACTCAAATCTCACCACCAGGAGATGAAGACTTTCATGAAAATAAAAAAAGGAAAAATGTTACAGTAGGTGGTCAAGGTTACAAATGACACTCAAGGGTCAGGAAAGGCAGGCCTAAAGAGAGGGGCTCTGAGTACAGGAGGTACCTGTGCCAAGGAACCAATCTCTGCACTTGGTTAACAGCTCTGGGATTGCCAGAGAGGATACATACATATTTTTCTTTTGATGGTATGTGGTATATATGTTATGTCTGTGCTCATGTGTGAAGGTGTGGGTGGATATAGTGGATGTGTATGTGTATGTGCATGTGCATGTGCATGTGGGGGCCAGAGATCAACATCACAATTGCTCTACACCTTTTTTTTTTTTTTTTGACAGAGGGTCTCTCTCTAGCCTAGGGCTCACTGATGTGGCTAGATTGGCTGGCCAGCAAGCCAGGATCCTTGTCTCTACTCCCCCAGTGCTGGGATGAGTAGGGTGCACTGCCCACTGCACCCATATTTTACATGGGTAGTGAGGATTGAACTCCTGTCTCCATGTTTACACAGAAAGCATTTTATTGACTAAGCCATCTCCCCAGCCCACATACACATTTTTCCTTAAAAAAAAGTAGGAGTATGCAGAATATATCCTGTGAAAAAAAGGAAATCATTTAAAAAAATCTAGTTCTGGGCCAATGAGATGGCTCAGATGGTGCTTAGCCCTCAGAATCCACATGGTGGTGGGAGACTACTGACTAGCAAGTTGTCCTGACCTCCACGTGGATTACATGGCACCCACCCCCTTCCCAAATAAATGTAAAATCAATTTTTAAAATCCATATCTGGGTCAATTTAGAAACATACATGAAAAGCTCACCATATGCAGCACGCTTGCTATAAGGTTTTGGAAGAAGCCAGCAGGTAAAGTGAGTTTCTTACTCTCAAGGAAGGTAGAAAAAGCAAGTGAACTTGAATGGACAGAATGCACACTAACACTGAGAGAAGACACTCTCTCTTAGGCATTTTCAGGAAAGGCCCAGGGCCTGTGGCCTGAAGAACAGGAGGGACAAGGAGGCTGAAGAAGAGAGGACCATATGCTGAAGACATGGTATGGCTACAGGGGGATGGTATGGGAGCACCAGACTGGACATGTATGTTGAAACCAGGTCTTGAAACAACATTAGAGAGAAAACTGGCTAACTATCCTCTGGGGAGCCAGGACCTGACTAGACACACTGGATAACCTTTGCCACCTAAAGGAAATAAAAGGAAGGAGCTTATTGGTGGGGAGAGGGAAACTCACATCCTCCAGCCCACTTGCCATAACCATTCTTTTTTGGTCTTTTTGAGAAAGGGTCTCCCTGTAGCCACAGCTGACCTGGATCTCACTATGTATGCCAGGCTGGCCTCTTAATTCACAGAGATCCAGTGCCTCTGCCTCCTGAGGGCTGAGATTAAAGGCATGCGACACCATGCCTGGCCCATAATCTTTTTAAAATATTTTATGTGTGGGCTGGAGAGATGGCCTAGTGGTTAAGAGCACCGACCGCTCTTACAGAGGACCCAGGTTCGATCCCCAGCACCCACATGGCGGCCGAGAACCGTCTGAAACTCCAATTCCAGGAGAACTCCAATTCCAGGAGAACTCCAGTTCCAGGGGAATCCGACACCCTCTTCTGACCTCCGCGGCATTGCACGACATGGGTGCACAGACTTGCATGCAGACAGTACATTCATACACATACATAAATAAATAAAAATTAAAAAAAAATTTTTATGTGTATGAGTGTATTGCTTGCATGCATTTAAGTGTGCCTGTGTCATGCAACACCCATGGAGGTCAGAAGAGGGTGTCGATTCCCCTGGAACTAGTTGTTAGCTGCTATATGGGTTCTGAAACTCAAAAAAGAGTCCTCTGCAAAAGCAGCCAGTACTCTTAACCACCAAGTCATCTCTTCAGCCCCAAGGTCATAACCTTTCTGCCAAGAGTACTTAAAATCCACCTGATTTCAGTGTAAATAATTCTGATACTATGGTTGAAATAAAATGAAACCTGAGCTCCCACTTGAGTTATAAATCACTAAAAGCACTTACTGGTCCTGTACTAGTACCAGCCAAGCAATAAGGATCTGTGACTATGATCCAGGAATATGGGTGTGGTAGGCTCAAAGGCCATCACAGAGTTGATAAACTGATGATGAAACCTAGCACTATCACATACAACCTCACCTATTAAGCTCAAATGCTAATACTTATTAATCGCTATCAGTGTGAGATACAGGGCAATGAGTGACCAAGAAAAACCAACAGTGTGGCCCTCCTTCTGGCTGATTCAGCAAAACCACTGAAAAAGCAGTTCTTCCCTGCGTGACATGGTGCCTTGTGACCACTTGCTAGGAGAGTGGCTGGTGCTCCTTTGAAGGACAGAGCCCACTGTCCTGGCCACAACATGTACAGACAAAGCTGGCTGCATGCTATGTACCCCCTTTCCAATGCTACCTATAAATCAGTTCTGACTTGCAGGCCCCAAGTCTTTCCTGAAAATACCCCAGGTATGAGACTTCAAAAGGAAATGTATGACTGCCCTGTGTGAAGAGGTCTCCAACACGGCAGGCCTTCTGCTGCTTTCAGAACCCTTAGCAAGTGACTTCTGTAAGAAGGCTAAGCACAACTGTTCAAGGAGTGAGCTGGGGTGAGGCCTAGACTTGAGATACTTCTATCCACTCCAGTAATCCCTAAGTAGGAAGGCTCTTTCTCAACAGGGGCACCATCACTGCTCATAACCATCCACCTCTGAGGCAAAACCTCAAGGTACATGAGATCCAAACGTGATTGGCCACTACAAACCCATTTATACAAGCCAGTTAAAACCTAGGGCTTAGTAGGGTCCCTGGTGCACACCTCTAATCCTACTACTCCAGAGGGTGATACCAGAAGACTATAAGTTCAAGGGCAGTCTGGTGTACAAAACTGGGGAAAGAGCAAAATTAGATTTTGGTAAAGACAACAACTGTTGCTGTGGATGGTGGTGCATTTGATTCCAGCACTAGGGAGGCAAAGGCAGGTGGATCTCTGTGAGTTCAAGGCCAGCCTGGTCTAGATAGCAAGCTCCAGACCAGCAGGGGCTACAGAGAGACACTGTCTCAAAAAGACCAAAAAAAAAAAGACACCAATTGAATGAATGTTCTATGATAGCAATATGACTACTTTAAAAAATTTTTTTAATTTATTATTTTTTATGTGTATGAATGTACTGTCTGCCTGTAGCTTGGTGCATCCATGTCATGCAGTGCTGCAGAGGTCAGAAGAGGGTGTCGGATTCCCCTGGAACTGGAGTTAAAGACAGTTCTCAGCTGCCTTGTGGGTGCTGGGAATCGAACCTGGGTCCTCGGCAAGAGCAGTTGGTGCTCTTAACCCCTGAGCCATCTCTCCAGCCCCAACAATATGACTACTTTTAAACTACAGTATTCAGAGTCCCAGAAAAACAAACGATAAATGGTATCCCTCATTGTGGATGCTAGCACCAAGTACCTAGTTGTAAGGCAAACTGAGCAACATTAATGTTATATCCCCTGTGATCTGAAAACAACTGTGCTCTTATATTATGAATCCCTTAACAGGTTCTAGAATTAACCTACCATTTATTTTCAGACTTTGGAATTTTCAGTATATGGGTGGAGGGTGCATATGCATATTTTAGAGTAATATAAAATCAAAAGAATGAGAAAAAAACCCTAGTTTGTCATGACATTATGTCTAACCACAGTATCTATCTTATGGGAGTGCTTGTTAGTGTTTCTTATACAAGGCTGCTTGAGTTTTTGTCCAAGCCTTTTCTAAAATATTATACAGTGTAACTTAGCTTTTCTGGATGCTTAATGACCATACTGAATGCTCATACCAATTTGGCCAAGGGTCTTAAGGGATAACTTTGTTCCTTGCCCTCAGAGGTCTACTTAGTCCCAGGGGACTACGCATGGGGGCATTTCTTGAAATGTCCTGCGAATGTGAGTCACCAGTCTTCCTGTGCAGGGAGGTCTTGGAGATCCACTAATGGGACTTCAGCCAGTATCCAGTCTATAAAGAGGAAAGTCTGCTCATGCTTCAAGAGGGGAAGCCTGGTCTAGCAAGACTGACTTTGTCCTTGAGTGGATGGAACTGGTGAACGAAAAGCCAAAAGCCAAAAGGAGCCGGGGGCTTCCACACCCCGAAAAACCTGAGTGACCCCTGAGGACCAGATAGATCCTCAACTGAACTTGAGAAAAAGAAAACCTTAATTAATCCTAGCTAACTGTGTGGCCTTAAACATCCAAAGGAAAGCATAACCAGAAATAATTAGTAAGGCCTGAGAAATTGTACTTCAGGTATAAAACTTGAGATCTTAGTAAAAATACAAAAAGTAAAAAAAAAAAAAAAGGCACTGTTGTTTTGCCTGTCTTCAATTCTTTCTGGCAAGTGCAGCTACCCTGTGGCTGCCACTGCTTTTGCCATCCTTCAAAGACATAAGACACAGCTTTTCAACCTTCCAATAGGGACTGAAGACTTATGACTCTTCAAGAATCCTCCAAACCTTCAGTGCCAGATGGGGACTGCTGAGACATCCAGCTTGTGGACTGAGCAACTATTGGGATTTCAGCCTCTTCAGAGTATAGACTGCCACTGTTGGACTACCCGGGCTGTATCTTGGAGACCAGTACAGGAAGATCGAGACAGGCTGCAGTGCTTACTGGACCTCATTTGGTGACCATGGGAAGGGAAAACCCCAGTGTGGAACACAAGGGCACTGATGGTGGTTTGGGCTTGCCAAGGAGACTTCATACATGACATCTTTCAGCCTAAAAAAAAAAAAACAACCCCACAAAACTACAGTATAAGTAATAGGATATTTCTAAACAATTTCTACAGTGTTTTTATGTCTGGATTATGTGAATTACACTCTGATGAGCACTTAAGATTAGCAAAGAAAAGCTGTCTTAGCTCTGCCCTCCACTGATGAGGGAAACTGCACTAGACTAAAGGTGGCCCAGGATATCAGAGCACAGTGAAGAGAGGTGGTGGCTAGCCAGTCCTACATGGTCTTCCATCCATATGCATGTCAGTCTGTCTCCTCAACCCATAAGGTAAACCTCAACCTGCTCTGGTAGCAGTATGAGATCTGGGCCCAGACCTCAGAGGACTGCAGACACTCCTCACTAAAACTTCCCCTTAGGAATGGGAGTCACTCTCATCCAGCAAGAAAACAGGGCCTGACAAATGGCCAGCACCAACTAACTGCCAGGTAGCTGCACAGGAGACTCCAGCTGACTGACAATCAAAAGAAACATCACACAGATGCCACTTTAAGATGAAGTTTTGGAGTTGGTTTGTTATACCAACACTCTTAAGAACCAGGCATTTCCCATAGGAAAATATTACAGCCAATATACCCTGTGACTGTCTCTTAAGCAGCCTTGTGACATTGCTTAGGAAAGCACTTAACTTCTGCCCAGATTTGCACATGACAGTAATCACAACTCATGAGTGATTAACTAGGGTCACCTGTGATCTGGCTAGGGCCCACGTGGAGAAGTACAAACCACCTCTGTCCTCTATAGCAGTGGCCCAGCCAAGCCTGGCAAAGCAGCTGCTCCAAGATTTCGTGTAGGATGCTGAAGTCTTCAAGTCACTACCTCCTCATCTCACAATCCAAGCACAGACACAGGGAGTCAGGTGCGCCAAAGGCAGAGACCTCCCTCAGGATAGCCTTTGACGGGAAGAAAGCCAGAGTGTAGGAAACCTCAGAACTAAACAGTCTCTACAACTGTTTTCTAAACACTGGCCCTGGCCCTAGGGAAACTTCTCCTAGCCCCTACCCTACAGAGAAACTAGCAACCACTAAGCCTTATGACTTCAGCTTTTTTACTTCCTCACAGTAAAAGGGGGTCAGTGGGTGGCTAATGATAGACTGCCCTTAGGCAACTCACTTCTTTCCACTCTTGTTATCTATTTAACCCTTAAGGTTAATCCTGGTTTCTCCATTCAATTCTGAGTCCTCTACCCCCAGTTTTGGCTTTAAAATGAAGTACAAAAGGACAAATAATTAAAAAATATGCCCTGCACTTGGGAGGCAGAGGCAAGCGGATCTTTGTGAGTTCAAGGCCAGCCTGTTCTACAGAGTGAGTTCCAGGACAGCTGGGGCTACAGGGAGATTCTGTCTCGAAAAGACAAAAAAAAGCCCTGAAATATCCCCAGAATGGCTTTTCTCCTTCCATGTGGTCTGAGCTAGCTCTCAAGGACATCCTGCTCAGTCTTTCCTGCTCAGGGGGTCCCTATCTCTACTGTGTACTTAAAATACCCTTGAACCAGGGCTGGAGAGATGGCTCAGTGGTTAAGAGTACTGACTGCTCTTGTGGAGGACCTGGGTTCGATTCCCAGCACCCATATGGAGGCTAAGAACTATTTTAGGCCAGGTGTGGTGGCACATGCCTTTAATCCCAGAATTCGAGAGGCAGAGGCAGGTGGATTTCTGTGAGTTCAAGGGTAGCCTGGTCTATATATGGAGGCAGCTGGGACAAAAGGGAGACCCTGTCTCAAAAATGCCAAAAAACAAAAACAAAAAACAACCCTCAAACCTACTCTCCTACTAGATGAAGGGATTCATACCCCCATAGCACCCAACAAATTAAATTAAGTACCTTTTGGCTTGACCTTGGCACTTCTTTTGGGTTCCTTTATAATTCAAAGGTTTTTTTTGGTCTTTTAGAGACAGGGTCTCCCTGTAGCCCCAGCTGTCCTGGAACTCACTCTGTAGACCAGGCTGGCCTTGAACTCACAAAGATCCACCTGCTTCTGCCTCCCAAGTGCTAGGATTAAAGGCATGCGCCACCACACCCGGCTAATTCAAAGGTTTTTAAGATTTGTTTTAGTTCCTGTCCAAGGGCTTCCCCCATCACCTGCTGAGTGGCTTATAAGCTTCTGCTAATTATTTTTTCTCTGCCCCCCCCTCCTCATCCCTCACAGTTTAGCATTCCGTACTTTCTTTCAGAAACTCTCCTCTCCACCGCTGGGAACACTACTAGTGTGATGTGATGATGGGCAGGGCTGCATGCCGTCACATTTTGCTGGTACACTGGCACCATTCAGCACAGCTCTCCCACTGAGACAGGTGAGAAGGCTGCACTATCATTCCTGTTGCTTTCAAGGGGGTTAATGTATGTCCCTGACTAATTCATAAATGCAAACAATATTGTGAAGTTGGGGCTAGTATAGTTTAATACAAAAACTTGCAATTGCTCTGACCACTAACGGTATGGAGGCAACATGAAAGATTACTGAAATTCCATTTAAGTTGACTATAGACATGTATTTTTTTTTCATCATCATCCAAAATCAACTATGAGTCAGATTAAAACAGAGCTGAGAAGACAGCTCAGTCCCTAAGCATGAGAATCTAAATCGGATCCCTATAACCATGTAAAAAGAGCTAGATAAGAATGGCACTAGACTTGCTGGGCGTGGGCCTTTAATCCTAGCACTCGGGAGGCAGAGGCAGAGGCAGGTGGATCTTTGTGAGTTCAAGGCCAGCCTGGTCTACAGAGTGAGTTCCAGGTCAGCTGGGGCTATAGAGAGACCCTGTCTCAAAAATACAAAAAAAAATCCTCTTTCTTTGTAGCAACTATGTAAGTGGAAACTCATANGCTGGGAAGGCAGAGACAAAGGGGTATCTGGAGCTTGCTGGCTGTCCAGCCTAGCCTACTTAGTGAGCTCCAGGCCAATGAGAAACCCTATCTCAAAAAGCAAAGTGAATGGCCTCTGAGGAAAGACACCTAAGGTTGGTCTCTAGCTTCTACATGTACACTCATGTACATACATGTGCACCTACATGAACATGTACACACATACACATATAAGACTAAAATACTCAAAAATTAACTGGGACTAGAGGATTAGGGACAGAGCTCAGTGGTACAGTGCTTACCTGACACATACAAGGTACTGGGTTAAATTCCTAATACCACAAAATAAAAGGGGGGAAGGAATGTACCTCAGTGCTAGACTACATGCTTAAGTCAATCCCTAGTACTTCATAAATAAAATAAGATGTAAATAGAGTAACAAGAACAAACATTTTTTTTTTAGACAGGGTCTCCCTATAGCCCCAGCTATTCTGAAACTCACTCTGTACACCAGGCTAGCCTTGAACTCACAGAGATCCGCCTGCCTCTGCCTCCTGAGTGCTGGAATTAAAGGCGTGTGCCACCATGCCTGGCACTAAAGATGGTTCTTAGCTGCCATGTGGGTGCTAGGAATTGAACCCGGGTCCTCTGCAAGAGCAGTAGGCACTCTTAACAGCTGAGCCATCTCTCCAGCCCAAGAACAAACATATTTGAGGGGTTGGAGAGTTCAGCAGGTAAAATGCCTCCAGAGGACCTGAGTTTAAATCCTCTTAAAAGGTGTCTAGTGCAAAAGAATTTCTGGATCCTTGTTGCACAGCTGACTTGTGCCATTTTGCTGTTGCTTTATGGAGTTACGGAACATGAAAAAAAAAAAAAAAAGCTAGGTGTGGTGGTGTGTACCTGAAACCCCAGCACTGGGAGGGTGACGGGTTGAGAAAGTGGAATACCAGGAGTTAAGTGGCCAGCCTATCTAGCTAATCAGTAAGCTCTGGATTTAGTGAAAAATCCTGCCTCACAAAATAAAGTGGCCAAAACAAACAAACAAGCAAGCCAGGTGTGGTGGTACGCCTTTAATGCCAGCTCTCAAGAGGCAGAGGCAAGTGGATTGCTTTGAGACTGAGCCCAGCCTGGTTTATATATTGAGTTCCAGGCCAGCTAGGGCTACAGAGACTCTGCCACAGACAGACAGACAGACAGACAGACAAAATAAATAAATGAATAAATAAATAATCTTGGAGGAAGATACCCAACATTGACCTCTGGCCTCCATATGTATGCATGTACACATACACTTATATATGTACACACACACACACACACACACACACACACGCACACCCCAAAGGGGGGGGGGATCTCAAAAACATATTTCAAGCACCAAAATGACATTACTTAAATGCTTTCTGAGTTCCTCCTAGAAATAACCACTTAAAGCAGCACCACAGTAGTGCCCTGGAGACTGAACACAGCTGCTCCCTGTCACAGGAGCACAGTGGGAAGCCTCCACTCTGTACATAACAGTGACTGTAAGAGTGATCTGGAGGGGCCCTGCCCTGAGAGGAGCCAAAAATTAGCAGAGAAATGGATGTATGTATGTATACGAGGGATGGAAATGTCCTACTTTTCTAAACATAAAGCAATGTCATTGCCCTGGAGTAAAAAGGCTAATGTGACTTGTAATGAGGACTGTGAGCATGTCTGTATCTTTCCTCTGCTTGGCTGGTTCACTCATAGAAAATAAGAGAATTCTGTTTCATGAGCACAGAAGAAAGAGCAAGCCAGAAAAGGTAACATGACCAGATGCAGAGGTGAAACTGGGCTTCAGCGGGGTTCTGAATGCAGAGTGCCTTGCTCTTGCAGTGACCACCTGTGAACTACGGTTCCTACTGCATTTTAGGAACAGAAAAGCAAAAAAAA
>VZQC01009243.1:287847-368783 GCA_009823505.1 Rhizomys pruinosus
AAAAAAAAAAAAAAAAAAAAAAAAAAAAAAACCCACAAGAAAAACACCAACAAGATATGCATACCAGTAAAATCAGAAGGCAGGCTGTAGGAAGTGGGCAAGGTTAAACAAGGCAGGGACAGGGCTGGAGCTCTGTAGTCCAAGACTGTGGGAATGCCAATGGCTAGGCAGGCAGAAAAGGGAAGCAGGGCCAGTGACCAGTACCCTCAAGACAGGCGCTGGAGCACTGGGGGAGAAAACAGCTTAAGCTCCTTCTACCCCTTCAGTAAAAAAAACAGATTTGCCTCAGCCAAACCAGCACCCGGTAGATGGATTAAGAACTAAATACCAGGCTGGGTGTGGTGGCACATGCCTGTAATCCCAGCACTCCGGAGGCAGAAGCAAGCTGATCTCTGTGAGTTCAAGGCCAGCCTGGTCTACAGAGTGAGCTCCAGGCCGGCTGGGACTAAAAGGGAGACCCTGTCTCAAAAATATATAAAAAAAGAAAAAAAGAAAAAAATACCATACTATACCTGGGAGGGTCTTGTCTCTCCTAAATGAAACAAGACCAGTATCAAGACTGATAGGGAAGCCTGGCATGGTGGGGCATGCCTTTAACCCCAGTCCTTGGGAGGCAGAGGCAGGTGCATCTCTGATCCACATAGTAAGTTCCTGGTGCGATAGGGCTAGGGAGACTGTCAAATACAAACCAAAACAAACAAACAAAAACAAGACTGATAGGGGCTTAGCAATTCTAAGTTACCTGTTTGTTTTACTTATTAACAAAGATGATTTAATTTTGACCTTGAAGTGAAGAGAAAACCCACAGAGTGGGAGGAAATCTTCAGCAGTGATACATCAGATAGAGCATTAATATCCAGAATATAGAAATTACTCAAAAACCAAAGGATCAAGAAAAAAACAATGACACTATAAAAGACGGAGTAAAGAGCTGAATAGAGAATTCACAAATGAAGATGGCTGAGAAACATCTCAGAAAGTGTTCAACGTCGCTAATAATTAAGGAGATGCAAATTAAAACCAGCTTAAGATTTTACCTTGCCCCGGTAAACTTTTATTTTTAAATTTACATGTATGAATGTATTGCCTGAATGTATTTAAGTACATCATATCATGCAATGCCCATGGAAGTCAAAAGAGGCCATTGGATTCCCCTGGAACTGGAGTTACAGAGTTGTTGGCCACCATGTGGGTGCTGGGATTCAAACCCAGGCTCTGCAAGAGCAGTCAATACTCTTAACCACTGAGCCATCTCTCCAGCCCCACTTTTTTAATTTTTTGAGACAAGGGTCTAATATATAGTCCATGCTGGCCTCAAATTCACTGCGCAGTCAAGGATGACATTCCTGCCTCCACCTAATAAGTGTTGGGATTATGCACGTGTCATCGTGCCTAGCTAGTTTTGACAGTTTTTAAGACATGTGAGTGTTGGGAACTGAACTGGGGTCCTCTGCAAGAGCAGTCAGCTATCTGTCTATCTATCATCTATCTATCTATCTATCTATCTATCTATCTATCTATCTATCTATCTATCTACCTACCATCTATCTATCAATCAATCATCTATCTATCTATCTATCTATCTCTCTATCAATCATCTATCAATCATCGGTCTTTTTGAGACAGGGTCTCCCTGTAGCCCCAGCTAGCCTGGAACTCTCTGTCTGTCTGTCTGTCTGTCTGTCGACAGGGTCTCCCTGTTGCTCCAGCTGGCCTGGAACTCACTTTGTAGACCAGACTGGCCTTGAACTCACAGAGATCCGCCTACCTCTGCCTCCCAGAGTGCTGGGATTAAAGGCATGTGCCATCACATGCCTTTCAGTTATCTTAACCCCCCCCTAAGCTATCTCTCTAGCTCTCCACCCTTTTTTTGAGACAGGGTCTCCCCTAAAGCCCCAGCTGGCCTGGAACACTGGCTTTGATCTCACAGAAGTCCACCTGCCTCTGCCTCCTGAGTGCTAGGACTTAAGACATGTACCACCATGTCTAGCTTCTTATAGCTTTTATTATTTCTACTTAAACTATATTTAAACTGTGCATTATGAAATGAAGACACAAATGAAACACTTTTCTTTAACCCTCTCTGGTACTAGAGATAAAGCTACCTAGCTAGCTTGCTTGATTTATTTAGTCTTTTTGAGACAGCGTCTCTCTGTAGCTCCGGCTGTTCTGGAACTCACTCTGTAGACCAGGCTGGCCTTGAACTCATAGACATCTGCCTGCCTCTGCCTCTCAAGTGCTAGGATCAAAGACTCTCTTGTACCAAGGGTGGTCTCCAAATCTCTAGCAGCTGAGTATGACCTTGAATTTTTTTTTTTTTAAATATGGAACACTTCACGAATTTGTGTGTCATCCTTGCGCAGGGGCCATGCTAATCTTCTCTGTATCGTTCCAATTTTAGTATATGTGCTGCCGAAGCGAGCACGACCTTGAATTTCTGATCCTCTTGTCTCTACCCCAAATGCAAGATGAGATTATAAGTATTCATCATCATGCCTTATTTATATGGTACTGGGGATCATATTCAAGGATTTACACTCAAGATGTAGGCATTCTACTAGCTGAACTATACTCTAACCATCATTTGGGGTGGGGGGGATATTGGTGCATGTATATGAACATGTGTATGCAGAGGCCAGAGACTGATAGAGGTTATCTTCCTCTATCATTCTCTATTTTTTATTTATTTTTATTTTTTTGGTCTTTTTGAGACAGGATCTCTCTGTAATCCTAGTTGGCCTTGAACTCACAGAGATTCACCTGCCTCTGCCTCCTGAGGGCTGGGATTAAAGACATGTGCCACCATGCCGGGCCATTCTCTACCCTTTTTTTTTTTTTGTCTTTTCAAGTCAGGGTCTCCCTGTAGCTCCAGCTGTCCTGGAATTTGCTCTGTAGACCAGGCTGGCCTTGAACTCACAAAGATCTGCCTGCCTCTGCCTCCCAAGTGCTAGGATTAAAGGCGTACCTTTTTGAGACAAGGTCTCTCCTGATCCTGGAACCTACCAATTTGGCTTAACTGACTGACCAGGCAAGCCCCTGGGATACACCTGTCTCTACCTCTCAGCACTGCTATTACAGGTTCATGCTGCCATCTCCAGGTACATATGTAGGTATTTGGGATCTGAACTCAAGTCCTCATACTTGTATACCAAGTACTTCACCCATTAAGCCATCTCCCCAGGCCCCTAGCCTTTTTAATAAAATAAAGCATGTAGACAGTACATTCATACACATAAAGAATAAATAAAATTAAAAAAAAAAGTATTCCCAAGATTACTGAGTCTAACCTCTGTGAGTCACAGGTACCTTTGAAAATCTGGTGTTAGATCGTCTCTCTCAAAAATTGTATGTATACTATATATAAGCCCAATACAAGTTGAAGAGGACTCACCTGGCTGTCTACAACTTAGAGGAAAGGTCAAGTCCTATCAGACTACAATTAGATCTGTAGAGGACCCAACCCTTAAATCAGCCCCTGCCCCCTCCCTCTACAGGTGGAAGGGGCAGAGCAAAGCCTGATTCTGTGAGTTCCTCAGACTTCCGATAATAGACACAGGCATAAACTCTGCCCTATGGACTTTTAACCTGCACACATCTTCTGATTAAAGTACAAAATCTTTTATATGCACACCATCCTCCTTGCAATAGCCTAAGATATGCTCAAGCTGACACACAGAGCTCAAGGTCTTTATGAGAACCTCTTTGGCTCAAGCAGGTGGGAGGCAGAGTACTCTTACTGCATAGTCCTCAGATAAGTGTCATAACCACCTTACCTCACCTCCCATCCCCCATCATCAGATGCTGCTTTCCCTGATAACCATAAACGTGTGCATGCACATGTGAGGACTGGATGAGACATGGAGGCTGGATGGGACAAGACACTTTTCAAGAACTAGAGTCATTTACACATTTATCCATCTAGAGAACACAAAGCCATTATGCCCCCCATAAAAACCTCCTCCTTTCAGCAGCCAGCATGGCAGTGTTTGCATTACAGTCTCCGCATTAGGAAGTAAAAGCAGGAGGATTAGTGTTCAAGGCCAGCCTGGACTACATAGCACATTCTACATGGTAAGACCCTGGTTCAAGAAAAAAATAAAAACAAGTGACAGGGCTGTAGTTGAGTGGCAGAGCACTGTGTAGTTTTTTGTTTTGTTTTTTAACCAAGACCCTAAATTTGATCCCTCTTCCCTTTCCTTTTTCCTTGTTTTTCTTTTTCCTTTCCTCTTTCCTTTTTCCCCCTTCTCTTTTTTCCCCTCCCCTCTCCTTTCCTTTTTCTCCTTTCTCCTTTCCTCCTTTTTTTCCTTTCCTTTTCCCCCTTCCCTTCCCTCCCTTCCCCTCTCCCTCCTTTCCTTTCCTCTTTCCCTTCCTTTCCCCCTTTCCTTTCCCCTTTCTCCTTTCCTTTCTCCTTTCCCCTCCTCTCCTCTCCTCTCTTTTCCCCTCCCCTCCCCTCCCCTCCCCTCCTCTCCTCTCCTCTCCTCTCCTCTCCTCTCCCCTCCCCTCTCCTCTCCTTTTCTTTCCTTGATCAAAACTAGACAGTTTGCTTATATACTAGGAAATATACTGTAGACTTCTTACAAGAAACCACAATTCACAAGGAGCAACAGAACTCTCAGGTTCCCATGGAAATGGGGAAGTGCTGAGCAGGGAGGCATTGCTGTCAAATAATAGCCTGGTGGCTCAGCTATCACAGGTACAAGTCCACTCCTCAGGGCCAATATGTATGGGATGCCTTTTGGTGAAGTGACCCTGAGATTTAATAATAGAAAAAGGCCCAATTCACAGAACAGAGAAGCATGCTGGCTGAACATGGCCTCCATGCAGATGATGAGTGTCATGTCCGTGACATTTCCTCCCATTCTCCCAAAGATGGATGAAGAACAGGTGGGGAGCTGTGGTATATACACTCTGAGCATCACACCACACTGCAACTCCTGCATCAAGCTGGCTGCCTTACCCAAAAACTAAGAAACGGCTTTGCAACCTACAGACAATTATTGGCCATAAATAGAACAAACAAGTTCTGACACAACTAGGATGCCTGGGCTAGCATGGGGAGGTGGGTACACTGTAGTACAGTTTTGGGATTCTCCAATCCAACAGTTTGAACTAGTCCCACACAGAAAGGGTCCAGTAAGACTTCTATTAGCAAATAGTAGGGAAAGGGACCCAAGGAGGAAGTGCCCATACAGAGAATACAGAGAAAACAGAGACAGGAGAAAAATGGGAACACAATGATCTAAATGGTTGTTTATACAGAAATTACACAGATGACTTTAAAACATGTGTACATGTGTTTTCTCAGGATAGAATATCTTGAGGTCTCAGTTTCCCACAGACTCTTTCTTCTGAGGCTTCATCCTGAAGCAGCCTCTGGGAAGATCCTGGAGGGCCACACTCATGCTTCCTCACATGTTTGCAGGACCACACTTGTACTTCACTTCCTCACATTCTGGAAGGGCTACACGTTTCCTTTGTGCTTGCAGTGTTGAGCCTGATACTTATTGCTGGGTATCAAACAAGAGGATTGTACTTTCCGTTGAGGTCACACTGGGTCTGATGCAGATGACATGGTGGTTGGTGCAGGGTTCCAGGTGCTTGCCTGCCCACTGACTTCAGCAAACACACACTTACCTGGGCAGCCAGTGAGCATTAGACCAACATACCCAGCACAGAGACTCTCTGTGAGCCTTACCTTATGTACACTTTTGGGATTCTCCAACCAGGCACAGTACATCTCTTCCACATAGTTCGAACTAGTCCCACTAAGAAAGGGTTCAGCAGCAACAGGTGCAGAATAGCACCGAATCTGTTGAAACGTCCTAATTGCTACTGGTTTGTTTTGTGAAAATGTCTTAACAGTCTGGGAAGCCGTCAACGGCCTCAACTTAACAGCACAAGTCCTTAAATGAAACATTTTTGTCCTGAAGCCTTTTACAAATACCTGTAGAAAAAAAAGTAAGAAAAAAGTTTTTAAAATAGCATTATACATGAGACTTCAGATGAGAGTTGCTAAACTGTTGAGAAAAAAAATTCCAGCTTGGAAAAGGAATACAGAACAGCAAACTACCTGCTCAGTGTCCAGTCCACATGCTGAAGAGCAAAACAGAGCACGACTATGTCAAACTGGCACACTCACACCTCCTATGAGGATGTCTGTGTTAGTTCAGGGGAGACAGTACGCAGTGGCAGATTTTACCGTCTGGACTTATAATCCTCTTTACATTTATCTATTGTGTGAAACAATTACAAAAAAGACAACGAGGATTGTTTGAGAATTAACAGTTGAAAAATGACATTCTTGCCGGACGCAGTGGCACATGCCTTTAATCCCAGCACTCAGAAGGCAGAGGCAGGTGGATCTCTGTGAGTTCAAGGCTAGCCTGGTCTACATACTGAGTTCCAGGCCAGCTGGGGCTACAGGGAGACCTTACAGAGATCCACCTGCCTCTGAGAGTGCAGGGATTAAAAGAATACCTTTCCATGCCCAGCTAACAAAACCATTTCTAAATAAAATAAAAAAAAAAAAAAAAACAACTAAAATAAAAAAGCCTATCAGAGAGCTGGACTGTAACACAGGTTACCTAGCATGCATGAGTCCACGCCATGGGTTTAATCGCCACCACGGCAGTTTATTTATTTTTTGTAAAAGATGGACTGGTAAGATGGCTCAGTAGGTTAAGTGCTTGCCTTGCAAGTTTAGGGGCCTGTTGGAGTTTAGAGCCCCAGAACCCACATAAAATAGTAGCACAATGGTGAATGTCTGTAATCCCAGCAATGAGACTAGAGGTAGAGATAGGTGGATCCCTGGAAGCTCACAGATCAGCTAGCCTAGCTACATGGTTCAGTTTCAGGCCAAGAAGAGTCCTGTCTCAAACAACAGGTAGATAGTTCCTGAGCACATGTGTATGATTTGTATGAGTATATCCAAACTCACATGTATACATTAAGAAAAAAAAAGGCTGGGCATGGTGGCACATGCCTTTAATCCCAGCACTTGGGAAGCAGAGGCAGGCAGATCTCTGTGAGACTGAGGCTAATCTGGTCTACACAGCAAGTTCCAGGCCTAAAAGAAGCCCCCCCCAAAGCATATCATGCCAGGCATGGCAGTGCACTCCAGAGGCAGGGGCAGGCAGATCTCTGTGAGTTCCAGGCCAGTTGGGGCTACAGGGAGACCCTGTCTCAAAACACCAAAAACTAAACAAACCAATCAACCAACCAACCAACCAACCCAGGGGGCTGGAGAGATGGCTTAGCAGTAAAGAGAACTGGATGTTCTTGTTGAAGACCTGGGTTCAGTTCCCAGCACCCACATAACAACTACAGTTCCAGGATATCTGACATCTACTTCTGACCTCTGAGGGCATTGCACGACACAGAGGAACTTACATACATGCAGGCAATACACTCATATGCATAAAATAAAAGTAAAAACAGAGCCGGATGTGGTGAGACAAAAGCCAGCCTGGTCTACTTGTGAGTTCTAGGCCAGCTGGGCCTACAGGGGAACCCTGTCTCAAAAGAGACTCCCCCTAAAAAAACTTACATGCAAATATTCACAACACTGTACATAAAAGCCCCAAAGTAAGCAGGATGTGGTGGAATATGCTTAATCCTAGCACTTGGGAGGCAGAGGCAGGCGGATCTCTGTGAATTTAAGGCTACCCTGGTCTACATATTGAGTTCCAGGACAGCTGGGAATCAGAGAGAGACCCTTTTGTCTCAGAAAGACACAAAACAAAAAAAAAAAAAAAAAAGCCTCCAAGTAGAAACAATTCAAATGTCCATCAACTGATGAATGCACAAACAAAATGTAATACAGGTCCTGGGAAGACAGCTCAGTTGGTAAAGTATAAGCATGAGGATCTGAGCTGGAATCTTTGGCACACACTTAAAAACATGGGTGGTGATGTGAGCCTGTAATCCTAAGGCTGGGTAGGCAGAGACAGGGAGATCCCTGGAGTTCACTAGCCAGCTAGTCTTGCCAAATCAGTGTGTTCCAGGTTCGGTGAGACCTTTTCTCAAAAAATAAGGTGGAGCAAAACTGGGGGGTCTGTGGTGATTTAGGAGATGTGGAGGAAATGGCAGCAACTGCCTGGGAAAATGGCAAAAAGACAGCATTCACAGCCAAGAGTGAGGGTGGTAGGACTTCAAACACTATAAAGGCTATCTCCTGAAGTCACCTTGTTGTGACAAGCTTTATTCTTGCTGGCTTTGTCATGATAGCAATGAAGATCATCACAAGATCATTTCAACATTAAAGGAAGTAGTGTATAAACTGAAAATATCAAACATGCCCAATAGACTTGTGACGAATGCACCACATTGTAGAACATTAGTAGGGCCTGGTGGCCTCCACCCAGCACTTGGGAGGCAGAGGCAGGTGGATTTCTGTGAGTTCAAGGACAGCCTGGTCTACATAGTGAGTTCCAGGGAATACAGGCAGACCCTGTCTTAAAAAGACACACACAAAAAAAGATTATTGCAATATATGCCATGTATTTGACAAAGATAAGCAGTACTATTGCGGATACTGTGGACTTTGTAGGACTAGTCCAAAGGAAAACTTTTTCCATTGCTTGAAATTTAAGTTATACCTAGTAATGAATCTTCAAGGGATTCAAGTGTACTGAAAATGTTTCTTGGTAGGACTGTCTACAGTGTTTGGAGAACATTCACACATCCTATGTTGTTGCTCACATCTTGGCATTTGGACATATTTTACATAGACAGTGTTAATACCACCAGAATATCAGAACACGACTGTTGACATTTTCTGCAATGATGGATGATCCACAGTTTAGGCATGAAATGTAAGATGTGTGACTCCTGGGGCTGGAGAGATGGCCTAGTGGTTAAGAGCGTCGACTGCTCTTACAGAGGAGCCGGGTTCGATCCCCAGGACCCACATGGCGGCCGAAAACCGTCTGAAACTCCAATTCCAGGAGAACTCTAATTCCAGGAGAACTCCAGTTCCAGGGGAATCCGACACCCTCTTCTGACCTCCGCGGCATTGCACAACATGGGTGCACAGACTTGCATGCAGACAGTACATTCATACACATACAGAAAATAAATAAATAAATAAATAAATAAATAAATAAATAAATAAATAAAAGATGTGTGAATCCTACAACACTGTTGAAGCTGGATCAGCTACAACCAGCCCTATGCTTCACTGGAAAATTCATTGCTCTGTGACATAAAGCTCTGTGTAAAAGTATCCTGTTGTTATAATGTGTCATAAACTGCCAGAGTTCTATCAGAGCATAAAATCATATTTTAAGTACCTAAGGATTCAGGGTCTCTCAATGGAAGTATAATTCTGTGCTGGATGAAAGCCTCTGCGTTTGTATGAATTAGAAATTCTATTAGTGTTAAGTTTTGAAGCCATGATGTTTCCCCCGATATAGTCACATGCATATAGATCCAACTTCCTCTCTTGCCCTGAGGGTACCAGACACACACACAACCCACAACACAACCCACAACACACACACACACACACACACAGGCAAAACACTCAAATCCACAAAAATAAAAAAAATTAAAAACAAAAAAAACTGCTGGGTGTGGTGGCACACACCTTTAATCCCAGCACTTGGGAGGCAAAGGCAGGTGGATCTCTGTGAGTTCAAAGCCAGCCTGGTCTACATAGTGAGCTCCAGGCCAGCTGGGACTAAAGAGAGACCCTGCCTCAAAAAGACAAAAAAAAAAAAAGTTTTCATATAAAACTGTGATTAAGAAAAGAAATATAAGCGGAGCATAGTGGCATATGCCTTTGATCCCAGCATTTAGGAGGCAGAGAGGCAAGCAGATCTCTGTGAGTTCAAGCCCAGAGTAAACTCACAGCTGGGGCTACAGGGAGACCGTCTCAAAAAGTAAAAAAAAAAAAAAAGGGGGGGGGAGTGAGTGTATCAATAAAGTGACACACAGTCCATGAGTTTCAAGAGGCAAGAAAAAGGAGATGAACTAGAGAAATGCCTCAGTGGTTAAGAGTACTTCCTGCTCTTCCAGAGGAGGGAGTTATGTTCCCAACCCTACGAATGGATATCCACATTGGGCAGCTCACAACTGCCTGTATATAATTCCAAATGGCTCTTTCTAGCCTCATCAGGCACTGGCACATACATAGCATACACACAGACATATAAATAAAAACAGAGTGAGCAAGTGAGAAGGAACCTATATATTTAGAAACACAAGATACAAAAAGAAAATTGTGGTGTAGGCTCAAAGATATAGTGCTTGTCTAGCATGGGCAAGGCCCTGGATTCAACAGCAGTGCATAAAAGAAAAATAGAAAACAACAACAACAAAACCCCCACAGAGAACCAAGGAAAATTGTTTTTAAGTGTTAAATGCCAAACCCTTAGGAAATGATATATTTAAATATGATTATTTTCTGAAGCTCTCAAGTCTGTGTTTGATTCTCCAGTACCCAAGGGCCACCTCTAAGACACAGAATGGAAAAATAAAGTACTTGCCTTTTGATTTTGCACACATGAAGGAACAGGTCATGAGAAAGGAAATGTGGATGTGATATAGTTATCTTTCTGGCTTTTTCTTTGCCCTTTTGCAGAACTTCCAACAGGGCCATATTGAGGTCAAGTGTCAGAACCACTCTGAAGAGCGCCACTTTTCAGTGGGGCAAACAAGTGTTCTCCACTGTAAGACAAAGACTGCTTAAGAAATAAGGGTCCCTGGGGCTGGAGAGATAGCCTAGTGGTTAAGAGCACCGACTGCTCTTGCAGAGGACCCAGGTTCGATCCCCAGCACCCACATGGAGGCTAAGAACCGTCTGTAACTCCAATTCCAGGAGAACTCCAGTTCCAGGGGAATCTGAGACCCTCTTCTGACCTCCACGGCATTGCATGACACAGGTGCACAAACCTACATACAGACAGTACATTCATACCTATGTGTGTTAGCTGGCAACCATTTTAAAGAACAATTTGAAAATAATTTCCCTTTTCTTGTTTTAGACTCTCTTATACCTCAAGAACACAATACTTAAACAAAGTATTACTATAGGGCTGTTACTCCACACCTGGAATTATTTTGGTATTAGCAGTGATACAAAGGGCATAAAGAAACATTTTATAGATATCAATTCTCCTTTACAGAGGAGAATTTTAGGAAATTTAACATCTTCCCTAGTGATACCTCATTAAACATAAGCTGAGGAGCATTTGATATTGGCCAAAAGGCTGAGAGGCAATGAAGATTACTTTGTATGTGCATGTGCCATTCCACAGGTACTCCAGACACTTTAAAAAAAAATTTTTTTTTTTTTAATTTTTGAGACAATGTCTCTCACTGTCTGAAACTTGCCAAGTAAGCTAGGCTGCCTGGCCAAGGAGCTCCAGGGATCTACCTGATTCTTGCCTCCTCAGCCCTGGGATTACAAACATGTACCACCACACCCAGGTCTTCATGCTTGCACAGCAAGCACTTGACTGAGCTATCTCAACAGCCCAAAGATTACTCTTTAGTGGACCAGGTATCAGTAATACCAACCTGCTGTGAAAGCACCACATACCAAAACTGACATGTTCTAATCTCCTTGAACTGAGAGCAGAGATGGTAATTACTCATGTCTCTCTAATAATGCCTTTTTAAAATGATAATACATACATGAAATCACTTTGTAAACCTCAAAGTATTTCTATGACTAAAGAATTACAATTTACAAAGAGGAAGAGAGGCCAACTAGTGATATCTTGTAAATTTGGGGTCCTGAGATAGCTAATGTGATATGGCAGTTACTCTAACTTCATAAATATTAGTAGGCTGTCTCCATCATTTTGCACAGTACCCCATTTAGCCTATCTAACTGCGGGTTTTCATCCCAGGAGCATCTCCAAGGTCACTGAGTAAGTTTCTGTTCCTGGATCAGAAGACTGTGTGCTCCTTCTCTAGACATGGCCCTACAGCATCAGAGGTGCCTAAGACTGAAGCTGGCCTGACTGGTGAGGGTGGAGGTAAAGAGGAGCTTTTTGCATAGATGTGTATAGCACACCTGTAATCCCAGCACTCTGGAGGCAGGAGGATTATAGAAAGTTGAATAATGCCATTTCTTTTCTCTCCTCCTCCTCCTCCTCCTCCTCCTCCTCCTCCTCCTCCTCCTCCTCCTCCTCCTCCTCCTCCTCCTCCTCCTCCTCCTTTTTTGGCCTTTTTGAGACAGGGTCTCCCTGTGCCTCCAGCTGGTCTGGAACTCACTCTATAGACCAGGCTGGCCTTAAATTCACAGAGATCCGCCTGCTTCTGCCTCCCGAGTGCTAGGATTAAAGGTGTGCAGGGTGGGGGGGGTGCCATTTCATGAAAATACTAATCAAAAGAAGAATGGCCCTACTATTACCTGATGAAGTACACAACAGAGAAAAGGTAATTAATTACCAGAGACTGAGAGGGACATATAACAACAAAAAGATCAATCTACCAAAAAGATACAAGCCTAGATGAATATGCACCAATCAAGAAAGCTGGAGCTCCTGGGCATGGTGATATATGCCTTTAATCCCAGCACTCAGGAGGCAGAAGCACAGTCTTCTGCCAGCTTGAGGCCAACCTGGTCTACATACAGAGTGAGTTCCAGGCCAGCCAGAGCTACATAGTGAGACCTTGTCTTCAAAACAAAACAAAGAAAAGGAAGCTGAGGCTCGTGAGATGGTTCAGCTAGTAAAGGTCCCTGGGACTTGTAGGGTGGCAGGAGAGAACAAACTCCTGCAAGCTACCCACTGTGGCATGTGCACGCCCATACATAAGCACAAATATGCTCCAAAATGTTTTTTATAAAAGGCTGGGTGTGAGCGGGGTGTGGTGGCGCCCGCCTTTAATCCTAGCACTTGGGAGGCAGAGGCAGGTGGATCTTTGTGAGTTCAAGGCCAGCCTGGTCTACGGAGTGAATTCCAGGACAACTGGGGCTACAGGGAGACCCTGTCTCAAAAAGACAAAAAAGAAAAAAAAAAAAAAAAGAAAGAAAAAAAAAAAGAAAAGAAGAAAAAAAAGGTTTTTTTTTATTTATTTTTCACTATGGCCTTTAATTCTAGCACTCAGGAGACAGAGGTTGGGGGATCTCCATGAGTTTGAGGCAAGCCTGGTCTATATAGTGAGCTCCAGGACAGCTTGGGAATACAGGGAGACCCTGTCTCAAAAAGATCCCCCCCCCATTTTTTTTTATTTTAAAAAGAATATGTGAAGCAAACAGGCAAGAGTAGAAAAGGAGGAAAAGATCCACAATTAGAGGTGGATACCTCAGCTTCCTCTTTCAATAACAAGAGGCTAGACAGCTCAGTGGTAGAATACCTACCTGGCATCAATGAAGCCCTGGTTTTGATCCCCAGCACAACACATACATACATACAACAGACCAGCTAGACAGAATGTCAGTAAGGCAATGGAAGAACTCAAGGTATAAATTACAACACAGCAATAAGAAAAAGATCCTTTCAATAAATGAAAAATTCACAGCCTTGTAACTAACCAAGAAAAAGAAATTTGTAGCAGAGCCTTACCAAAAAAAAAAAAAAAAAAAAAGGATTATATCTAGAAATATATAAGGAACTTTTTAAAACTTAACAATTAGAGCATCTGTGGAAGATAGGGACATTGCCAGGCCTGATAACACAGGCCTGTAATCTACAGAGACTGAGGCAGAAGGACTGAACATTAAGAACTACCTGAGATACAGAGTGAGTTTAAGGCCAATTTGGCAACTAAGTGAGTCCAGTCTAAAAATAAAAAGTAAAAAGAGAAAGGGGGTGGGAGGAGAGTGGGGGTGCTGGAGACATGGCTCGGCAGTTAAGAATACTTACTGCTCTTGAAGAGGACCCAGGTTCCATTCCCAGTACCCACATGGCAGCTGAAACCATCTGTAACTGGAATTCCAGGGTATCCGACGGTCTCTTATGACCTCTGAGGGCATCACATAACATGGGTACACCTACCCAGGTTCCATTCCCAGTACCCACATGGCAGCTAAAACCATCTGTAACTGGAATTCCAGGGTATCCGACGGTCGTCTTATGACCTCTGAGGCATCAATACATTGGGGTACACCTACACACATGAAGGCAAAAGAATCACCCAAATAAAATAAATAAAAAAATTTTTTTTTTGTCTTTTTGAGACAGGGTTCCCTATAAGCCCAGCTGTCCTGGAACTCACTCCTTGTAGACCAGGGCTGGCCGCTTGACCACAAAGATTTATCCTCTCGCCTCCCAAGTGTAGGAATTAAAGGCGTTCGCCCCACGACGCCGCCAATAAATATTTTTTTATTTTTGTTTTTAATTTTTTTTTTTATTAATTTTTATTATTTCCATATGGGTAAAGAATGTACTGTTGCATGCAAGTTGTGCACCCGTGTCCGATGCAACGCCAGCGGAGGTCAAAGAGTGTCATTTCCCCTGATGCTGGAGTTCTCCTGATACCGGAGTTCAGACGCGCTCGTCCGCATGGTGGGTGCTGGGGATCGACACCGGGTCCTCTGCAGAAGCGGTCGGGACCTCTTAACCGCTAGGCCATGCTCTCACCAATAAATATTTTTTTTAAAAAGAGGACTGGGGCCAGGCGTGGTGGTCACGCTTTAATCTAGGACTTGGGAGGCGAGGCAGGAGGCAGATCTTTTGTGAGTTCATGCCAGCCTGGGTCTCAGAGTGAGTGTTTCCAGGGCTATGGGCTACAGGGAGACCCTGTCTCGAAAAGAACAAAAAAAAAAAAAAAAAAAAAAAAAAAAAAAAAAAAAAAAAAAAAAAAAAAAAAAAAAAGAGAGAACTGGGGTAAGAAGGAAGAGTAAGAAGGTTCAGATAAAAGCATTTCAAGCCAAGCCTGATGACCTGAGTTACAACCCTGGGACACACATGGTTGTGAAATTGGGATTTGGGTCCCTTATATGTTGCTGGTACAAATATGTAATAGCATAGCCATTCTGGAAAGTTTAGCTGTTTAAACACTCAGAAGTGAGCTGGACATGGTGTTGCACATTATTACTCCTAGTACTTGGGAGGCATTTATAGATGTCTATAAATTCATGCCAGCCTGGTCTACTTAGTGAGGTAACAAGAGAGCCAGGACCCTGTTTCAAAAATACTAAGCATGCACTATAACCTAATGGCTGCATGGCTGGACATAATATCTTAAGGGAAATGTCAACCTAAGTTTACATAAAAACCTGTATATGAATGTTTACGATAGTTTTATTTGTAAAAACCAAAGAATAGAAACAGCCTAGATGTTCTTCAATGGGTGAATAAACCAACTGTGGGACACCCAGAGGCTGGATGCCAGAAGGAACAAACTGCTAACATACCTTAACATGTCCTAGATGAATTCCCAAAGGCTGTATGATTCCTTTTATATGGCATTCTTGGAACACCAAAATCAAGGAAATTGTGAGCTGGTTACCAAGATTTGAAGAGTTGAGGTTCAGAAGAAACTAGTGTGGCTATAAAAAGACAACAGGCGGTATCCTGGTGGTACTGGAAATGGTCTGAATATGAATCTTGAATTTCATTACTTGTTAGTTGCTTGTGATATCTACTAGTTTTCTAAAAGGTTACCAACTGAAGAAAAGTAGGAAAGGATCTCTGCATTACCTGTTTAGAACTTCAGATTTGTGCGTATAACTTATCAAACTTTTTTTATAATACAAAGTCCTCACTCATTTATATAATTAACTCAAAGCCAAAAAATGGCATAGCAAGACAGCACTCACAGGTGAGCTCTTGTAACTGATCTCATTCCTTACAAGGGCCAATAGTAAATGTTTACTACATAGTAAATTCTTAGCATCTAATAAATTGTACAATCAAAAAATAAAAGTAAAAAATTGTACAACCAAATGTAAACAGAAATTCATGTATGAGTATGTACTTCTGAGATTTAGGTAACTGAATAGTGATGATGATTATATAACATACTTCAAACTACTGAATTGTGTACTTCAAATGAGTGGATTATATCTCAAATTATCACAACAAAGCTGTTATTTTAGGAATGGGCACTTTGCTTTAAAAAAGAGGACCCACTCACTATTCTTCATTTCTCATGATTTAATACTTACAAAGATATGATACATTTAATATTTTTTCCATCAGGTGGATCTATACAGTAAATGGTCTGATTCTTGAACTTAGTGCCACTCATTCTAATGCCAGATCGCAATCCAATGGAGTCCACCTTCAAATACAGGATTGCAAGATCAGGCACAAATGAGGAAACGCCGGCACTGTTTCCTCTGCTCAATGTCAAGGCCAAGGATGCACAGACACTCATGGGATTTATAAAGGTCACGAAATCGACGTATAATCTGAAAAAAAAAAACCCTTGACTTCTCTTGTTTTTAGTTTCTTGCTTTTATGGCCTACTTGGCAGTCAAGAAGCTAAACTGCACATTTGCATTAGCTTTGCTATATATAACACCTCTAATTTACAGACGCCACACCTAAATTGTTTTCTGGAACATGTTGAGACGTGAGTCACAACCTGGTGGACACCACTGACCCCTTACTCGGGGCGGAAGAGGTGTCCCTTGAGTGACCTATTGACGTCCAGGGTCGAAAACTCCACCCTTAAAAGATGCTAACGTCGCCATTTTCTAAACCTACAGTCTAGAGCCAGGAAGTTGGAGTACGCATGCGCAGAGCCCAGCCCGCCGCTTCTGACCTTTAATTCCTTTACTCCACACCTTGGCCCACCCCGCTGCTTCCCCCCCACCCCCCCGCAGACTCTCCTACACCCCAGCCTCAGGTCTCCATCCCGACCGCCACGTGAACACTGCGGAACTTGATATTTCAGGGCCTGGCACCCAGCTCGATGGGCAGAAGGAACATGATTTGGTAACTCGGGCGAGGGCGCGATGACAGGCTTCCCAGCCACTCTCCGAAGGTAGCAACTCACGTCAGTCACACACTCTCGCGAGGAAAGCGGTGCGTGGAAGCTGTTTCCACGGAAACGAGTGTCACCTAGGCCATCCTGTTTTACCTCACGCCGGCAGGTGGGGCTGCCAAAGGCAGGCGCCAAGGTCAGCGCCGTGACCGGGCGCGGTGAACACAAGGACGGCGACCTGCAGGGGCCAGCCCCAGCAGGACAAAAGAACGCGCGCGGGCAGGAGGACGCGGCCGAGGCCGCCACGTGACGTACCGCGACCTTGGGGCTCACCCAAGGCCGCTCGGCCACTGAGCCCCTTGCCCGCGGTCTAGCAGCCAGAGCCAATGGCGCTCGGCCCCGCGACCCCCGGCGCGCGCCCGCGCCTGCCAATCTCCGCCTGCCAGGCGGACTCCGCCGTGCCATTGGCTGTGATGCCTGTCTGTCAAGCCCTGTCCCCCTCCCACCACCACCGCCCTCCGTCAGCCCCGCTCTGTCCAGTTCCACGCCCGTCACTCAGGCGCCCGGGCTCCAAAGACGCACGGACCTCACCCACAGCCGCAAGCCCAGACCCGCACGCGCCGCGACTCCCAGCACTGGCCCCAGCCCGTAGGCAGCTCGCAGTTACCTGTCTCCCGCTCAGCTCCACCCGAGTGAAGCGCAGACACCCCACTCCCGGGCTCCAAACTCTCAGTCCCGCCCTAGCGTGTGGCGTCAGCGCGTAGCCCGGCCCCAGAGGAGAGGCCCGCTGTGGGCGTAGTCATGACGTCACAGAGTTGCCCTTCAGTCACTCTGGCCTAGAGCCAATGCGGAAGCTCCGTAGGTGATACACTAGGAGTGAGTTTGCACACTTGGAATGAGTCCATGGGTTAACTGTGTTTCTGTGGTGATTAGTAGTTTTCTGAGACGGAGATGCTTCCAATCCTAAGAATCCGGTCGCGGTGGGCCTTAAACTGAAAGTGCACAAACGGGGCGGGTCTCTGTGAGTTCCAGGACAGCCTGACCAACTGGGAGTACAAGGCTAACTAGTGCTACATAGCGAGACCCTGGTTTTAAAACAAAATACAGAGCCGGGTGTGGTGGCATACACCTGTAATCTCAGCACTTGAGAGGCAGAGGCAGGCGGATCTCTGTGAGTTCAAGGCCGGCCTGGTCTACATAGCGAGACCCTGTCTCAAAAAGACCAAAAAACAAAACAAAAGAAACAAACAAACAAAAAAAAACCCAAAAAACAAAAAACAGCAACCACGCAGATCTGTGAGATGGAGACCAGCCTGGTCTACATACTGAGTTCCAGGGCAGCCTGTAGTTACAGAGAGACAAAAAGACAAATAAATAGAGGAGGCTAGAGACAAGGCTCAATGGTTAACAGCATTGCTGCTCTCACAGAAGACCTGGGTTCAATTCCCAGCACTCACATGACAGCCAACAACTATCCAGTTCCAAGAGATCCAACAGCATCTGGCCACCAAAGTCATTGCACGCATAGAGTGTACTTACATACACACACACACACACACGTATATATGTAATACACTCTAAAAATACATAATAAATTGATAAAAGAATTCAGTAAATGCAAAACATGTGGCACATACCTGTAATTGTAGCACTTGGCAGGTGGAGGCAGAATTGCAACTTTAAGCCAGTTTGGGCCAAGTAGTGAGACCCTGTATCCAAAACAAGTAGCACTAAATGGTAGTTGGATTGATGAAATTCATCACTAAACAAAAACAATTTGAATATCAAAAATCTACATTTTTTATTGATGCTTTGTGTATTTCATACATCATTTTCCAATTCAGTTCAGGCATATATCCCCTTCCCTTCCCCCCACCCCACCCCTACCCATCCCAGATCATGCATTCTGCCATAACTTTTCTGCATCTTTCTCTGTTTTTTTGTTTTGTTTTGTTTTCATTTTTTTAACAATAAGTGATAATCTGTGAGTATAAGCATCCTTCATGTAAAACCAATTTGCGAGCAGTTGTGCCCAAACCCACACAGCTCATGGGTCCCACCATCCAGCAGGGGGTGCGCTCTTGTACTGTTCAATTCAAGTTGATCAAAGAAGTTGTCCAGTCTAATATTGTTGGAGTTTCACCATTCATCCCAATCGCAGCCCTCTACATTCTACTGCGCCCCCCTCTTCTGCAGATGTTCCCTAGGCTTAGAAAAGGGGCAAAGGTGGATGTAGAGGCAAAACAGTCTTACTTTCTCTGGAGCTATTGTCTTGGACTTGATGCAGTTCTGGCTGTTTTCTTTCATGGGTGACAGTTTGTCCGGAATACCTTCAATCCTACTAAATGAAGAGCATGGGTTGAGAACACCGTAAGAAGTGTTCAACATCACGAATGAATTAAGGAAATGCAAATTAAAACCACCTTAGATACCATCTACTCCTAGTGAGACTGGCAGGGATCAAGAAAAAAATGTAATGCCAAGTGCTGGAGAGGTGTGTGGGAAAGGGAACACTCCTCCTTGATGGTGGAAATGTGACTGTGCAGCCACTCGAGAAAACGAGTGTGGAGAAACCCTTGAGAAGACGCAAATGTCCTGACATTTGAACCCGGTCATACCAATCCTGGTATATTAGCCAACAAGACTCATCTTACTGCAGAGGTAGATGCACACTATATTGTGATTTGGCTCTGCGCATGTTCACATAGCAAAAAAACTGGAAATCAACCTACAATTTTTTTTTTGCCCCTCACTGACTGGTGGATAGAGAAATGGGTACATGCTATACAATGAATTCTATGCAGCAGTAAAGAAAGACAACATCATGAACTTTCAGGTACCAATGGATGGAGCTAGAAGACATATGTTAAGTGAAGTAACACGTCTCCAGAAAACAAAACGACAATGATCATCCTCAAATGTGGATGCTCAGCCAATAACCAGTTATAAATATTCTTGTGGAGAGGGATGCATATTAAAAAAAACAACCAACAGAAGATTGCCATCAGAAAACTGACTGAAATGGTGACTCAGGAAGGGTGGGAGGGGGGGGAGAGGGACAACGGTGTTGTATATTCGATTGGTGCATATTTAATTGACGTGAGTTTCAACAATATCCAGTTTTGCCTCGACTCTGTCTACAGGATACAGGTTGTTTTAGGACTTAGTAAAAGTAATGTGTGTAATTAAACAACATTGGTTTAAAGGCCCTGATAAAAATGTAATGCATATGAATTAATGGTGATATTCAAATGTGCTGTTGTCCACATTAGCTTTAATTAAAACTGTATAACATTACTTTGGGATTATATTAGTATTAGGTACATTGATGGTAAGGAAATGTAAACTTTTGCACGCCACTATGGAAAAAACAGATGGGAGAGAACTTGAAGACTCAAAATGATCAGCTGCCATTGACCCAGTCATACCAATCCTGGGTGATATACCCACAAGACCTCATCTTACTGCAAGAGGTAGATGCACAGCTATTTTATTGTAGCTCTGTCACTCCAACAACTAGCAAAAATGATCAACTAAACCTAAACATGCCCTCAACTGGACGAAGTGGATAGAGAAAGATGGGTAACATGTACAACAATGGAGTTTATGCACGTATACAGAAAGACAAACATCATGAACTTACAGGTAAATGGATGGAGCCTAGAAGAAAACCATCAGTGTTTAAGTGAAGGAACACAGTCCCAGAAAAACAAATCTGACAAATGATATCTCCATATGTGGATGCTAGTACCAATAACCCGTTATAAATATTTCTTGTGGAGAGGGATGCAATTAAAAAAACAACAACAGAAAGATGCTATCAGAAAATGATGAAATGGTGACTCAGGAGGGTGGGAGGTTGGTGGAGAGGGACACGGGTGAAAGTCGTTGGGGCATATTTAATGACGTGAGTTACAAACAAATAGCCAGTTTTGCCCATAGCCTGTAATTGTAGCAATCTCTTTCACTATAGGATGAATTAATTTAAAAAAAATTAAAAAAATTTAATCAATAAGTACCCCCAAAACAGCATTGGTGAATTGATTGAAATCTGTGCCTTGATCCACCCTATAGGATATATAGTATTACAACTGCTTTTTTTTTTGAGACTCGTGGGTCAAAAATAAAAAACCTAAAATAACAAAGGGGTCCTGGATATAGATAGATACAAAAACTTTTGTCAAAAAACCTTGCATCCAAAATCTTAAACTAACTACAGGAAAGGGATTTGTCTGTTCCCAAACAGGCCAGAGTATCACCAATTAATGGGCTGAGAAAGAAAAATGCAGCATTTGCAGTGAAGGATGTACCAGAAAGTGCCAGCAGAAGGACTGAACTCTCTGCATTGAAGGGAAGAAATGCCTCAGGATTGCTGCATACATCAGGCCCCTCCCTGTGGATCCTACTAGTAACAACTATTTTTAATGAATCCCTAATGAAGCTTACCTTCTAGGTGCTGCAAAAAGTTTTTTTTTTTCTTTTCTTACCTCCCCCCCCAATAGAATAAGGCAGAAAATATGATGGATGCTGAGTCGTCTCCAGCTGTAGATTGGAGTCCAGCTGTTATAGAGGTATATCTCTTGTAAATATGTAAAATGCACGTTCTTGAATTGATAAGTGACAAGAAACGTGTGAACACGACTTATTCTCGTTATCAGAACAAAGATAGAGCTAAAGTCTCCTTAAAGCGTATACACTTCAAGCAAATATATTAATAAGCGATGCCTGACATCACATGGATTATCCTACCAAGGAGATGTTGGGCCAGGGGGATCCAGCCCCCACAAAAGGTAAGGCTCCTGCCTCCAAAACTGGGATATCTTGCAAGGAAGAGAGGTGAATACGGCCCTGCTGTGAAGACCGTATAAACATGGGAAGATGTATGGAGACCGCACACCTAGAAATTACAATGAGCTCTGGATAGCCAGAGAGTGTTACCAAGGCCACTAAACATACAAGCAAAGCTATAGGTCTCTTGAGTCAAGCAAGACTCCCTCCTCAGCACCAGCTACACCTCATCTAACCTGGAAATACTGTGCAGCATGGGAGCAAGCCAATATGTCTGTATATCCCAAATCTAATTGGCTATTAGCTCAAATCCTCCTTGGAGGAATAACCCACGGCTGATGTCCACAAGCTTACATCCCTAATGGTTAGAGATGTTATAAGCCACACGACAAGACCCTGTCCATCTTAACAGGAGAAAATGTAATTCATAGATTTTAACATACTTCCCCAAAACATCTGGTCAGATACCCAAGTAAACCTACCATAACAATAGTACTGTTTAATACCTATATAATATCTAATTGCATGTGCTTCATTAGAGGATACGAAAAAGTTAAATGCCTGGACTAAGCTGGCAGCCCATGAAAGAAAACAGCCAGAATTGACTAGAGACCAAGACAAACAGCTCCAGAGAAAGCAAACTGTTTGTGCTTCTCATCCAACTGTGCCCTTTTCTAAGCTTAGGAAAAATCTACATTTTGACCAATAGTTAATGTGTCCTTTTGTATAACAGCCCATGACTTGGGTCTTTTATCTGCATTTTGAAAGAGGCTATTCCATGGTCCAACAGGTCTGTTTTTTGTGCCCAGTACCCAGGCTGTTTTATGACCTAGCCCTGTAGTATAGAGTTTGAAGTCTGGTTACGAGACCCACCCCTGTGTCAGCTCTTTTCGCTCAGGGTTGTTTTGGCTATTCTGGTGTCTCTTTGTATTTTTCCAACATGAATTTAATGACTTTTCGTTTCCCAAGCCCTGTGAGAAAACTCTTGGGATTTTGATTGGAGATTTCATTAAATGCTATACAAGAGTTTTGGTTAAACTGGACATTTTTTATTAATTTATTATTTATTAGGGGGTGGGTTTTTTTTTTTTTTTCTTTTTTTTTTTGTTGGGGGGGGGGTGGTGGGGTGTGTGTTGGGGGGGTTTTACTTAAACAAAAACAATTTGAATGTATTGTCTATGCAAGTCTGTGGCACCCGTGTCGTGCAAGCCGCAGAGGTCAGAAGGGGTCTCGGATTCCCCTGGAACTGGAGTTCTCCTGGAATTTGAGTTTTTAGACGGTTCTTGGCTGCCATGTGGGTGCTGGGGATTGAACCCGGGTCCTCTGCAAGAGCGGTAGGTCCTCTTAACCACTAGGCCATCTCCAGCCCAAATGAACATGTTTTACAATGTTAATTTTCCAATCCATGAGCATGGGAGTTTTTTCTATTTCTGATGTCTTCTTCAATTTCTTTCTTTAAAGGTTTAAAATATTTGTTGTAGAGCTCCTGGTGTCTTTGGTTTGCGTTTGTTCCTAGGTATTTTATGTATTTTTTGAGGGCTATTGTGAGTGGGAAGGTCCTTTGAATTCTTTTCCAGCTGCCTTTGTTGTTGGTGTAAAGAGATAAAAAAAATTTTTTTTTTCAGGTTAATTTTGTATCTGACCACTTTGCTGAAGCTGTTAATCGTTGTCTAGGAGTTTTCTGGTGGAAAGTTTTTAGCATTCCTTAAGTAAACAATATAGCATCAGCAAATAGGGATGCTTGACTTCTTCCCTTTCCAATTATGTACGCCTTTAATTTCCTTTTTCTTGCTTATTGCTCTACGCAAGTGTTTCAAGCACTATATGAAGAGGAGTGGTGACGGGGGCAGCCTTGCTGAGTTCCTACCTTTAAAGGGAATGTTTCTGTCATTTCCCCATTTAGGCTTATATTGGCTGAGGGTTTCCTGTATTGTTTTAAACATATTTTTACTTTATATGTACGAATTTTTTGCCTGGATGTATGTAAGTGTGCAACTTGAGTATAGTGCCCATGGAGGCTAGAAGGTGTTGGAGCCCCTGAAACTGGAGTTACTCATGGTTGTTAGCTGCCATCTTAGTTCTGGGAAATAAACCTGGGTCTTCTGGAAGAACAATAAGTGCTTTTAAACCCTCTGAGCCATCGTCCTAGCTCAACAGGTTTTAATTAAGAGTTTTCGTTTCTTTTTTTGTTAATTTTGTTTTGGTTTCTGCGGGCAGGGTCTCCCGATCCTCCAGCTGTCCTGGAACGATCACTCTGTCGTACCAGGGCTGGCTTGAACTCACGATCTGCCTTGCCTCTGCCCCGATTGCTCGGATAATGAGTTCGCACCACCCGTCGGTGTGTCCCTCCTGTTTTAAATTCATCAACTTTGGCACTTGAGTCCACGAGCTTGATGGGGATTTTCGCAGCCACCCCTGACAGCACAGAGTGGCATTCCCCCCACACTCACTGGGTTGCCGGAGAGCGTTGTCCAAAGGTTCCTTTGGGCCTTTCCGCACAGAGCAGGGAAGTGGTTGGCTTCCACATCGGCCCAGCCTCCGCGCTGTCAGCCCAGCCTCCACGTTCCAGCAGCGCCCAAATAGAACAATCCCAATCCCAAAAAAAAAAGCGCCGCCATCTGCAGGGGCCAGGCCCAAAGCCCAGCCTTCCACCAGTGCAGCGCATTTGGGCATTCACAGGGTCACAGGCCAGCGCCCCCACCCCATGCCAGGGTCTCGCAGAGTCCCGGACATGGGCAGGTGCGGCTCCTCTCCTCCCACCGCTCTCCCCCCCCTGTGGCGTAATTCCTACAGTGGGCATCCACTGGGGATGGCCCGCCCCGCTCTTCGCCGTCCCCTTGTTCCCTCCCTCCCCGCCCTCCCCCGCCCTCCCGCCCCCTTCCGCGCCCCTCCGGCGAGCGCCTTGCAACAAACTCAAGAAGTGACTTGAGAGAGAGGAAGGACCAAATCCGGAAGGAAAGTTGGGAAACACTTCGACAAGCTCCATGTTGAAAGAGAGATACGGGAAACTAACCAGCAAAAGCAAAGCGCTACAGGAAGAGATTGAGAAGCTCCAAAAGGAAGTGGAAATACTAAAGAAATCAGAAGAGGAAATGAAAAAGGAAATCAAACACTCATCCAATCAAGAGGAAAGGAATGGAAAAAGCCTCAGAAGCAGAATGGAGGAAGCAGAACAAAGAATATCAGACCTGGAAGATAACACAGAACAACTAAAAACTTCAAGTAAAGATTATGAAAAATTTAAAAATGCACGAAAGTGGAACAACCAGGAAATGTGGGACACTATGAAACGATCAAACCTCTGCATCATAGGGATAGAGGTAGGAGAAGAATCCCAAGAGAATTGTATTGATCAGATCTTCAACAGAATAATAGATGAAAATTTCCCCAAACTAAAAAAATACAAAGCAATACAAATACAAGAAGCATATAGAACTCCAAACAGACAAGATCAGAAAAGAAACTCTCCATGCCATATCATAGTTAAAATGCTAGATGCCCAAAACAGATACAAAATTTTGAAAGCCACAAGAGAAAAACAACAAGTTACATATAAGGGGAAACCTATCAGAATTACAACTGACTTCTCAGTACAAACTATGAAAGCAAGAAGAAGGTGGAGAAAAGCATTCCCAGTGTTAACCCAGGTTACTATACCCAGCAAAAATGTCAATTACAGCCAGGCGTGGTGGCGCATGCCTTTAATCCTAGCACTTGGGAGGCAGAGGCAGGCGGATCTTTGTGAGTTCAAGGCCAGCCTGGTCTACAGAGTGAGTTCCAGGACAGCTGGGGCTACAGGGAGAACCTGTCTCAAAAAGACCAAAAAAATGTCAATTACAGTTGAAGGAGAGAGAAAAATCTTCCATGACATAAACAGGATGAAAGAATACATGTTCAGAAAACCAACCCTTCAGAGAATACTTGAAGCAATTCAAAGGACAGAAGAAAGGAGCAACAATCCCCAGGCACCAAGCAAGAGAAATTAATAAAAGCATAGCTGCAGAAGTAGAAACCTAGACCAAAAATGCAAATGGATAATAAGGTGAAAGGAAGCAGCACAAATCTATCAGTTACAACCTTAAATATTAATGGACTAAACTCCCCAATCAAAAGACATAGACTGGGAGATTGGATTAGGAAACAGAACCCATCTATAAACATTCTCCAAAATTGACCACATACTGGGACACAGAAATCTCCACTAATACAAAAAGATTGAAATAATTTCATGCATTCAATCAGACCACAATGCAATAAAGCTCATTATCAGCACCAAGATAAGCCTTACTATCTACAAGAACACTTGGAGACTAAATAACACACTCTTAAATAATGTATGGGTCAAGGAAGAGATAAAGAAAGAAATAAAAGCATTCCTGGAACTGAATGACAATGATAATACAACACAACCAAACCTATGGAATACTTTAAAAGCAGTCCTAAGAGGTAAGTTTATAGCCCTGGGTGCCTACATTAGAAAAACAGAAACAGGGGTTGGAGAGATGGCCTAGCGGTTAAGAGTGCCAACCGCTCTTACAGAGGACATGGGTTCGATCCCCAGCACCCATATGGTGGCCGCGACCCGTCTGAAACTCCAATTCTAGGAGAACTCCAGTTCCAGGGGAATCCGACACCCTCTTCTGACCTCTGCGGCGTTGAACGACACGGGTGCACAGACTTGCATGCAGACAGTACATTCATACACATACATAAATAAATAAAATTAATTAAAAAATTAAAAAAAAGAAAAACAGAAAGAGCACAAGTGAATGATCTATCACTGCAGCTAAAAACACGTGAGAAATTAATAACTTTTACATCATTGTGACAAACTATCCGAAAGAAACTACTTAAAGTGATTCATTACTTATTTCTGCTAACAGTTTCCATGATTTCAGTGGATAGTCTTTGGCTGTATTGATTCTGGGTCCCTTGTAAAGCAGGTGGTGGGAGCATGTGGAAGAGGCAGCTTTGTGTGTGTGTGTGTGTGTGTGTGTGTGTGTGTGTGTATGTGAGAAAGCCAGTACTTAACATCAGTGTCTTCTTCCATCACTTTACCTCCACCTTAATTTTATTTGTTTGTTTGTTGTTTATTGAGATAGGGTCTTACTATGTAACACTGGCTGACTTGAAAGTTGATATGCAGATAAACCAGGCTAGCCTCCTGCCTCTATCTCTTTTTTTTTTTTAAATTTATTTTTTTAAATTTTATTTATTTCTGTATGTGTATGAATGTACTGTCTGCATGCAGGTCTGTACACCTGTGTCGTGCAATGCCGCGGAAGTCAGAAGAGGGTCTCGGATTCCCCTGGAACTGGAGTTCTCCTGGAATTGGAGTTTCAGACGGTTCTCGGCCGCCATGTGGGTGCTGGGGATCGAACCCGGGTCCTCTGCAAGAGTGGTCGGCGCTCTTAACCACTAGGCCATCCCTCCAGCCCCCCTCTATCTCTTAAATGCTAAGATTAAAGGTATGTGTCACCACATCCTGGCTGAACTTGTTTTTTTAGATAGAGTCTGGAATTGAACCTGAAGGTAACTGGCTAGACTGGTTGGTAAGTCCCAGAGATACTCTTGTCTCTACCTTTCTAGTGTTGGGGTTCTAGGCGTGCAGTGCTGTGTCTGGTATTTTATGTGTGTGCCAGGGATCTGAACTCAGACCCTTCTGCTATCAAGCAACCACTTTAATTATTCATCTAACGATAGGCAGGAAGCAGGAGTGGGGACAAATACAACCTTCACAGACATACCTGGATGACTTACTTCTTCCTGCTAAGTACACTCCAAATGCTTAGACAGCTTCTGAAAACAGAGCCACCAGCTGGGGACCAACATTAAACACATAGATCCCTGTGAGATTTTGTATTCAAACCATAGCAATCATGCAAGGGAATAGGACTGAGTCTCCTCCTCCTCCTCCTCCTCCTCCTCCTCCTCCTCCTCCTCTTCCTCCTCCTTCTTCTTCATTACTTGAGATAATTATGTATTCCCCTCCTTTCTATTAAGGTGCTATGTTAAGGACAGTTCTCCAGGCAACCTTGAACTGGCCAGTTCTCTCCCCTTTCTCACTTGTAGTTCTTAAAAATAACTGTAGCATGTGCTGAGAATGCAACATCCCGAATAAGGGAGATCTAACCAGAAAGAGCCTAGCTGGGTTCCAGTCCTCCTTGGGAACAGACATCCTTCAGTGTTTAGCCAAGTGTGTCCTGTGGCCACCAGGATATAAAACCCTAAGGTGGAATCCTTTCCAGGTTCTCTCAGAGGCAGTAAAAGTGGGGCAAGTGCAAATAAGACTCCACCTACTTCAGCCCTTGGGGACTTGCTTGACTTCTATCCTTAACTTCTGTTGTCCTCTAGTGCCCTATAAATATTAAACCTGGTTTGTGTAGTTTCTTAGTGCTGGTGTTTGACCTCACTGGACTCAGGCAACTAATAACCCCACAACCCAAGATATGCAGGATTGAGATGGTGACTAGCATAGGAGGACCTGCCTTGCAAGACCCCCTTTGTATTCATGGGATAAATCCCATGGGGTCAGGATGTGTAATCTCTTACTATGCTGCTGAATTTGTTTGCTTGGGTTCACTAGAGATTTTGCACTTATACCCAAAGCAAATATTGGTGCCTCGATGCTGGCTTTAGTTTCAAAGTCATCATGGCCTCGGAATAACTACAGAAGAGTTTCCTCGCCCCAATCTGAAGAATTCAAGAAAGATTAGTACTTTTTCTTCAATAAATAGTTGGTAGAATTCGCCAGGTGTGGTGGTGCATGACTTTAATCCTAGCACTCGGGAGGCAGAGGCAGGTGGATCTCTGTAAGTTTAAGACCAGCCTGGTCTACAGAGTGAGCTCCAGGCCAGCTGGGACTTAAAGGGAGACCCTGTCTCAAAAATACCAAAAAAAAAAAAAGGGCTAAGANAAAAAAAAAAAAAAAAAAAAAAAAAAAAAAAAAAAAAAAAAGAATAGTTGGTAGAATTCACCAGATATGCTGTGATGTGGATGTGGTCTAAGTCAGCCTAGGCTACATGAGACTCTGTCTCAGAACACACATAGGGCTTAGTTTTATCTTACTTTAAACCATTTAAGGGAGCCATCCTTGCTAAGGGATTTGGGGATCCCATTCTCTCATTCTGGCTTCCTGCCTTGAGATGTATTCTGTCTTTTACATGCTCTCCCAGCATTATGAGGCAATCCATCCTTGCAGGGCTGCTGATCCTGTGGTTGGACAGGCTGACAGGGCACAAGTGTGCACCAAACACACAGCTGTGCTGAGGAACTGATGGTCCCATGGCCAAACACACAACTGTGGAACTGATGGTTCCCTGAACAAACACACAGTTGAGGAGCTGCTGGTTCCCACAACCAAAGAAGCTGAAGAGCAAGCTGTGGGGTTGATGTCCCCATAACCAAGCCTGAGTGCAGTACAGTAACAGCCCGGGGATCACATCAGGTAGTGCAAAATACATGAAATTTATTCTATGTAACAGAAAGCTTATCTAGTTCAGGGATGGGCAACCCCTACATCACGTGACATGTCCCCCTCCCAGTGGCCAGTCTTAGATCCCTACACCATAATGCATCATCACAGCTCATGGGTGTATTCAGAAAAGGGGAGTGCTGACAAGCATGCTTACCTGTTACTTCTGAGCACGTGCTAGCAGGAAATAGGGTGGTGCCCTGCATCTTTTGCTCTGCCTAGTGTGCTAGGCATATTGGTAGCTAGCATATTCTCAAGATATGTCTGAGTCCAGGATTGCTGTTCCACATATGCTGAGGTTCTCAGCAGAGCTGAACAGAAAGACATGCCATGGATTCATGAACTGTGAACTAAACAAATATTTTTCTTTATAAAGTTACCCACCCTTGAGTTCAAGGCCAGCATGGTTTTCATAGTGAGTTCCAAGCCAGCTGGGGCTCCTGTCTCAAAAAGGCAAGAAAAAAAGGTTACCCATCCTGTTACTACATTATAACAATAAAACAGGTGTGGTGGCACATACTTCTATCCCAGCACTCCAGAAGTAGGGTTTATACCATCATGAACCTGACAGACAGCAGTAAGTGATGGTGATTTGAAATCCATGAAGCCCATGAACTACTTAAAGACATCAGAAGCACTGTTTTTATTGCTTTGCTTTATTAAATGAGCAGCATATTCATATGGTTTAGGTAAAGTCTCCACCTTTGCAGCTGTTCACTTCATCAGTATTGTGGCCTGCCAAATTCCTTCTCTGATACAGTTAATTCATTACTTGTTAGACCACAAGGCAACAGAAGTAGAAGGAATAAAAATATATTTTATTTATTTAATTGCTTGAGCTAGGTTCTCGGGATAGCCCCAACTGGCCTGGAACTTGCTACAGGCTGGCCTCAAACTCACAGTGATCCTCCAACCTCTGCTTCTCAAATGCTGGGATCAAAGGCATGTGCCACTATGCCTGGCAACTTCTATATTTTAATCTATACAACCTAATTAAATACTTGTGCTGCTGTAAATAACTACTTATATGTCTTTATTTTTTTGTCTTTTTTGAGACAGGGTCTTGTAGGAAGCTTTTCTTGCTAAGAGCAGGAATAGCGCAGTCCTGCTAAGGGAAAGTGAGCACAGTGGCCACCTGTGGTCACTGTGGGGAACTGACCCCTTGACACAGAGGTCAGTTGGTCACTTTCATAATCCAACCTGAGAGGTACTTCCAACTCAGGTCATTAGCCTGGGCAGTGGAATGCCTCTCACCTGGACATGCTTTCCCACCTACCCAAAGACTGCTGGTCTCTGAACAGGAACTTCAGGCTGATGGCTGATGGCCTATCTTCAGCCTACACCCACTCACAATTCACTCCACAGGTTGATGACCTGATTGGTCTCTGTCCAACCCCACACTAGCTTACATGTTGGTGATCTGTTAGACCCCCGTCCAACCCACTAGCCACAGGTTGGTGATCTGATTGGTCTCCATCCAACCCCATGCTAGCTTACCAGGTTGGTGATCTGATAGACCCCCGTCCAACCCACTAGCCATCGACACTTGAAATCCAGACCTGCTTTGGCCTCTATGTGAGCAAAATAATGGACCCAGGAATTCTGTGTAACGATGGTAGCCCCAGTTGTCTTGGAACTCACTATGTAGATCGGGGTGGATTTGAACTCCTAAGTGCTGGGACTAGAGGGGTGCAGCACCATGTCCAGGTTGTGCATAACCATTATACTAGTCTTTCCAGTATTTTTTGTACTTCCAAGTACAAGTGCTGCAGACTACTATGTGCTCTCTTCTGTGTCTTTTAAAGTTTAATGGTGTTCTAGGAAATGTTTATATCCACTGGCAGAATGCTTCCTCACTGCTTTCTAGTTGCCTAACTGTATTGTATATTTGGGTAGGAGTAGCTTACCTGTGTTGTGTTCCCCATGTTCTTAGCTGAGGCAGCCCTTTGGGGGACTGGAAAACCAAAGCGGCTTCATTCATTTGGGTGTGAGTGTATGCATGTGTGTGTGTGTGTGTGTGTGTGTGTGTTTAGGCCTGCATGTGCATGTATGTGTGGTCAGAGGAAAATTTCCATCATTTGGGGGTCCAGGATCCAATGTGGGTCCTCAGGCTTGGCAGCAAGTGCCATTTCCTCACCTCAAAATAAGGAGTTTATGACGATCCAACAATAGCTGCAGAAGAGGATCCTCCAGCCTATTAGTCATTAAACTGATCCATTACGCTTTCTCCTTCCACTTCCCCTTCCACATTTAGTGTCCATTTTTGCCTTTAGGACTTCCCTTTGCTCCCAAATTCCACATGGAAAACAAGTGATACCAATCCCTTTAATCCCAACCTTAGAGAGGCAGAGGCAGGTGGACCTCTGTCAATTGGAAGCCAGCCTAGTCTCTATAGCACGTTCTAGGCCAGCTGTGGTTAATGAGAGATACTGTCTCAAACACATACACACACACACACACACACACACACACACATACACACGCATGCATACACGCACGCACGCGCACACGCACGCAAACAAAACAAATAGAATAAATATTCAGAGGATGGAGAGATGGCTCAGCCAATAAGAGTATGTACTGTTCTTGCAGAGAACATGAGTTCAGGTCCCAGCACCCACATAGGTACCTTACAACTGCCTTCAACTCTAGCTCCAAAAGAACCTATGTCTCTGGCCTCCTCAGGCACTATGTACATGGGCACATACACCTATATACACACATGCATACAAGAAGTTTAAAAATAAATTTTAAGGGCTGGAGAGATGGCCTAGTGGTTAAGAGCACCAACTGTTCTTGCAGAGGACCTGGGTTCGATCCCCAGCACCCACATGGCAGCTGAGAACCATCCGTAACTCCAATTCTAGGAGAACTCCAGGTCCAGGGGAATCTGACACCCTCTTCTGGCCTCCATGGCATTGCACAACACGGGTGCACAGACCTACATGCAGACAGTACATTCACACAAATAAATTAAATAAATAAATAAATAAAATAAAATAAAAATAAATTTTTAGTAAACCCTCCTTTAAAAAAAATTAAATAGAATGGTATGGAGAGGATTTCAAGTTTACAAAATGAACAAATGTCCATGTAAAGAAAGCATGGTAGCACATGCCCATAATTCCTGCAACTTGGGAGGTGAATTTAGGGTAGAGGCAAGCCTGGATTACTTGAGACCCTGCTTCAAATGAGCAAATAAAATTTCATGTATGGGACTAGAGAGATGGCTCCATGGTTAAAAGCAGTTACTGCTTTTTCAGGGGATCTGGGTTCAGTTCCCAGCACCCATGTCAGCTAACAAATGTCCAGAATTCCATCCAGTTCCAGAGGATCTGATGCCCTCTTCTGATGTCCACAGGCATTCCACTTGAGTGGCCCACTTACATATGCAAGCAAAACACTCATACAAATAAAATAAAAATAAAGAATATCTTTTAAATAACATTGTTAAATCACCACATATGCATAGATAGATAGATCGACAGATAAACTACTACTGAGTTAAACTATTTCTGCAAAGATATTAAAAAAGCTGTGACCAGTAGTGGCAATCTTGAAGACTGAAAAGTACTGAAGTAGGAGTGTGGGTCATCCCATTTATTCTCCCAGTGAGCCATGTGGAAAACACTCAGGGGAATGCACACCATAAGGACACATTTTAAGGTATCCAAATACAGAGAGAGATTTATTTAAAAACGACTGTGTTTTGTAGCCAGTGTGACTCATCTGCCAGGGTCAAATCCTAGACATTTGCATCACCACGTCCCAGCCCATGGGCATACCCAGGGAGATCCCATGACTCCCACCCATGTACTAGGGGGCATTGTTTAGATTGCTAGACTTTACTGCATTTTCCTACATCTCATTCTTTTAATTTTATTTTTTTCTGAGAGGGAGGTGAGCCCCTGGGAGAGGCAAATATCATAAAGCAGCCTGAGCTTTGAATAGCCAGATGCTAAAGGCTGTCTTGAGTGCCAGGCACTGGGCAGGAGCAGGTCAGACCTGAGATTTTTATTTTTTACCCTAAGACCAATTAATATCTGAACCCAATGATGAAGTGAAACAGTTGTCAAGCATAAGCAATGAATGTAAGTAACATTCATGCAAAACCAATTAGCAAGTATCTATGCCCAAATTTTGACGAACCCAAAGTCCCCATAGTCCAATTGGAGAGGGTTGTATGCAGGAGCATGTTGATCAAATAAGAGTCCAGTCCATATTTTTTGAGATCTCAGGAATTACCTCTATCTCCTCAGCCCTTACATTCTACTGCACCCCCCCCCTTCTACATCTGATCCCTGGGCCTCCATGGACAAGGGGCAGAAGTGGATGAGAATCAAAACAGTCTATTTTTCTTTGAGGTGTTTTGAACTCTGGTCTGTTCAGGCTGTTTCCTTCCATGGGTTGGAAATTTTTATTTAGGAATCCTTTGTTTAATCCTACTTATAAGCATAAACTGAGATAGTGAAGTCATTTTAATGGCATGGATTATCATGACAAGTAACTCTGTGGGCACAGATATGAATATTTAGATGGCATATTAGTCTATGTAGTATGGCTTTCTTATACTGTTTTTAATTACTAGAGGTTTAATACCAGACATATGTTAGTCCTCCAAAGGAGCTGGCTAATAGCCAGTTAGATTTGTGGTAATTATTGGCTGCCACTAGCTGCACAGGATCTTCCAGGCAGGTGTTAGAGCAGTTGATGAGTTTTGCTTGACTCAATGAGACCAATATTTTTTCTTTCCAGTGGCCTTTGGTAATGCTCTCTGGCATTTCAGAGACCTACTATACACTTGCAAGCGTGGTCTTTTTGTCCTTTTTGTGTTCACACCAAGTCTTCAGCAGCAGGGACTTAATGTCCACTTGTGTGTACTCCAACTTGTAGGCAAATAGCCTTTGTTCTGGGAGGCCACTAACCCCCAGCTAACACTCCTTGGCAGAATGACTCATTGCTGGTTCCGAAGCTTTTTGCTATTAACAAATTTTGCTTAATTATAAAGCCTTTAAAGATTTTACAGTAATGTCTAGCCCTGAATAAAATTTTTTTAAAGTTCTTATGTCCATAAGTTAACTAAAGTGTGGTGACATATGTGGGAAGATCCCGTTTGAATTAGGGGTTAGTTCTCAGGGCACAATGTTGGAGTATCCCTCAGGACACAATGTTGGAGTCATGAGATTCCTATGACCCTGCCCCAAGATGGAGCAACGTGGCTCAGGCACAAGACGCTAGGCAGAGCAGCAGTATATAGTGGTGTGAAACTGGGGGTCTGTGATTGGCTTGGGGAGATGAAGTGATTTTGCTTATAAAAGGGAGTTTGTGGGCCAGGCGTGGTGGTGCATGCCTTTAATTCTAGCACTTGGGAGGCAGAGGCAGGCGGATCTCTGTGAGTTCAAGTCCAGCCTGGTCTACAGAGTGAGCTCCAGGCCAGCTGGGACTAAAAAAAGGGAGAACCTGTCTCAAAAATACCAGAAAAAAAAATGAGTTATGGGGATGGAGAGATGGCTCAGTGGTTAAGAGCACTGACTAGTCATGCAGAGGACCCAGATTTGATTCCCAGCACCCACATGGTGGCTAAGAACCGTCTTTAACTCCAGTTCCAGAAGAATCTGATGCCCTCTTCTGACCTCTGTGGCATTGCACAACACGGGTGCACAAACTACATGCACAGTACACGCATACACATTAAAAAAAAAAAAAGAAAGTGAGCTGCTGGGCGTGGTGGCGATGCCTTTAATCCTCCACTTGGGAAGCAGAGGCAGTTGGATCTCTGTGAGTTCAAGGCCAGCCTGGACTACAGAGTGAATTCCCAGACAGGCAGTACTATAGGGAGACCCTGTCTCAAAAAGACCAGAAAAAGAAGTGAGATGCAGCAGCCAATAAATCGAATCCTCCATTACCATTATTACACAGAATTCCAAGATCTGTTGTTTTGTGTGCATACAGGCTGAAGCAGGCTAGATTTTGAGTGTTGGTGACTAGTGGGTTGGACAGGGGTATTTCAGACCATTAGCCTGGTAAGCTGGTACAAGGTTGGACAGTAGCATGGGGCTGGATGGAGACCTATCAGATCACTAGCCTGTGGCTAGGGGTTTGGATGGGGGTCTATAAGACCCCCCACCTGATAAGCTAGTGTGGGGTTGGATGGAGACCAATAAGGTCACCAGCCTGTGCAGTGAATTGTGAGTGGGTGTAGGCTGAAGATAGGCCATCAGCCATTAGCCTGAAATTCCTGTCCAGAGACCAGCAGTCTTTGGGCAGGTGGGAAAGCACGGCCAAATGGGAAGCATTCCAGGTCCCAGGCTAAAGAACTGAGTTGGAAGTACCTCTCAGGTTGGGTTACGAAAGTGACCAACTGACCTCTGTGCTGAGGGGTCAGTTATTCACAGTGACCACAGATGGCCACTGTATTCCCCTTCCTTTAGCAGGACTACACTGTTTGCTCTTAGCAATTCCATTACCATCATAATTTGTTTTCTTCTATAAAAAAGAGGTAGAATTTTTTAAATCAAAACTTAGCAGCACCTGGAAAGTAAACTTCATTGGGCCATATTATAAACAGTTGTTTTAAATAGAATTTAGAGACTTTTGGTTCCTGTGGCTCAGGCACTCTGAAGTTTCTTTCTTCTTGATGCTTAGTTCTGCCAGCAACTCTGGTGGTATTTCTTGGTACATCCTGTACGATCCAAAGCCATACCTTATTCAGGAACTTAATTAAGTGATGTTTTTACCTGTGGGAACATGCAAATATTTTCCCATAGGTAGTGTAAAGATTTCAAAATTAAAAATTCATCAAAAAGATTGGAATAAAGAGTTCTCTATTTGGGGCTGGAAAGATAGCCTAGTGGTTAAGAGCACTGACTGCTCTTGCAGAGGACCCGGGTTCAATCCCCAGCACCCACATGGTGGCTAAGACCCGTCTGTTAACTCCCATTCCAGGAGAACTCCAGTTCCAGGGGAATCTGAGACGCTCTTCTGACCTTCGTGGCATTGCATGACACAGGTGCACAAACCTACATGCAGGCAGTACATTCATAAACATACAAAAATAAATAAAATGTTAAAAAAAGAGACAACCACCCCCCCAAAAGACTTCAAATCCTTAAAAAAAAAGAAAAATTTAAAAAAATAAATAAAAAAATAAAAAGATTTCTCTATTTGACTGTATCCCCGAGGGAGTACTCAACCCTCTCCCCTTTGTTCTTTAAATTTTTATATTTTGTTTATTATTTATTTATTTAGTCTTTTCAAGACAGGGTCTCCCTGTGGCCCCAGCTGTCCTGGAACTTGCTTTGTAGACCAGGCTGGCCTTGAACTCACAAATATCCGCCTGTCTCTGCCTCCCCAGTGCTAGGATTAAAGGTGTGCCCCATCACCCCTGGCTTAAAGATGGTTTTAACTGCCATGTGGGTGCTGGGAATCAAACCTGGGTCCTCTGTAGGAGCAGTAGGTGCTCTTAACCACTGAGCCATCTCTCCAGCCCTTGCAAAACAAATTTTAATAACAATTTGTAATCACAGATGTGGTTACATGCTCATTCTAAGAGAGATATAACTCAGTCCTGTTTTTTTTTTTTAAGGTTGGTCAGATTATTAATGAAATAAATGCATCAGGTTTTTGTTCTTATTTTTTTCTCTTTTCTTCTAGAGATCAAACTCAGGGCCTCATGCATGTTAGTCAAGTACTTTTTTTAAAATATTTTTTTATTTTTTTCACATTAATAAATTTTTAATTTTTTAAACAAATCTAGACCTGTGTCCCCCCCATTTCCCCACCCCACCAGAGCTCATGCATTCTACCAAACATGCTTTTCATGTCTTTCTCAGTCTTTCTCAATATTCTCCATGAGGAAGTTGGCTGTTTTGAGCAGAGGTTCACTGTTTCAGTCAGTTCTTTGATGCACTCCTTTCTGTTGTTGTTGTTTCCAATATGTATCACTCCCAACTGCTTTGGACAAAAGCTTAGGGGGCCTTACACAAGAAATACTTACAACTAGGTAAATGGCACAGCATACACAGATGAGGAATACGATTCGTCGTTTATTTTTCTGGGACTGTGTTACTTCACTCAGCATGATGTCTTCTAGCTCCAGCCATTTTCCTGCAAAGCTCATGATGTTGTCTTTCTTTACTGCTGCATAGAACTCTATTGTGTAGATGTACCACAATTTCTCTATCCGCTCATCAGTTGAGGGGCATTTGGGTTGGTTCCAGCTCCTTGCTATTGTGAAGAGAGCTGAAATAAACATGGCTGTGCATGTATCTCTGTGGTGGGGTAAGTCTTGTGGGTACATGCCCAGGAGTGGTATGGCTGGGTCGGGTGGCAAGTTCATTCCAAGTCTTCCAAGGGTTCTCCACACTGCTTTCCATAGTGGCTGTACGAGTTTACATTCCCACCAGCAGTGGATGAGTGTTCCCCTTTCCCCACAACCTCTCCAGCACTTGGTATCATTTGTTTTCTTGATCCTAGCCAGTCTTACTGGAGTAAGATGATATCTTAAAGTGGTTTTGATTTGCATTTCCTTAATGATTAGTGATGTTGAGCAGTTCTTGAGGTGTTTCTCAGACATCTCTAATTCCTCGCTTGTGAAGTCTCTGTTCAGTTCTTTGCTCCATCTATTGAGCGGGTCGTTTGTTTTCTTTTTTCTTTGTTTTTTGAGTAGTTTATATATTCTGGAAATCAATGCTTTGTCAGATGTATCTGCAGTGAAGGTTTCCTCCCACTCTGTGGGATTTCTCTTCACTTCCTTGATTGTTTCTTTTGATGTACAGAAGCTTTTGAGTTTGATGAGGTCCCATTTGTCAATTGTCGACCTTAATTCTTGTGCAGCTGCTGTCTGATTTAGGAAGTCTTTTCCTACGCCTATGTCTTGTAGTCTGCTGCCAACTTTTTCTTCTATCACCTTCAGAGTTTGGGGTTTCACGTTGAGGTCTTTAATCCATCTGGAGTTGACTTTTGTACAGGGTGAGAGGTAGGGGTTTAATTTCATTCTTCTACAAGTGGTGATCCAGTTTTGCCAACACCACTTGCTGAAGATGCTGTCTTTTCTCCATTGTGGTTTCTTGGCCCCCTTGTCAAATATGAGATGGCTGAAATTGTATGTGCTCAGATTTGGATCTTCGGTTTTGTTCCATTGGTCAACAGGTCTGTTTTTGTGCCAGTACCAGGCTGTTTTTATGACTATAGCCCTGTAGTATAGTTTAAAATCTGGTATAGAGATCCCTCCTGTGTAGCTCTTTTCACTCAGGATTGATTTGGCTATTCGGGGTCTTTTGTTTTTCCAAATGAATTTAAGAACTTTTGTTTCCAAGCCTGTGAAGAAACTCTTGGGGATTTTGATTGGGATTGCATTAAATCTATACAAGAGTTTTGGTAAAATGGACATTTTTACAATGTTAATTTTCCCAATCCATGAGCATGGGAGGTTTTTCCATCTTCTGAGGTCTTCTTCAATTTCTTTCTTTAAGGGTTTAAAATTTTTGTTGTAGAGGTCTTTGGTGTCTTTGGTTAGGTTTGTTCCTAGGTATCTTATTGTTTTTGAGGCTATTGTGAGTGGGAAGGTCTCTTTGAATTCTTTCTCCAGTTGCTTGTTCTTGGTGTAAAGAAAGGCCATTGATTTTCTAAGGTTAATTTTGTATCCTGCCACTTTGCTGAAGCTGTTAATCGTTTCTAGGAGTTTTCTGGTGGAGTTTTTTGCATCCCTTAAGTAAACAATCATATCATCAGCAAATAGGGATAGTTTGACTTCCTCTTTTCCAATTAGTACTCCTTTAATATCCTTTTCTTGCCTTATTGCTCTAGCAAGTGTTTCAAGCACTATATTGAAGAGGAGTGGTGACAGGGGGCAGCCTTGCCGAGTTCCTACCTTTAAAGGGAATGTTTCTGTCATTTCCCCATTTAGGATGATATTGGCTGTGGGTTTCCTGTATATGGCTTTGATTACATTGAGGAATGATCCCTCCAATCCAATTCCTTCTAGGACTTTAAGCATGAAGGGATGCTGGATTTTGTCAAAGGCTTTTTCAGCATCAATTGAGATGATGGTGTGGTTTTTGTCTTTGATTCCGTTTATGTGTTTGATGATGTTTATTGATTTTCGTATGTTGAACCATCCCTGCATCTCTGGTATGAATCCAACTTGGTCATGATGGATGATCTTCTTGATGTGGGTCTGTATGCGATTTGCCAGTATTCTGTTTAGAATTTTGGCATCTGTGTTCATGAGGGAGATGGGTCTATAATTCTCCTTTTTAGTTGTATCTTTGCCTGGTTTTGGTAATAGAGTGATGTTGGCTTCATAGAAGGAATTTGGGAGAGTTCCCTCTGATTGTATACTTCTAAACAGTTTCAGAAATAATGGTTGTAGGTCTTTTTGAAATGTTTTATAGAATTCTGCTGTGAAACCGTCTGGGCCTGGGCTTTTTTTAGTTGGGAGGCTTCTTACTACATCCTCTATTTCTTCATATGTTATGGGTCTGTTTAAGCTGCTGGTCTCCTCTTGGCCAAGCTTTGGTGATTCCCAAGATTTCAGATATTCATCCATTTCTTCTAGATTTTCAAACTTGGTAGAATATAGGTTCTTGTAATATTCCCATATAATTTTCTTGATCTTTTCCTTGTCCGTTGTGATATTTCCCTTTTCATCACAGATTGTATTGATTTGGAGTTGTTCCTTCTTTCTTTTTGTTAACTGGGCTAGAGGTCTGTCTATCTTGTTTATTCTTTCAAAGAACCAACTTTTGGCTTCATTGATTTTTTGTATTGTTTTCTTTGTTTCTATTTCATTGATTTCTGCTCTGATTTTTGTTATTTCTTCCTGTCTGTTGCGTTTAGGGTTCATCTGTTGTTGCCTCTCAAGTGCTTTTAGCTGTAGTGTTAGATCATTCACTTGTGCTCTTTCTGTTTTTCTAATGTAGGCACCCAGGGCTATAAATTTCCCTCTTAGGACTGCTTTTAAGGTATCCCATAGGTTTTGTTGTGTTGTATTGTCATTGTCATTCAGTTCCAGGAATGTTTTTATTTCTTTCTTTATCTCTTCCTTGACCCATTCATTATTCAAGAGTGTGTTGTTTAGTCTCCATGTGTTCTTGTAGGCAGGAGGGCTTGTCCTGGTGTTGATGTTGAGCTTCATTGCACTGTGGTCTGACAGGATGCATGAAATTATTTCAATCTTTTTGTATTTGTAGAGGTTTCTTCTGTGTCCCAGGATGTGGTCGATTTTGGAGAATGTTCCGTGGGGTGCTGAGTAGAAAGTGTATTCTCTGGTATTAGGATGGAATGTTCGGTAGAGGTCTATGAGGTCCATTTGGTGTATCATATCGTTCAGTTCAGATGTCTCTCTGTTTATTTTTTGTCCTGTTGACCTATCCAAAGGACTCAGTGGGGTATTGAAATCTCCCACTATGAGTGTACTGGGGTTAGTCTGTGACTTGTGGTCCTGGAGAATTGTCTTTATAAAGTTTGGTGCACCAGAATTTGGGGCATATATATTCATAATTGTGAAATCTTCTTGGTGGATTGTTCCTTTGATGAAAATGTAATGGCCTTCTTTGTCTCTTCTGATTTCTTTTACTTTGAAGTCTATTTTATCCGATATTAAAATAGCAACACCTGCTTTCTTTTTGGTACCATTTGCTTGGAATATTTTTTTCCATCCCTTCACTTTAAGGTGGTGCCTGTCCTTGAAGGTAAGATGTGTTTCTTGTAGACAGCATATCGATGGATTCTGTTTCCTAATCCAGTCTCCCAGTCTATGTCTTTTGATTGGGGAATTTAGTCCATTAATATTTAAGGTTATGACTGATAGGTTTGTGTTGCTTCCTTTTGCCTTATTATCCATTTGCGGTTTTGGTTTTGGTTTCTACTTCTGCAGTTATGCTTTTATTGATTTCTCTTTCTAGGTGCCTGGGGTTGGTTGCTCCTTTCTTCTGTTCTTTGAATTGCTTCAAGTATTCTCTGAAGGGTTGGTTTTCCGGACATGTATTCTTTCAAGTTGTTTATGTCATGGAAGGTTTTTCTCTCTCCTTCAACTATAATCGACATTTTTGCTGGGTATAGTAACCTGGGTTGGCATCTATTGTCCCTTAACACTGGGAATGCTTTGCTCCAGGTTCTTCTTGCTTTCATATTTTGTGTTGAGAAGTCAGTTGTAATTCTGATAGGTTTCCCCTTATAGGTCACTTGTTGTTTTTCCCTTGTGGCTTTAAGGATTTTGTCTTTGTTTTGGGTGTCTAGCATTTTAGCTATTATGTGGCATGGAGAATTTCTTTTTTGATCTTGTCTGTTTGGAGTTCTATGTGCTTCTTATATTTGTATTGGTTTGTCCTTTTTCAGTTTGGGGAAGTTTTCATCTATTATTCCATTGAAAATCTGATCAATACCATTCTCTTGGGATTCTTCTCCTTCCTCTACTCCTATGATGCAGACGTTTGATGTTTTCAGAGTGTCCCACAGTTCCTGGTTGTTCCACTTTTGTGTATTTTTAAAATTTTCATAATCTTTCCTTGAGGTTTTTAGTTGTTCTGTGTTATCTTCCAGGTCTGATATTCTTTGTTATGCTTCCTCCATTCTGCTTCTGAGGCTTTTTCCATTCCTTTCCTCTTGATTGGATGAGTGTTTGATTTCCTTTTTCATTTCCTCTTCTGATTTCTTTAGTATTTCTACTTCTTTTTGGAACTTCTCAATCTCTTCATGTAGCTCTTTGCTTTGCTGGTTGGTTTCCTTATCTTTTTCAGCATGGGATCTTTTCAGTGTTTCTACTTCCTTCCGGAGTTTGTCATTCTCTCTCTCTAGGTCCTTCTTGAGTTCTTCATTCTCTTTTCCTAGTTCTTTGATTTGTTCTTTATAATCTTGTAGTTCTTTAAATATGTTCCCAATTGTGTTTCTGATATCTGTATCCTGGGGCATCCCCAGAGGGATCCAACTGCAGGAGTCTTCCATAGGTTTGGTAGAGCTTGGTGCGGGATTATTCTGCCCCTTTCCAGTGTTGTCTCTTCTTCCTGTTCCTGGCATATGGGCTTCTCTTTACCTGTATTCCAATGTGAGTCCTAAATGCCTCTTCACTCTGTTGAAGTCTTACTTTGCTTGCTTCCTTCAGATGCCTTAGTAATCCCAGTTGGCGGAGGGCGGGGGGGGGGCGCTCTTCAGCCCGCTCCCCAGTACCTTCCACTGGTCTGAGGAGATCTCAGATCTCAAGAGTCACACAACCCTACCTTTAATACCAGCTGGGAGGATAACTCCACCCCCACAGCCACAAAAGCCAATTAAGGCAAAGACAGCTGGATTAACGGATCAACAATCAGCCTTGCTGAGGCACAGATCTCCAACTCAGTCCTGTTAAGGGAGGCTGCTGCCAGCAGCTTCTTCCCTGAGTAAGCTGGCACCTCAACACAGGTGCTAGATGTCCACTTTCACAACCCAGCCTGAGTGACTATTGTCCCTCTCAGATCCTTAGCCTGGGAAGCAGAATGGTTCCCATCTGGCCATGCTATCCCACCTGCCTGGGAGTAGGTAACTCTCCAGACAGGAACCCCAGGCTGACGGTCAGCCTACACCCAGATCTCCATCTAATGCACTAATATTTGACATCTACACCAGGTAGTGTCTTAGTGCCACTGCTGGACTCCCAGACTGATGCTTGATCATTACTCTTCAGTCTAATTCCACTGGTATAGACTCACCACACACTAGTCATTGTGCTGATCACACTGATACTGAATTTCACAGGCTGGCACTGGATTGGTTCTCCCCAGCCAAATTTTGCTAGCACACACCACTTAAGCCTAATGGGCTTAACGTACACATACAGGAATAATGAATCCAGATTTTTAAAAAATTTCTGTGTGTGTATGAATGTACTGTCTGCATGGAGGTTTGTGCACCCGTGTCGTGCAATGCCGTGGAGGTCAGAAGAGGGTGTCAGATTCCCCTGGAACTATAGTTCTCCTGGAATTGGAGTTTCAGATGGTTCTCAGGCACCATGTGGGTGCTGGGGATCAAACCCAGGTCCTCTGTAAGAGTGATTGGTGCTCTTAACTGCTAGGCCATCTCTCCAGCCCCAGGTATTTTTTTAAACTAACCCTAAAGACCCAGAACTTTATTAATACTTTAATACTATAAATACCTGTTTGCATCTTTGTCTCAGGTGTTGAAGGAGTGTAATCAGTAGGTGGTAGTGTATAACTTACAATGTCCAATAAAATTTTTTTTGGTCTTTTTGAGACAGGGTCTCCCTGTAGCTCTGGCTGTCCTGGAACTCACTCTGTAGACCAGGCTGGCCTTGAACTCACAGAAATCCACCTGCCTCTGCCTCTCAAGTGCTAGGATTAAAGGCATGCACTAACATGCCCAGAATAATGTCCAATAAAATTTTTATTATTTCTAATAGACGATCAACCCATAACCTTTGTTGAAATTAAATTATGTGTTAGCTGTTTAATTATAAGACTTCATCTGAGAAGAAAGGGCCAAATTAAAGTCTGAGGAAGATTTTTTACTGGTTTTATAGCTGTTAACAGTAAAAATATATTTAGAATATAAGTACACACACCCATACACACATGTGGGCACATACATACATACATACATACATAATAAAGAAAATATTGTTACGTTGACCTGTAAGAGAGAAAAGTCACATCAGTGTTAATGTTCAATGAGAAACACACAAAATAATTTTTCAGTTTGTTGTAGGGTTATTTTCTTTGTACAATTAGAATAAATGTCCTAGTAATGCACAAACAGCTGTGATCCATATGCCATCCTTTAGGACCATTCCCAATCACTTGGCTCTAACTAGCCCTGAGGTGTATTTCTATTCTTTTTCCTATTCTGTCCCTATTGGCTAGCTATACCTAGGCTGCCCCTATGCTAAGTCTAACTTTGCCTGTCTTATTTACAGAGCCAAACATTGGGGGGGAACCCAAAAGTAGATAAGTCACAGTCATTTGTAGTCTTGGACTAATTTATCCTGTCTTATTATTAAGGACTATTTGAAAAAAAATAATAACAACAACCATAACTACTATTAATTACCAGTAAGTATTAAAATTATTAGCCACAATTATTAATAATAATTATTAATAATCAATAATTATCATTAATAATAACAATAAACTACAATGCATCATTAGACTTAATTATTAATTATTACTAGTAATTATAATCAATAATAGTAATTGTATTTATCAATAACAATTACCAATATTAATCAACAATAAATCATGAGACTGAACTTATACATACTAAAATTTACATAAACCAATTAAAAATTGTTAACACCAAAAGTTATAAAACAGTTTTCATGAGGTATATCTATCTATCTTTGTTTACAGTTTACTCCTAATTAGGCCTGTGGGATTATAAGGAATTAAAAACAGGAACATGCATTCACTCATACATACACACAGTTTTAAGGTAGGCTTAAAGAGAAACATAAAACGTTTTTATCTTAAATTGTTTTTCCATTTATTATTATTATTATTATTATTATTATTTTCTCTTTTTGAGACAGGGTCTCCCTGTAGCCCCAGCTGTCCTGGAACTCACTCTGTAGACCAGGCTGGCCTTGAACTCACAAAGATCCGCCTGCCTCTGCCTCCCAAGTGCTAGGAGTAAAGGCGTGTGCCACCACACCCGGCTGTTTTTCCATGTAAATTGAAAGAAAATATTAATTTATTCTGTTAAAGAGGCTTTTATAATAGTTATTAAAAAAACTTTTTTGGAGCTAGTGTCTTTTGTTAGAACTCCAGGGCTTGTAAACTCCCATAGAAATCCATCTGTTTTTGTCTCCAGAATGCTGAAATTAAAAGACTGTTACTTTAAGTCAAATTCTAAAAGACAGTTTAAATTAAATTTAGGCATGAATTAGGATAAATTATTATTAAGAAGCCATGCGCTCAGCTCTGGCTGGTATGTACACAGCAGGCAGGCAGGTGGTGCTAGAGCTCAAGCCACGTGTAATCAGGAACTCTGTGGAAAAAGTCTTCAAGGTGAAACACATTTAATAAGGTTTTTTTTAATTAATTTTATTTATTTCTGTATGTGTATGAATGTACTGTCTGCATGTAAATTTGTGCACCCGTGTCGTGCAATGCCGCAGAGGTCAGAAGAGGGTGTCGGATTCCCCTGGAACTGGAGTTCTCCTGGAATTGGAGCTTCAGACGGTTCTCGGCCGCCATGTGGGTGCTGGGGATCGAACCCGGGGTCCTCTGCAAGAGTGGTCGGCGCTCTTAACCTCTAGGCCATCTCTCCAGCCCCAAGGTGAAACACATTTAAAAGACCAAAATGAAAATTAAATCATCCAATTAATTTTAACTCTGCACATATTTTTTACTCAAAAGGGTACCTGGGGGGAGGTTAAGTAAAAATATTACACCTTAAATTAAGCATGGTGAACCCTGTTAGGCGGGGCCTGGACTTGGAGATCTAAAGATGGCGCCTACCACTCTTCTCTTCCAGTCAAAGCCTACCTCATCTCAGGCAGTTGATGCAACTTCCCTTCCTGATGTCACCAGCCACAATGAGACCCCAGCCTAAGACCATATATGGTTACATTCCAGCTTGGGATGGGCAACTCCGAGTTTAAACCTGGTCAACAAACAGCCCCTTGCCTGTTTACTACGAAATCTGTCTAAATTGGGGCTCTCCCACTCCTTACACCCTAAACACCTCAAGTTTTTCTGTTTTGTTGCATGCCCACACTACCCGTTAGATGATCTGCCTAAATGGCCTCCAGAGGTTACTTTAGATTTGGGCATACTCTGTGACTTGGAGAAATTTTTGCCAGTGCATGGGGAAGGCCTCAGAGCTACCCTATTTACAAGGTTTTTAGGACCTCTGCTCCTGCCCCCAGCTTTGTAGCCATTGCTCAGTGGCTCTGGTTCTCTTGATACAGGAATCCATGGAGGCCGAGTCCCTGGCTCCCCTTCCCACCCCTTGCATTCCTGCTCTGCTGTCTCTCTCTCTCTCTCTCTCTCTCTCTCTCTCTCTCTCTCTCTCTCTCTCTCTCTCCCCACTGCCATCTCTGATTTCCCCTCCACCATTCCTCGCCTGATTCAAATTGACATGCTAGCTATTTTTATATAATCACATGGCATGGATACACAGTCACCATTTTTATTTTTTAAATTTTATTTTTTTTTTATGTGTTTGAATGTACTGTCTGCATGCAGGTCTGTGCACTCATGTCGTGCAATGCTGTGGAGGTCAGAAGAGGGTGTTGGATTCCTCTGGAACTGGAGTTAAAGATGGTTCTCAGCCACCATGTGGGTGCTGGGGATCAAACCTAGGTCCTCTGCAAGAGCAGTCGGCTCTCTTAAGTGCTAGGCCATCTCTCTAGCCTCACACCATCACCATTTTTAAAAATTAATTAATTAATGTGTATGAATGTACTGTCTGCATGAAGGTTTTTTAAATTTTTTTTAATTTTCATATGTATATGAATGTACTGTCTGCATGCAGGTTTGTGCACCCGTGTCGTGCAATGCCGCGGAGGTCAGAAGAGGGTGTTGGATTCCCCTGGAACTGGAGTTCTCCTGGAGTTGGAGTTTCAGATGGTTCTTGGCTGCCATGTGGGTGCTGGGGATCGAACCTGGGTCCTCTGTAAGAGCAGTCAGCGCTCTTAACTGCTAGGCCATCTCTCCAGCTCCTTAATTCTGTTTTATAAAATGTTTGGTAACAGCATGATAGAGAAACTGCATTGGTTATGTTGGACATCTCAGCCTTGAGAATGCAAAGAAACTGGTTGGGTCTGCATGCTGTAAATGACCTCTACAATATCTGAATGAAAGCATTTCCACATATGTGCCTCTGCTCAGTACAACTTTTATAAACTGCCATCACCAAAATTAATTATTAGATCCTTATTCTACAGCTGGAGATTCTCAGTACTGTGCAACCCACAGACAGTAAAATTAGGTTCTGTTTCCAGGGATCACATGGGACAGTCCAAATGAAACCAATTTTGGTGAGCTTGATTTAAGTCTATTTCCTGTCTGTTGAAGACATGTGAAAATACCTCCCCTCCCCATTTTTTTCTTCTCCTTCTGCAATTTAGAATTTATTAAGGACAGCCTTACTTAAAGCTCACCTCGACCCTGCCTCCCCAACAGTGGCCATGGTCTTGGCTTCTCACTTTATTTCTCAGTCTTTTTCAGAAATCAGAAAAAATTAAAAAGGCTGAGGATGGTCCCCAGACTCCTGGGCAGGATTTGATGAGAAATGGCTTTTAAGGTATTTAATGGCCAAGAGGAGGCAGCTGAGTCCTCCTGACAGGCTCTGCTACAACAAAATACCCAAACCCTGGTAGCTGCCCTACTGGGGCAAACAACATTCCTGCAGTGGGACATGTGGGGCTCTGTCAAGCCCCATCCTGAAGGGTCTGAGGTCCATCCTACCAGGAGCCTGTGAAGCATGGCAAAGTAGGTCACTGGGCTAGAAACTGCCCAAACCCCAAGCCATCCACTATACTGTGCTCACTGTGCCAGAGCTCTGCCATGCCACAGTGGTCCAGCCCCATTGCTCTGGGTACCCCAACCTCCTCCTGCCTCTGAATTCCTCGGCCTGGTGGAGGACTGATGGCTGGCAGCCAGATTCAGAGACCCCACTGACCCTTGTCCAGTCCAGGCTAATGCTCCAGGTAGTGGGGAAGTCCATATCCTTCCTGTTGGACAGCTGGGCTACCTTTATGTAGTGACCTCACACTCTAGCCCTAGAGTTCCCTCATCAATTTCTGTCATGGGAATGGATGGGACCCCTTCTTTCCTGAGAAGGACTCTACTTCTTCCCTGTGTCCTCACAGGTCAATTTTTCACCCATTCCTTCTTAATCACATCTGTCTGTCCAGTGCTCCTCCTGGGCCATGATATCCTTAGTCACTTCTCCCACCTTGGATTGTCCAGCCCCTGCCCTCCCTGATCCTGTTGACCCTCAGATCTGGGACATTCCCACTCCAGGAATTGCCTCTCACAACCTGCCAGTCCTGTTATGCCTCAAGAACCCTGCCTCTTTTCCTTCCAGGCTTCAGTTTCCTATTTCTGAAACTTACCACCATGGGCTCAAGCCTACCATTACCTGCCTCCTATCTCCACTAAGTAACCCTGAAACACCCCCATTCTTCCAGTTCATAAGCCCTCTGGCATCTACCATCTAGTTCAGGACCTCCATCCTAACCCCAAATGCCATGCTGTCCCCAGTGGAGTCTGCATGATTCGCTCACCAGATGGAGGCGCAGGCTTCAACGAAGTTTGCCTCCTGGGGCGGAGTGCACTCCTAGCCCTTTTTTAGGTCTTGGTTGTACTTTGCTGATTATTATCATGTGCTCTGGTATCGCAGTCCTGGGACATGGTCTCTCTAAGTCCTTTGCAGTTCCAGGAAATCCAAGTCATAAATTGGACATGGATGAGTTTTCAGGGAAGGTGCCTCCCACAAATTTTCTGCCTGTCCTCCAAGCTTTGATTAAAGTACCAGAATAATCCTACAAAAATATAAACCCATGGGACCAACTACAACAGCAGCAAGCAGCAAAAGTTATTTGTACCTTATAATCCAAATAAAGTTAAGGAGTTTCTCTTTTTCATTCATTCATTCATTCATTCATTCATTCATTCATTCATTCATTTGTGTAAATGTACTGTCTGCATGCAGGTCTTTGGACCCATGTCGTGCAATGCCACGGAGGTCAGAAGAGGGTGTCGGATTCCCCTGGAACTGGAGTTTTCCTGGAATTGGAGTTACAGACGGTTCTCAGCCACCATGTGGGTTCTGGGGATCAAACTCGGGTCCTTTGCCAGAGCAATCGGTGCTCTTAACAGCTATGCCATCTCTCCAGCCCAAGGAGTTTCTTAAATTAGCTAATAAAATGGTCCCCAGGAAAATCCAGCCCACAATTATGACTAAGAATGGTTCAACTTTCATTATAGGAAATAGACTTTAGATGCCCCTTAAATTACAGGGAACTAACTGAAATTAACACCATCTATTTCTAGGCAGACTGGTTAAGATGGTATTATGAGGACCACCATGATGTATGGCAGAAAGGAAATAGATGGCCAGGCGTGGTGGTGCATGCCTTTAATCCTAGCACTTGAGCGGCAGAGACAGGCGGATATTTGTGAGTTCAAGGCCAGCCTGGTCTACAAGGTGAGTTCCAGGATAGCTGGGGCTACAGGGAGACACTGTCTCGAAAAGACCAAAAAAAAGAAAGAAAGGAAATAGTTAACCATCCAGGAGCAACACTCTAGTTGAAACAGGTCTGGTTCCCATGACTACCTTAACCACAAGAATATAGTCTAACCCTGAATTATTAGTTCCCAGAGCTACCTGAGGTCAGGGTAAACTTTCCTAGCCCTGTAGGAATGCTTCTCACCCCCTAAAGAGCCCATTATTCTCCAAGGGACTCCACGCTATTAAACACAATCATTGTTTCAAACAAAGGAAAAAATGTTAGAACCAGGTTAAAATAAAAATTAATCAAAAGGAAAGGATTCTTATAAGTTAAAAAGAAACCATACTCATATCTAAAGATTATCACAAGACAAAAAGCTAGCCAAAAAAGTACATTACAAAACTTGGTAACTACAGTCTCACATAGGGCACAAAAACAACATAAATCTTTGATTTCCTATGAATAGTTCTATTACTTTCAAAGTGATAGATCTCAAGAGTTCAATATAATCTTGCTAATCACATGAATAAACAATGTGATTCTCTTGCCAACTTTCTGTATAAAACTAATGCTTATGAAAAAGTAAAACACACTCAGACTCAAGCCTTTTGGTGTCTGTGTGTCATTTCTCGCCCAATCCCTGCTCACCTACTCTTCTCCCTGTTCCCGTCGGACTGATTGCTCCCGGCTCCGCTGGTCCGTCGCACCCTAAACCTCAGTCTCCCATTTCTCTGTCTGGGCCTTTTTTTTTTTTTTTTTAATGTTTTCAAGTCAGGGTCTCCCTGTAGCCCCAGCTGTTCTGGAACTCACTCTGTAGACCAGGCTGGCCTTGAACTCACAAAGATCTGCCTGCCTCTGCCTCCCAAGTGCTAGGATTAAAGGCGTGCACCACCATGCCCAGCTTGTCTGGGCCTTATTTACTGCCCTTCATACTTCCTTTTGCCTTCACATGGGAGGACCTGAAAACTAGGTCTGCAGCCAAACCTGGGCCTGAGATCTCTCCTCCTTTGACTCTGGTCCTAACCTTTCCAGTACTCTCAGGTCAGATCGAGCCAACACCATATGAGACCTACAGCCTCCAGAGACAGCAGACCACATCCTCTCTTTTCTAGGATTGGTGGGCTTCTCCCATCACTGGATCCCTGATTTTGCTGTTACAACTGAACCCTTGTACCAGGCAGCTAAGGAGACCCCCACGGGGCCCCTCTCCCATCCCACCATCGTCCACGTCTCTCTCCTTAGGACCCCTCCTGGCTGCCCCTGCTTTGGCTCTCCTGGACTCTTCATGCCCTTTCTACCTCTTTACAGACAGAAAGTTGGGAGTGGCCACAGGGGCCTTAGCCCAACCCATTGAGCCCTCACACTGGGCAGTAGCATTTCTCTCCAAACAGCTTGACCCCACTATCTTTCCTCTCTTCCCCTCCCTGCTCCTACCTCAGTGGAGTCCACAACCACTGACCTGCCCTCTCACACCAGGGGACAAAACTTTATCTCCTAAGTCTCTTGAACCCAGGTGGACTGGACCCCATCATCCTTACTACACCGTAAGCACCAAACTTCTAGGCCAGCCACACTGGTATCATTTATCCAGACTCAAGAGACCCAACCCAGGATGGATGGTCCACCAAACAGCTGGGAACCATGACTCTCAGGTTTTCCAGAGACCCTCAAAGATAGGTCTGGGGGGCTGGAGAGATAGCCTAGCAGTTAAGAGCACTGACTGCTCTTGCAGAGGACCCAGGTTCAATCCCCAGCATCCACATGGTGGCTGAGAACTGTCTGTAACTCCAATTCCAGGAGAACTCCAGTTCCAGGGGAATCCAACACCCTCTTCTGACCTCCATGGCATTGCATGACACAGGTGCACAGACCTACATGCAGACAGTACATACATACACATAGAAAATAAATAAATAAATAAAAAAGACAGGTCTGAATGGTCAGGCATGGCAGCCTTCACCTCTGTATCTTCACCCTGTCTCCCTCTTTTCCTGGGTCATTGTTTTCCTCTGCTGCCCCTGGTGCCACAGGTACCAGACTCTGCGACACCCCTGCCCAGTTGCCCTTTGTCTTCTTATTGTCTTAGTCTTCACCCAACCAGGTGATGCTGTGCCAGGTTCAACATACTGCTGGCATGTCTGTGCTCAGGATACCTGGACAGATGAAACTGGTGGGCCCATGTTTAGACTCTGTCCCCCAACCAAGACCATCCAACAATAAGAGGAGCCTCCCCAACCTCAACCAGGAGACTCCTTCTGATCTCCTCAGCTTCTTGCAGGAACACATCCAGGAAGTCTCCAGAGTAGCTGTTAACCAGATGCTTCTATAATCTTACTCTCCATTGCCTATATGCCACCTACTCCCAACCATTCCACTTTCCCTACATCATCCCTTTCAGCAGGAAGCAGTAAGAGTTGAATCAGTGCCCATATACCCAAAGAGGTCGGGATGTTAGGCAGGGCCTGGGCTTAGAGATTTAAAGATGGCTTCTACCACCCTTCTCTTCCAGTCAAAGCCTACCTCATCTCAGGCAGTTGATTCAACTTCCCTTCCTGATTTCACCAGCCACAATGAGAGCACAGCCTAAGAGCATATATGGTTACATTCCAGCTTCATGATGAACACTAAAGACCCACTTTGTCCCCTCCCACTGCACCAGTTTTGCTCTTACAAGTACATGCTTTGTCTCACCACCTCATCTTCCTCTCCCCAGAACTTATAAAAACCCTCATCCCCAGCCTGAGCATTCGAACTCCACTGGCCTCCCTCTCTGAGCCCCATGGACCCACCCACCCAGGAGCATGTCCTAATAAACCTCCTTTTATACTTTGTTAATCTGGTTTGATCTGGCCTGTTTTGCGTTGGGAAAAAGCCTTTCAAACCCCAATTGTGGATCCACAATTAGCTGGCATCTACATCCTGCCTGAGTGGAAGATTAGGTTTAGGTAGGAAGAGTCAGAGATTGAGAAGTAGTTACCCCCAAAATCTACAGGAAGTCAAGAGAGCAATACAATATTTTTTTTTGTCTTTTCAAGACAGGGTCTCCCTGTAGCTCTGGCTGTCCTGGAACTCAGTTTGTAGACCAGGCTGGCCTTGAGCTCACAAAGATCTGCCTGCCTCTGCCATGGATTAAAGGATTAATCCTCTGTGCTAGGATTAAAGGCGTCCGCCACCATGCCTGGCTAAGAGAGCAATACAATTTTATCTAATAGCAGGTTTGTATACAAAATTTAAGAGAAAGCTATTAAATTGCCATGGCTTAAAATTATCTTGAAAAAGTCATGGAGATTATACAGTTACCAAAGAAACTCACAAAAGGAAAGGCTTTTAGAAGGACTATTAAATCAGATTAATATGACTTTTTAACTTTTCAGTTTAACATGAAAAACTTATTCCTTTAAAAAAAAAACTGCTCTTGTAGCTGTAGGATAGCTATTGTGAAAGGCCTTAATTTGCATCAGAAGGGGGTGGACTCCAGACTTTTGGCTGAGCACCTGAGCAATTGTGGGGGAAATTTACATATGAAAGTTAAGCTAGAGTTGAACCAGAAAAACCAGTTGGAAAGACAAAGTTTTGGAAATTAAAACTCCCAAATTACAGGAAATTAGGCCTGTAAAATTATGAAAAATACTTTTATTGATGACTTGTGTATTTCATACATTATCTTTCAGTCCAATTTAGACACATTCCCCTCTCCTGACCCAGTTCATGCCTTCTGCCATATAAGTCTTGCATCTTTCTCTCAGTCTTTCCAAAGTTTTTCACTGCAGAGGATTGTTGTTTGGGGCAGAATTTAAGTGCATCAGTTAGTTCCTTGCTCCAGTCTTTATTTTGTTGTTCCCTCCCCTTTGTATTGCTCTAAAATACACCGTTGTTAGGTGTGAGCTTCCCAGAATTCCAAGGGACACACAGATACCCACTTCCTTCAGAGGCTGTCAATCTTCTGACCTCTTCCCTGTACCCAAGGCCCCACCCCATCGCTTTAAATGGGTGGGGCCCAGTCACCATCTTGACCCTGCTCCTGCCCCTGCCTTTACCCTCAATGTTCCTGCTCCTGTTCCACCACGTGCCTGCAGGTGGCCGCTTTGGCCGTTCCACATGGAAGTAAATCATGATCCTGGAGTGACTTAAGCTTCATGTGACTTTTACCTGGGGGTTCGCACCTTGATAACCTAATAACCATCACATATGTATCAAAATTATGACCTCCGAGAATAAACTGTACTGTTAATTCCAAAATATGCTTAAGCATTCACATTTTTCCCCTTTAATTTTATATTACTCTAAGATATGAATACATACTTTCCACCCATATACAGTAATTACAGAGTCTAAAAATAAGTGGTAGGTCAATTCTAGAGTTCCTTAAGAGATTCACATTGTAATAGCACAGTTGCATTCAGATAAAAAGAAATATAATAATAATGTTGTTCAGCTTGGCTTCCAACTGGGGATTTGGTGTTAGCATCCACAAATGAGGGTAAACATTTTTGCAATTCACATTTTTTCCCTTTAATTTTATATTACTCTAAAATATGCATACATGGGAGATCTCTGGAGACCACCTGAAGCAAAGGTAAGAGCTGGGTGCTTCAGCCAAGCAGATTGTTTGACTGGATTTCGTTGTCTTTGTTGATCTTTGGCCCAATTGGCTGGTGTGGCCGTGGGGGTGGAGTTATCCTCCTAGCTGGTATAAAAGGTGGGTTTGTGTGAGTCTTGAGATCAGAGATCTCCTAAGACCACCTGAAGCACAGGTACCAAGGTACAGGCTAAAGAGCACCCCCCCAACTGAGATTACTGAAGGAAGGAGTGTCCAAGTGGATTCTTTGGAGAACCTTCAGAACAGAAAGGAAAGAGTGAGTTGGATTTCCAATAGAAAGCCTAGAGCTTAGAGAAGTCAACACTCCATAAGCAAGGAGTAAAGGAGAAAAACAAATCAATCAAACAAACAAGGAAGGCATCTGAAGGAGGCAAGCAAAGCAAGCCTTCAACACAGTGAAGAGGCATTTGGGATTCAGATTGGAATACAGGCAAGGAGTAGCCCATATGCCAGGGACACGAAGAAGAGACAACATGGGAAAGGTGCAGGATAATCCCACACCAAGCTCTACCAACCCTGTGGAAGATTCCTACAGTGGGATCCCCCTGGGGATAGCCCAGGACACAGATATTAGAAGTACAATTGTGAACATACTTAAAGAAGTACAAGATTATAAAAAGCAAATCAAAGAATTAAGAAAAGAAAATGAAGAACTCAAGAAGGACCTAGAGAGAGAGAATGACAAACTCAGAAAGAAGATGAAAACGAACTGAAAAGATCCCATTTGAAAAAGATATCTGAGATCTCCTGATCCAGTCGAAGGTAAGAGAAGGCACAGTAGGTATGGGTCTAGCAAGGCTATTGTTGATCCTGTACCAGTGTTCTTTGGCTTGATTGATTTGGCTTTTGTGGCTTGGGCGGAGTATTCCTCACCATGCGGTTATAAAAGTGGTTGTGGGACTCTGTGGATTAGTCTCGATCTCCTGAGAGCCAGCAGAAGGACCAGGGGTGCGGCTGAGAGAACCCGCCACCCCCGCCCGACAACAGGGGAATTACAAGCATCTGAATAAGAGCAAGCAAAGCAAGCCCTTCAACACCAGTGAAAGAGGCTGGAATAAACAAACAAAAAAGATACCATGGCTGAAAAAAGAAAAAGAAACTACCAGCGAAGCAAAGAGCCATATAAGTAAGATTAGGAGAAGCTCAAAGAAGTAGTGGAAATACTAATAAATCAGAAGAGGATAATAAAGAAATCAAACTCATCCAATCAAAGAGAAAGAAGTGAAAAAGCCTCAGAAGAACAGAATTGCAGAAGCATAACAACGAATTCATACCTGAAGAAATCACAGAACCAACCAATATACCTCAAGCAAAGATATTAAAAATTTAATAAATTACACATAATTGAACAACCAGGAACGTGGACGTATGAAAAGATAACCTCTGCATCATAGGAATAGAGGAATGAGAGGAATCCCAAGAGAATGGTATTGATCAGACCTGCAACAGAATAATAGATGAATAACTTCCCCAAACTAAAAAAGATTAAACCAATACAAATAAAAAGCACATAGAACTCCAACAGACAAATAGATAAAGAATAGTGTTCCCACGCCACATCATAGTTAATGCTGACACCCAAAACAAAGACAAAATTTTTTTTTTTTAAATTAAAAAAAAACAACAAGTAGCTTAAGGAAGACCTATACAAATTGCAATGACTTCTCAACCAACATGATACAAGAATAAACCTTGAGTCAAAGCATCCAGTGTTATTGGACAATAAGCCAACCCAGGTTACATACCTAGCTAAAATGTCAACTATAGTTGAGGAGAGAGTAAAACCTTCCATTACATAAAAAGTTGAAAGAATACACGTCCAGAAGACCAACCCTTAGAGAATACTTGAAGCAATTCAAAGAACAGAAGATAAGAGCAACCAACCCAGGCACTAGAAAAAAGAGAACAATAAAATGCATTACTAGAAGTAGAAAACCGAAGCCAAATGAAATGATTAATAAGGTGAAAAGGACAGCAACAAAACCTATCATCAGAACCTTAAATATATGACTAAATTCCCAATCAAAACATTAATTGGGAGATTGATTAGCGAAACAGTAATCCTTCATATTTGTCTACAATAAACACATCTTACTTTCAAGACAGGCACCACCTTTTAAAGTGAAGGATGGAAAAATATTTCCAAGCAAATTACCAATAAAGAAGCAGTGTTGCTACTTTTACTATCAACAAAAGTTAGTACGGGTAGAGTAATCTTCTTTATAAAAACCGGTAAAACTCGCTTTCTTGAACTGACTATAGACATGGAACGTGGAGATTACTCCAGTTCAGAACCAAAGTATTAATACTAAATCCTAGGGCATGCACTAGGCAAAATATATTAATACAGTGCTCTGACATCAGCAATGGATTGTTTTACCAGGGAGGATTTTGGCCAGTGGGATCAAGGCCCCAAAAGAGGTAAAGGCTCCTGCCGTCGAAGCTTGGGAACCACGGAGGAAGAGGCAAAAACCTGCTGCCGAAGACCCTGACGAACATGGAGCGGATTATTGAGACCACACATCGAATGTACAGTGGCTCTCTGTAATACCAGGTGTTACACGAGGCACTAGAACAATTAAAGCAAAAGGTCTCCGAAGTAAGAAGCTCCACTGTCAACACCACTTATCACCTCACTTGCCTAGGAAATACTATGCAGCAGAGAGGCACCATTGCCTGTATAATCTCCCAAATCTATATGCTACTTGGTCTCCCCTTGAGAAAGTAACCCATCCTGATCCACACTTAATCCTCTAGGTTAAGAGTTATAAGCCACAGGAAGACCCTGTCATAATTAACAGGAGGAAAATGTAATTCAAGATTAACAAACAAAGCATGTGTCTACGCTAAATCTAACCCATCAACATTAGTGCTGCTAGAAACTGCTATATATCTCAATTGCTTGTGCTTCATTGTGAGGAATCTGAAAGGTTATTCCGGAGACAACTGTCAACCCGATGAAAGGAACAAGCCAGAATTGATCCAACGTCCAAGTCAAACAGCTCCATGAGAGAGTGGACTGTTAGACCTCTCAGTCCACTCGTCCCCTTTCTAACCTAGGGAACAACCTGCGGAAAGGGGCGTGTAAGAATTTAGGGCCATGAGGTGAATGTAAACTAGCAATGTAGTCTGACACTCATGATCACTTGAGTGAACAAACCGTCACCCCCGACTGGATGGTGGGGGCCTGGGTGTGTGGGTTTGGCACAACAGCCTGCAGATAGTTTTGCATAAGATGCTTGTACTCATGATTATCACTTATAGCTAAAAATGAAAAAAAAACAACTGAGAGAAAAGCAGGACAGTTATGCTAGAATCATATCTGGGAATGGAGGTTGGGGTGGGTGGAGGGAAGTGAGGAATAAGCCCTGGAACTGAATGGAAAAAATAGTATGAAATGACACCAACCGAAATAAATAAAACTAATTTAATAAGTGGGCTGGAGAGATGGCCTACGCGTTAAGAGCGCCGACCGCTCTTACAGAGGACCCGGTTCGATCCCAGCACCCACAACGGCGCCGAGAGCGTCTGAGAACCCCAATCCAAGAAACTCCAGTTCCAGGGAAGTCCTCGACGCCCTCTTCTGACCTCCGCGCGCATGCCGACACGGGTTCCAAACTATCATGCAACAGTACATTCATACACAATAAGATAATAAATTAAAATAAAAAATAAAATAAAAAAAACTAATTTAAAAAAAAAAAAACAAAAAAAAACCAAAATAGACTTCAAAGTAAAAGAAGATCAGAAAGAACAAAGAAGGGCAGACATTTATCAAAGAAAACAAATTCACCATATAAGACTTCAAAATTATGAATATATATGCCCCAAATTCTGGTGCACCAAACTTCATAAAGACAATTCTCCAGGACCACAAGTCACAGACTAACCCCAGTACACTCATAGTAGGAGATTTCAATATCCCACTGAGTCCTTTGGATAGGTCAACAGGACAAAGAATAAACAGAGAGACATCTGAACTGAACGATATGATACACCAAATGGACTTCATAGACCTCTACCGAATATTCCATCCTAATACCAGAGAATATGCTTTCTACTCAGCACCCCATGGAACATTCTCCAAAATCGACCACATGCTGGGACACAGAAGAAACCTCCACAAATACAAAAAGATTGAAATTATTTCCTGCATTCTATCAGACCACAGGGCAATAAAGCTCAATATCAACACCAGGACAAGCCTTCCTCCCTACAAGAACACATGGAGACTAAACAACACACTCTTGAATAATGAATGGGTCAAGGAAGAGATAAAGAAAGAAAGAAAAGCATTCCTGGAACTGAATGACAATGACAATACAACACAACAAAACCTATGGGATACCTTAAAAGCAGTCCTAAGAGGGAAGTTTATAGCCCTGGGTGCCTACATTAGAAAAACAAAGAGCACAAATGAATGATCTAACACTGCAGCTAAAAGCACTTGAGAGGCTTACTACATGTGGGTGCTGGGAAATGAACCCTAGACTTTAGCAGGAGCACTCAGTGGTCTTAACCTCTAAGCCATCCTCTCCAGCCTGACAATTGATTTCTTGCTTTTAGCTAAACTTTGTACCAAAGTTATGTTGCGTATTGAGGTTAGGTGGGTGGGCATTGGGCTGTGGGTTGATAGACTGACAGCTCTAGGGTTGTATTTCCACTCAGTAGTTTTCAGAAACTCAGGACAGGCACAGAAAAGGTAAACAGTTGCCTCTGTTCATTTTATCCAGAGCATGGGACATAAGGAGTCAGAGCTGCGAGTGGAGGCTGTAATCTCAGCACTTGGGGGGCTAAGTGGATCGTCCTGAATTTGAGGCAGTCTGGGTCATATAGCCAGTTCCACAGCAGCCTAAGTTATAGAATGAGATTTTCTCAAAAAGGTTGGGAGCAAGAGAGGAAATTGGAAACATATAGCACATTGGAACGGAGAGGCCTGTGGACCTGGCTCAGGTGGGATGGGGCAGAAAATAGAACTGTGGATGGGTTGAAGGTTAAAATGAAGTTCAATAAATTATGGGATGGGAGGGTATTCCATAGATCAGAGGTCTCCATGAGGTTGATACAAGGATATTTGAACTCAGTGTTCAGCAGATAACCAGGAAGGCAGGAGAAAACTCAAGGAATAGTTCAAGATTGCCACACTGAATGGGCGATCGCATGGCTGTTGAGGTACCCTGAATACCCTGCATGGAAATACATGGGATGCGACCCAAGTTCCAACTCTTCAGGAATGAGAAAGAGATGGAATATGTTAGGAAGAAGGGAGGGAGCAGCTCAGACAACAAGCAGGATTCTTTCACGGGCACCTGATTGTGCAGGGTGCAGAACTCCCAGGTGTGAGGTCTGCAGTGAGGCGAAGGCTGGCCTGTTGACTCATGGGTGGTTAACCCAGCCAGGAGTCTGCTATTCAGAACAGCAAGTGTGTGTTGGTGGGACTGCATGGGTTAGGAATGCATTGTGGGCTTAGGGTGGTGCCGAGTGCTGCTCCCAGGCATCTCCAGACTCCTTGATGCCCCAAAGATGCTTTAAAGAAATATCCCCAGACTCCAGAAAGGGTAAGTAGTCCTAACACTGGGAAATGTGGTGGAAAGAGATACAAAATGGGTACAAAACAGTTAAAGATGAGACAAAAGTTTCCAATTTGTTTGGTCCATAATCCTACAAACATTGATGCTTTAAAATGGATTTTGAAGACTTGCTCACTGATAAAAAAAATGCCACAAATGTCAAAGGTAACCAATTATTTTCTGATTGGATTTAAGACCCACTCTGCAAGATGAAATCCATACTTGACACTGTTATCAGGGGCAAGAACCTGTGCCTAGACAGGTCAAATGCCCTAGGGAGAAACTATTGCTATTATTCTACTAAATGGATATAGTTTTAAGCTGACTTCTAATGACTTTTTGTTATAGTCAGTTAGTGCATCTCTCTAACCTCATCACAAAAGCTTCTTTTTGCAGCAGATGGTGATTAACACATAGACTCACAACTGGTCCACATGAGGAGAGTAAGAGAGCGTGGAATGCTCGGAGATCACTGGAGAAGATGGAGTGGAAAGATTGCAAGAGCCAGAGGCAGTGGGTGACTACGAGGACATGGAGTTTTCTGAGCACAACAGGGCAGCCGCACACATGAACTCACAGTGACTGTCAAGGTACTCACGAGACAGACAAAATCCCAGCATGGGAAGGAAGGTGGGCACAAGTCTCAGCCCAAGCCGAGGAGTTATTGGCAAGTGATAACTTCCGGGAGAGGGAAAGTCCGTTTTCTTTAAGGGTGTGGCCCTTGCTAGGTTAACCATGCTCCAGTGGATGGCCACACCCAAGAGTTTATGGGCAACACAAAGTGAACCTTGTGTTAGTCAGGGTTTTCTAAAAACACAGAAGTAACAGGACGAATATATAGCTATATACAATTTATTGATTTGCTCAGGTGACAGAGTTCAAAAAGTCCAAAGGTAGCTGCACCACACTGGAAAGGCTGAGAGAATCCAGGGAACTGCTCAGTCCGCAAGGCTGGATGTCTCAGTAGTCCCAATCTAGTGCTGAAGGCCCGAATGGATTCCAGGAGATCTGCCGGTCTCAGTACATGCTGGGATCCGAAAGGTTGATCACAGCATCAAGACAAACTCACCAGATGAGAGAGGCAAGCCACAGGAGAAAAGGGGCCAGCTCCGTCTGCCGTGGCCTTTTATACTGCCTGCCTGCCAGCAGAAGGTAATGCCCACGTTTGGGGTGGGCCATCCGGGTTGAGGTGGTCCAATCCAAACATCCTTTTTCTCTTATTTGTTCCTCAGTCCAGTCAAGTTGACACACAGGATTAACCATCACAAGTCCACCCCTTGTCAACTTGACACCCAATAAATAGCCTCTCCTTATGTTATGCTTAAATGTCAATTGCAAACAATGGCAAGGTCATAATTCCACCTAACATGTTATAAGTGTCTCATGTGCAATAGCAAAGCATTATATCTTAGAGTAGGTGGTAATGTCCTTGAGGAACACNCGAGCCACAACTTCTCTAACTGTAAGATCTGGCATAAGAAATAGAGCAAAAACAAAGCTCTTCAAATGTTCTGGTGTCTCTCTCAGTACTTTCCATCTTATAAATTCAGTGAGTGGCATGTCCTCTGGGTCCTCATATTGTGGAGAATGTGGTTTTACACTTCGAATCCACTCGAGCATGCCCATCTGCCTGACCCTCACAATCCCTTCATCAATACTAAGCCAAGGAATATCAGGCATCTCTAACTCGCTGTTAGTAGGCCATGTTTTAATAAATACATCAGCCAACCATTCAAATAAACTTTTAACACCTTTTTTAACTGCTCGAGCTTCCATGTTAAACCTAGAATCTCTACTCAGTGGGCTCATATCGATAAACTCAGTATGATCCAATTTTATATTCCTTCCACCATTATCCCACACCCTTAAAATCCATTCCCACACATATTCCTTAGGCTTCTGCCGGAATGAATCAGCAAACTCATTAATTTCTTTAGTAGTATATCGCACCTCCTCGTGGACCACACTTTCTATCTCACCTTGAGGGGCTTGCTTAGACTTCAATCTGGTTATAGGTCTAGAGGCAACAATTGTTGGGCCCTGAGGGACATCAGCTCCCACTGGGAGGGGGGGATTAATTTCCTCAGGCAAGGGTGGGGAGGAGGGATCTGCAGGGTGTGGATTCTCTGCTGAGGGTGGGGAGGTTAATTCCTCAGATAAAGAAAATCCCTCAGAATCCGAGGGTTCAAAATCCTCATCATCATAGTTCTCCCACACATCTCCATCCCAAGTTTCAGGGTTCCACCCTTTCCCCACCAGTGCTCTCACTTTAACTGCTGACACTTTTCGTGGCTGGGAATTAAATTTGCGTTGTAAATCAGCCAACCGTATAATAAGGGCTCCAGCTTGATTTTCTGCTGCTTTAGCTCTTTGGCTGCTGGAGAGAAGATTCTCTTCCAGAGCACACTTGGAAACCTTTAAACTGTTGTTTCGAATCCGGAGCTGGTCATTTTTATCACCGAGCTCCATATTTTCGTCTAACAGTTTATCCAGACATGCTAGGAGCAACAAGGCAACATCATTATTTTCCTGATTTTTCTGCAATTTCTCGAACGTTTTATATATAGAGTCACTAAATTCCTTGCTTCTCACAAGAGGTGAGTTAGGTGAGTCAAATGGATCTATCTTCATAATTAGATCAAATAGTCTGCACCAAGGATTATCATTCCTCTTCATGCCACCAGGAGAGCCTTCAGTAACTCTAGGCTTCATTGGGTTGGAGAGCTGGCTCCAGAGACTACCAAGCCCACTAAAGAAATTCATCCTTTCAATTCTGTTTCTCTAGAACCACTCCTGGTACCAAAATCTGTATTAGTCAGGGTTCTCTAAAGAAACAGAAGTAACAGGACGAATATATAGCTATATACAATTTATTGATTTGCTCACGTGACAGAGTTCAAAGAGTCCAAAGGTAGCTGCACCACACTGCAAAGGCCGAGAGAATCCAGGGAACTGCTCAGTCTGCAAGGCTGGATGTCTCAATAGTCCCAATCTAGTGCTGAAGGCCCGAATGGATTCCAGGAGATCTGCCAGTCTCAGTACATGCTGGGATCCGAAAGGTTGATCACAGCATCAAGACAAACTCACCAGATGAGAGAGGCAAGCCGCAGGAGTAAAGGGGCCAGCTCCTTCTGCCGTGGCCTTTTATACTGCCTGCCGGCAGAAGGTAATGCCTACATTTGGGGTGGGCCATCTGGGTTGAGGTGGTCCAATTCAAACATCCTTTTTCTCTTATTTGTTCCTCAGTCCAGTCAAGTTGACACACAGGATTAACCATCACAAACCTGCTCGGTTAAAAAAATAGACTTGCAAAAAGAAGGCAAACTGAATAAAAAAAAATAGATTTGCTGTGCCAGTCATTGTTGTGGTTATTAGGCTTTAAATCTGGGGTTGGACCATAGATTGAGGTTCCCCCTTAGCAGCTTGCGTAGTATCCTCCAAAATTATGAGAGCTAATTTTCAGGGAGGTTTCCAGGTCAATTCCAGCTTCACTGTCCCAAGACCTGTGTCTGAGGTTTGTCCTATCTTTAGCAATAGGGTCTTACCTTCAAGATCTGGGAGGTAATCAAGGGCTGTGGTAATAGTCTGTGTTATTTTGGGAGTCTCTTGAACTACCCCGACCAAAAACTCAAAGGGAAGATTTCTCCTGTCTGGCACTGCGTTTCTTGTAATATAGCCTTCAGCTCTTCACATGCACTCAGGTACAGATATTGTAGTGTGTATTTTTCAGTAGCTTTGAACTAATATATTTCACCCTGGTTTTTCACACCACCTAAGTATTAAGATTGTAAAAGCCAGGGGTATTGTATAACCGTAAGGAAAGTCTTCCAGGCTCCTGGGAACTTGCTCACATGAACTTACAGCAATGGTGACAGCATGCACAAGACCCATGAAAACTCAGACAGGGGGCTGGAGAGATAGCCTAGCGGTTAAGAGCGCCGACCGCTCTTACAGAGGACGCCGGTTCGATCCCCAGCACCCACATGGCGGCTAAGAACCGTCTGAAACTCCAATTCCAGGAGAACTCCAGTTCCAGGGGAATCCGATACCCTCTTCTGACCTCCGCGGCGTTGCACGACACGGGTGCACAAACTTGCATGCAGACAGTACATTCATACACATACAGAAATAAATAAAATTAATAAAAAAAATAAAAAAAAAAAAAAAAAAAAAAAAAAAAAAAAAAAAAAAAAAAAAAAAAAAAAAGAAAACTCAGACAGATAAAAACCAGCACAAAGCAGGGGAAATGGGCAAGAGGCCACAACCTTAACTGAGGAACTATTGGTATCTGAGCACTGCTGGGTGAGGGAGAGTCGATCTTCTTTAAGGGAGCGATATAAGATAGGCTGACTAGGCTCCAGTGGATGAACTCACACTGAGAAAGATTTGGGTACACTAACTTGACTTGATGGTCCTTAACATATAGGACTGAATGCATGAAATTCTATGGTGGGCTATGGGAGGTGCAGATAGTGGAAGGATCTAAATATTATTAAGATTTATTGCATGAAAGGCATAAAAATTCAACAAATACACATTGAAAAATAGGACATGAAGTTGGCTAGGCAGAGAAGGGGATTGGATCTGGGAGAAGCTGTGGGAGGAGAGTTAATATCAAAATACATTGTATGAAAATTTCAAAAAACTAATAAGGAGGAAAAGAAATTTGAAAAAACAAACCAACCTGATTTTGGAAGGCAGCTTGGAGAATAAATAAGCTGTGATCGCCACCTTCTGGAATAAATCTACCATAACACCACTTCCCTCCATCATTCCCGGACTTCAGGAAGACTCCAGGGCAGGAGTGTGTGGGAAGGTACCCAGAAGATACCCTCAGCCCTGCACTTGCTGTTTTCTGGACCCCGGGGCACAGCTTCCTCAGACAAAGCCTGTGCCCATCTCAGAAACAAAACCATGGCTTCTTTGCCGGACAGGTCCTTTTAGATCCGTTTGCTCCTGAGCTAAGGTTTCCTTCCTGAGATTCCCCAGTTAACTCTCTGATAACAGCTAAATATGAAAGAGAACTTCAGAAACTTGGTAATGAATAATTCCATCTTTGTGTTCGAGGCTCCTGAGCTGAGCACTGCTGGTCTGGCCTCGGTTCCCCTACGGTCCCAGAACCTCCACAGGGTTCTTGAACCCAAGGCCACCACCTCACTTGTCCAAAGAGAAGATACACTTCCCCTCACAAGCTTGAAGCCTGGCTGGAGGTGCTTGATCTTAAGCCAGTATAGCCCTACAAACTTGTCACTTAAAAGAAAGCTAATTTGCTTGCCGGGCATAGCGGTGCATGCCTTTAATACTAGCACTTGGGAGGCAGAGGCAGGTGGATCTCTATGAGTTCAAGGCCAGCCTGGTCTACAAGAGTGAGTTCCAGGAAAGCCAGACCTAGGGAAACCCTCTCTCAAAAAGACCAAAAAATAAACAAATAAATAAAAGAAAGCTAATGAGCACACCTTGATCTTAAGTGTCTAGCCTTCAGAATCACAGGGGAAATTTTTTTTTTTGTCTTTTCAAGACAGGGTCTCCCTGTAGTTCCACCTGTCCTGGAACTCACTCTGTAGACCAGGCTGGTCTTGAACTCACAAAGATCTGCCTGCCTCTGCCTCCCAAGTGCTAGGATTAAAGGTGTGTGCTACCATGCCCAATATCACAGACTGGTAGCTTAAAAAAAAATAGGAAATTTTTTTTAAACTACCAGTCTGTGATATTCGGATATGTTGGCCCTTGGGAACCAATGCAATGATCTTGTTGTTAATAGCACAGATCTCTATTTAAAAAATTACATGTGGGGCTGGAGAGATGGCCTAGTGGTTAAGAGCACCGACTGCTCTTGCAGAGGCCCTGGGTTCAATTCCCAGCACCCACATGGCGGCTGAAAACCATCTTTAACTCCAGTTCCAGGGGAATCCGACACCCTCTTCTGACCTCTGTGGCATTGCACGAAACGGGTGCACAAACCTACATGCAGACAGTACATTCATACACATACAAAAATAAATAAAATTTAAAAAAATTAAAAAAAATAAAAAATTACATGTATGCATGTATACATGCATGTGTGGAAGTACACCCATGTTGTGCAATGCCCATGGAGGACAGAAGAGGGCGCTGGAGCCCCTGGAACTGAAACTATGGACATAAGGAGTTCACTGTGCCACATGCTGCCTTTACTAGAGACTCAAAGAGAAGGATGAACTAAACAACTCACATCAGGTGGTTCAAATTGGTGAAACCTATTTATTCCCATATAGCCAGTAGCTTAAATAGTTCTGCAGTGGTGCTGCCTCTACACTGCATGACATTACCTCCCAGTGGCCAGTCTTAGACCTCCACACCATTATGCATCATCCCGGCTTGTAGAGTGTATTCAGAAAAGGGGCATGCTGACAAGCACGTGCTAGCTGAAAACAGAGCGTGCCCTGCATCGTTTGCTCTGTCTAGTGTGCCAAGCAGATTGGTAGCCTGCATTTGCTCAAGATAGGGCAGAATCCAGGATTGCTGTCCCACAACTCACAGTTCTGTAGTCTGGAAGTCCAAGGTCAAGGCAGATTAGGTATCTGATGATAGTTCTATGTTCTTTGTAGCATCAATGGCTGTGTTCTCACATGATAGATGGCACAAGGAAGCACTCTCAGGCCTTTTACAAGTAGTAAACCTTATCGATGAAGCTTCACCTTCGTGGCCTAATCATTTTCTATGACTTTATACCATCCCTGTGTGCATAGGGATTTCATCGCATTAGTGGAGGGGGCACAGCACATTCAGACCATAGAATAAGCCTGATTGACTGACCTTCCTCCCTGTTCTCCCCAGATGGCAGACATGGGACTTCGCCATCTTGTAGCCTTGTGAGCCAATCTGTGTTATAACTCTCCTCTTGCAGACACCAATGCTGATCCGCTGCTTCTGCCTCTCTGAAGAACCCTAATAAACATGCTGAACATCTGGATACTTGATTGGTTGGAAGGTGAAGTAGAGAACAGAGGGAAGTGGAAGAGAGAGAGAGAGGAGAGAGAGAGAGAGAGAGAGAGAGAGAGAGAGAGAGAGAGAGAGAGAAACAGAGGAGGAAGGATTGGAGAGACGGAATGAGAGAGACTTTCCCTAGATTATCTTATCAGTTGTGCTTTGGGCTTTGGGCAATTCCGGTTCTCTCCAGATTCCCAGGCTTCTATACTCCGGGCCAACTCAGGGGTCCTGGTTCATAGATAAAGGGATGGAGAAACTATACCAAAGCTTCAGCTTTTGTGTGGAGCTTTTGCCAAGTGTGAAGGTCATGACTGTGCATTGTGCTTGTAGAGGGGGCTGTGGTGCCCCAGGTGGGGATCTGAGAGAAGCTTCTAGATTTAAAGAGCCCAAGCAGGGACCCAGAAGGAAGATCATGCAGAGAAACGGGAATGAGGTGGTAATACAGATCAAGATGACTCCTCTACCCTTGGGGACAGTGACAGAGCCCCAGGGTGAGCCTGCAGGGAGCTTCTTGGCACTGTTTGTTCCTCCACCAAAGGTCCATGGAACCTTGGGAAAGTGCTCACAAATTCTCAGAACAAGGGACCATTTCCTAATTCATCAAGAGGGAAGCAATAGCCAACCAGACACTGACACAGATACACGGACTCACAAACTCACATGTGCAGCAAGGTGGACAGATCCTGAGTTCTGCTATGACATCTCCCCACTTCCAGGCTGAGGGTCTAGCATAGAGAAAAGTCCTTCTTGATTCATAAATCAAGGCCCTCTCTACACTCTGGAAGCTCTAGATGTATCACTTTGATAATAGGTGACCTGAAGGCTGAGCTTAATCATTGCTCATGTCTGGAGAGTCTTCTGTTTCAGCCATTGACTGTGAAAGGTGAGGCACCCCAGGGGAGAAACAGCCCTGAGATGCAGACAGAAGACCTGATCACTAAGGCACAATTCAGCCCTCTGTACTCCATCTGTAGAGCGCTGCATCCTAGGCCTTTGGCAATGGACAAGGATCAGTGGGATCTGAGTGTGGACCTTGTCATAGCAAACTGTCCCAATTCCCCAAGACTAACAGCATGGAAGATGCTGAATTAACAGCAGAAAACAGCTTCCAGAAATGGGAGAGGACTGGGAAGGTGGGAGAGGCTCAGATCCCACCCAAGTAACAGGTGAGACCCCGATGTGGAGCCCTGGCTGTGAAAGCTCAAGACAGTACAGGACAAGGAAGTGGGGTAAGGGACAAAAAAGAGAAACTTCTTGAATGAAAGTGAAAGTTGTGTGAAGAGAAACCCTTCAAACAAACCTTTCACACATAACACATAGCCTCTCCCCTGGAAACAAGAATGGTAAGACCATCATTATCAATTGATTCAATCAAAGTTATTCACAAGCCAAGACCTGGCATATTCTCACCTATACTTACCTTACAGAACTTCAACTGCAAAGCCTGAGTATAACCTTCAAGGGCGCCTGATCTCGTCTGATCTCAGAAGCTAAGCAGGGTCAGGCCTGGTTAGTACTTGGATGGGATATCTATGCTTACCTTACAGAACTTCAACTGCAAAGCCTGAATATCACCCTCAAGGAGATAGGGAGGATGGAGAGTTGCCATTTCATTAACAAGATTTGGGACAACTTGACAATCTGGGCTGTAATGACTCTGAGGACTCTTCAGTGGACCCTGGGCTTCCTTGTTGGAGTCTTGTGTCTATGTACCTGGTACTTGCAGAGGCAGCACAGACACTGCTGCACATGCTGGGTGGGAAAATGCTGTTTGGAATACTCAGCTCTGTTGAGACCATGATTCAAAGGACACACAGGTGAGGCTTGCCTGAGCCAATAAAGTAGAGAGGATCTGTTGGAATCTTTGGGGCTTGGGGACTGCATGGTGTATTTGGAAAGTGAAATCTTGCTTCCAGGAGGGACTTGATTTCCTTCTGAGACACATTTAAAATTTGAATAGCTAGCAAATGGAAACCAGGAACATGCAATACAGATGAAAAATTCAAAACCTTTAAAGAAAGAAATTGAAGAAGACATCAGAAGATGGAAAAACCTCCCATGCTCATGGATTGGGAAAATTAACATTGTAAAAATGTCCATTTTACCAAAACTCTTGTATAGATTTAACGCAATTCCAATCAAAATCCCCAAGAGTTTCTTCACAGGCTTAGAAGCAAAAGTCCTTAAATTCATTTGGAAAAACAAAAGACACCGAATAGCCAAAACAACCCTGAGCGAAAAGAGCTACACAGGGGGAATCTCTATACCAGACTTCAAACTATACTACAGGGCTATAGTCATAAAAACAGCCTGGTACTGGCACAAAAACAGACCTGTTGACCAATGGAACAAAACCGAAGATCCAAATCTGAGCACATACAATTTCAGCCATCTCATATTTGACAAGGGGGCCAAGAAACCACAATGGAGAAAAGACAGCATCTTCAGCAAGTGGTGTTGGCAAAACTGGATCACCACTTGTAGAAGAATGAAATTAAACCCCTACCTCTCACCCTGTACAAAAGTCAACTCCAGATGGATTAAAGACCTCAACGTGAAACCCCAAACTCTGAAGGTGATAGAAGAAAAAGTTGGCAGCAGACTACAAGACATAGGCGTAGGAAAAGACTTCCTAAATCAGACAGCAGCTGCACAAGAATTAAGGTCGACAATTGACAAATGGGACCTCATCAAACTCAAAAGCTTCTGTACATCAAAAGAAACAATCAAGGAAGTGAAGAGAAATCCCACAGAGTGGGAGGAAACCTTCACTGCAGATACATCTGACAAAGCATTGATTTCCAGAATATATAAACTACTCAAAAAACAAAGAAAAAAGAAAACAAATGACCCGCTCAATAGATGGAGCAAAGAACTGAACAGAGACTTCACAAGCGAGGAATTAGAGATGTCTGAGAAACACCTCAAGAACTGCTCAACATCACTAATCATTAAGGAAATGCAAATGAAAACCACTTTAAGATATCATCTTACTCCAATAAGACTGGCTAGGATCAAGAAAACAAATGATACCAAGTGCTGGAGAGGTTGTGGGGAAAGGGGAACACTCATCCACTGCTGGTGGGAATGTAAACTCGTACAGCCACTATGGAAAGCAGTGTGGAGAACCCTTGGAAGACTTGGAATGAACTTGCCACCCGACCCAGCCATACCACTCCTGGGCATGTACCCTCAAGACTTACGCCACCACAGAGATACATGCACGGCCATGTTTATTTCAGCTCTCTTCACAATAGCAAAGAGCTGGAACCAACCTAAATGCCCCTCAACTGACGAATGGATAGAGAAAATGTGGTACATCTACACAATGGAGTTCTATGCAGCAGTAAAGAAAGACGACATCACGAGCTTTGCAGGAAAATGGCTGGAGCTAGAGGACATCATGCTGAGTGAAGTAACACAGTCCCAGAAAAACAAACGACGAATGGTATCCCTCATCTGTGGATGCTAGTGCCAATTACCTAGTTGTAAGTATTTCTTGTGTATGGCCCCCTGAGCTTTTGTCCAAAGCAGTTGGGAGTGATGCATATTGGAAACAACAACAACAACAACAACAACAACAACAACAACAATAACAGAAAGGGCTGCATTGAAGAACTGACTGAAACGATGAACTTCTGCTCAAAACAGTCAACTTCCTCATTGAGAATATTGAGAAAGACTGAGAAAGAGATGAAAGGCATGTTTGGCAGAATGTATGAGCTCTGGTGGGGTGGGGGAATGGGGAGGACTTGGGTCTAGAGTTGTTAAAAAAATAAATAAATAAAATAAATAAATAAATTAAAAAATAAAAATAAGTAAATAAAATAAATAAAAAAATTAAAAAAAATAAAAGAAAAATTCAAGTACTTTTCTTTGCAGAGAAAGAGACTCAGGATAGTATTTAAAAATATTGTGAGGGGGCTCATTCACAGAAACCTTTGCAGAAGATCTCATTTGTCCCTGCCTTTGTAAATAGATAAAGACAGCATTGTAGGGGCTGGGGCACCTGGAAGCTTTGTCTTGGCAGGTGCAGAATAAACTTATTTCAGACTGCTGAGCATCTCTCCAGGTGATAAGTTTGTTGATCAGCAGCAAATGACAAAGATTTTTCACTACAACCTAAGACCTGATACATGTTCCCCATTCAACAAACAAAAATCTCTTAAGTTCAGAATTTTAATTTTTTAGGGGTTAGATGAGGAGAGCGGGTATGACCAAGTGACTGCCCGCTGACGGGTATGGGGAGGGAGCAGAGGCAGCATCCTAGAGGGAGACTGGGAACACATCTGGGGAGGGAGCAGAGGCAGCATCCTAGAGGGAGACTGGGAAGACATCCTGAGCGGAGACTTGGGGATGCGGCACTGTGAATAGTTGCCAGAGGGATAGTGCTCCTGTTTGGGTGAGGGGCATGTCTTTGAAGGCCCCATAGTCTGTGTAACAGAGAGGCATTCTTGGCTGGTTGGAAGGCAGATGTCTGTAGAGCAGGATGCTTGTGGAATGGTGAGACATTCCCCACCGGGTTGAAGTACGATCTCTGAAGTACCAGATGGTTGAGCAATCGGGATATATTCCCTGTTGGCTTGAAGGCAGACATTTGGGCTGCAGGGGGCCAGTGCACAGCTGGGCTTTAAGACAGTGTAGTTGTCGCACCTCCCCTAGAGAAGAGAGAGAAGGTCACTGAGATGTCACTGGAATTGGGGCTGATTTAAGGTGATGAAATCTGGGCGAATCAGAACTGAACCGACTGTGCTGGCATTGTTGATGCTCCTTTGAATTAAATTAAATCATAATCAATATAGAGTTGTTTATGCCAAGTCTTAATATAAGCCAGAATTAAAATAGACAAAGCTGAGAGTTTATGAAAGAAGACATCTCATCCATGTAGAAAACTATGACAAAAGACTCCTGGGACCACAACCATTGCCCAGACTCCCACAAAGCTTTCCTATTAATGGCTTTACATGTACAGCAGTTCCAGAACCCAAATGCCTTTAGAATCCCTTACACAAAAGTACCTCTTCAAGGACATCTGAACACTAACTGCCTTTTCAGCTTGGACGGTGCCACCTTTGTTCTTGACCCTTTAATATTCTTTTATGATTCCTTGTGGCCAAGGGTTTTGTTGCAAAATAACTCATGGAAACATCTTTCTGCTCTTACAATTTCCACTTATTCTTATTCTTTTCCTTATGCACACAGCTTACTATGGCCCCTTGAATCCCCACTGTAGTGCTCTGATGATATTCCCAGCTAAATTGTCTTTGGAGAAATTCCCAGATTGTTGATTCGTTTGGCATATTTGGTGTCAGAAGTGGGACAGAAGAAAGCTCATCCTTGAAGGAAATGGGGGACTCCTGGAATTGGCTGTGGTACCAGCATTGAGGCCTTTGTTGTGTTTCTATGGCTTTCCTTTCTGCCCCAAGGAGCCCTTTCTCAAGCTGAATCCCTCTCTTCTTGGTAAAGTCCCATCTGACTTGATTCATTTTACCTACGCTGCCTTAAATAACCTGGGATATCTCATAGGATGGTTATAGAGTTTTCTGAAAGCCCTTTCTATATCATAAGAATCTTGCTGGAGAGATAGCCTAGTGGTTAAGAGCACCGACTGCTCTTGCAGAGGACCCGGGTTCGATCCCCAGCACCCACATGGCAGCTAAGAACCATCTGTAACTCCAATTCTAGGAGAACTCCAGTTCCAGGGAAATCCGAGACCCTCTTCTGATGTCCACGGTGTTGTACGACACGGGTGCACAGTCCTGCATGCAGACAGTACATTCATACACATACAAAAATAAATAAAAAATTAAAAAAAAAGAATCTTGCTGGTTATACAGTGCTGGTTCCTTTAAACATACATTATGTCTACAAGGTCCTCATGTTTTTTTCTGGCGAATTTAGCCTTGGTTTTGCAGGTATAATTATTTTGATTCTTCTACACACTTAATTTAAGATTTGGGGGAATTCTTATTTTCATTTTGGCTTGTTTACATGTGTCTGTAAATATTTTAGCTCATTCACTCCTTGCTTGTTTCTAAACTTCAGGGGTAAAAAGAAACATTGTAAATGTTGGACATCAGATGGGCACTTTAAGAGCCTTGAGGACATCTGGCAGCATCCAAGATAGATGCTGATTTCCAGAGAAAAAATTTCCTGTGCTAAGGATAAAACGGTAATACCAAGATGAGATTAGATTTGGGTACCTGCCAATCTCAAAACAAGTTTCCTGCAAATGAGGAAAATTTAGACTCAGGTCAGGCAGACTAGATCAAGGCCGTGCTCAAAAAACAATAACAGCCCCTCCCAACCCCCCAAAACCCAAACCAACAAACAAAACAGACAAAACAGCCACCCCAAACCAACTCATCAACTAGCCAAACAAACACCATCCATGCCAGGTGCGCCCTGTCAAAGCAAAAACTTGGCTGAAGCCTTAAAATTGATAGGCAGAGTTTGAAGGATTTTCTCTTAAGGATTAACAGTTAATTATTAATAGGTAAAATGATTAATAAAATAAATAATTATTGATAATTACATTTCAAAATTGCAAGGCATTTAAAAGAGCTCTTCTTTGGAGATTCTAGCTGGAAATATTTATGGCTCATTCTCACATGTATTTCGAACTAATTGACTGGCATCCAAATTACTAAATCATCACTAAGGTTTACAAGATGAGTGGGCCACTGTAGGCCTTGGCCTTTGTCTAGAAGTCTGAAGATGCTGGAGATGGGGAGAGGGAAGTTTGCGCTTTGCCCCTGGCCCTCGCCTCTGACCTGGGGCTGAGCTCACTCACTGTGCCCCCTTCTCTCTCACCTTACTCTCCCTCCCTACACTGGGAAAATGTCCACTTTAGCCCTCACTCGAGGACAGACACCAGTTGCCTGTTGTGTGTTTCAACTTGTGTCTCATCCTGTCCTGCTGTAGGGCTTCACCTGTGAGCCGAAGAAGAAAACTACCAGGCACAGGCTGCCGGGAGGGGGCCTGGCTTGGACCCGGAGCCAGGATCCAGGCCCTCAGCTTCTCTCTGGCACAGCCAGCCCCACATTCTCCACAGCTGCAGCTCTTGGAAAGTGGAGTTTCATTTTTTTCTGAGATGAGAAGGTGAAACCCGGACAGTTTTAGCCACTCAGGGTGGTCAACAGCTTACAATAGTTGTGTTTTCACATATTTTACTTTTAAAGTTACTTGCTTTTTCTTTTAGTATGGCATGAAAGAAGGCTTTAATTTATGATTTTCCCCCCAATAGCTAGCATATTTGTTTTTCATAAATATCATTTGCTAAACAATCACTAAACATACAGACCACATCCAGGTGTTGATGCATTCTGTCACCACCAGGGGGTGTCCTCAGACTACTGCAGTTATAAGGAATGCTGGATATTTTTACTTAACCTGCTTATTCTAGATAGTGTTTGATTGACTTGGGAAAGCATTATGTTTGAACCTATTGTTTAATTATTGGTGCTTCCTGTATTAATACAGGATAAGGAAAATCTATCCTCAATGTTTTTCCTTCTCAAAAACATTTTAACTATCCTAAAACTCTGTTTATTATACCAAGTGGACTTTGGAATCATATGAATCAATCTCTTTAATTAAAATATTTTATTAACATTTTCATTAAAATTAAATTATGCTCATGAATTCTTTTGAGAAAAATTGGCATTGTGCATCTAGCTTTTATATCTTCAAACCTGTCATACTAACAACTATAGTTTTTTTAGTTTTTTTTTTGTTTTGTTTTGTTTTGTCTTTTCGAGACAGGGCCTCCCTGTAGCCCCAGCTGTCCTGGAACTCACTCTGTGGACCAGGCTGGTCGTGAACTCACAGAGATCTGCCTGCCTCTGCCTCCCGAGTGCTACGATTAAAGGCATGCGCCACCATGCCCAGCTAACAACTATAGTTTTGCAATTTCTTTTTATCATAGGTGAGTACATTTTTGTTATCCTTATGCATGGATAAACACTTTGGGTTTTGTCGCTGCTGAATAGAATGGGAACTCTTGTGCATATTTCCAGTGCATTTCTTTCTGTCTATTTCTCCAATATGAACATAACCACCCCAGGCCTGATGCCTTGGTGTTGTGGGAGGCTTTTGACTTCTTTAAGAGCAGATGGGTAAGATACTAGTATTGGGGGATGGATCTGGTGCCATAATAGAGGAGAGGACTCCATGTAGCAGGGTATACGTCTAGACTGTGAGTCTTGGCTTAAAGGATAAGGAAAGTCCCTGGAAGGGTTTCCTTCTTCCCTTCTGTGTACTCATTGAAGAGATTCTGGCTGCAACCCATTATATCTCCCAGTAATACACAGTTGAGGGACATTTCTCAAAGTGACTGATAGCCTTTCTGATATCATTCTGGAGTTCTGGCTCTATACCTGGATTTCTTGACCACCATCTGGAAATGTGTATATCTGTGGGGGCCTGAGAGGGCTGAAGAATTAGAGGGGAGTCTGTTGACATCACAATCTCAAAGTTAAGATCTGAGATTTTCTCAGAGGATCTGGTTGCAGGCCAGACATAAGTTAGGATTCCAGAGCAGTTGAACACTATACCTCAGCTTTTCCAAAAGCCTCTTCATCTAGCTCTCTCCATGCATAAGGTCAGAAGGAGGAGACTGCAGGAGTCTCTCACTCACGAATATGACCTATGGTCTATCTATTATCAAGCTTCAGTTGCTCCCCAGGAAAAGTGTTTCTCATTAAACACAGATGAGCTTGAATTTAGGGGGTCTGTAAGTGACAATGTATGAAATTCAAGATATATTAGCTGGGCCTGGTTGCTACAGCCTGTGATCCCAGCTACTTGGGAGATTGAAGCTGGAGGATCACAGGCTCAGAGTCTGCCTGCGCTACAGAGTGAGTTCAAGGCCAATCTGGGAAACTTAGTAAGATTCTGTCTCAAAATAAAAGAGTTAAAAAAGAGATGGGGAGGTGATTCAGTGGTAGAACCCTTGCCCAGGGTAAGCAAGGCTGAAGGTTCAATCCCTAGCACTATGAAAAGATAAAATATTCATAAACATTTTACACATATCACACTTCATAAAGTCCACACAAAGATGTATTATCCAAACACCTGCAAAGATTATCCCGACAGCATGACGCGGGCCAGAGCCTGGATTCAGAAGTGAGCCCTCCCTGGCTAAACCACTCAAGAACCTTGCCACACAGAGCCCCAAATGAAATGTCAGTGCCTCAGTTTCCACAGCTATGAAGATAGAGGGATGGAGAAGGAGTCCCACGTCCAGTGAGGAATCTCAGCCCAGGCTGTTTGTTGGGTGCTGCTGCTGCCTCCTGACAGTGTGACTGTTGACAGATTGCTTGACTTTGCAGGGTCTCTAGCTTCCAATGACAGAGTTCTTGATTTGATTATTCATTTGTGGAAAGTCCTTAGAACAGTGCCTACATAAATGGCAGCTACTACTCTGAGGCATTTGTGAGAATGAAATAAGATCTTGGCTCTGATCTGCTCCCTCAGTAGTGGGCAGAAGAAGGTGAGTAGAATTGGAAACACTAATGTCCTTATTGAAGCCATTCTGTTCATGAAGACAGGTTGAGATTTCCCTCACTGAGCCTGATTTTGAAGACCTGTTTTCCACCAACTTAACAGGCTGCTATGATTCAGGTACAGAATGAAGAGGATGTGCGCCTCATAAGACTGGATTGGATTTTTTGTGTTCATGGAGGAGATGGGGTCAAACAGAAAAATTCCCTTGGGAAGGTGAAGGCTAAGGGAACAGATATCCATTTTGCAAAAATCAGAAGTAAACAAAACTGCCTACTTCTGATTCAAAAATGCCCAGGTTTGTGGTAAACTGACCCTTTTTAGAATTTCCTGGGTTATGAGTGTCAAAGCATAAGAGCACATGGATTAACTGGAACAAGTGACCTAATGAGGTTCTAGGAAGCGGGAACCCTTCTGAATTGAAGACCAGGCCCATTCTTCACTGGTCCATTAACTTCTGGGATTCCTTCAACTCGCATGGCTGCACACCATTCCCAGGAAAGGAGCTTAGAAATGGCCTTCCTACTGGGTAGAACAGGGAAGGAGAGAGAGGCTCACCTAGGGCCAGCAAGACCCTAGCCCTGCCTATGCCCTTCCAGCACGAGGGCACTGCTTGAAGGAACTTTTGGAAGGAAGAGTGTGGAAGACTCAATGGCCTGCAGTAGATGTCACGGATAGAGTAGGAGTCCTGATTGCTGCCTCCACTCTGTGCTGCCAGGCTTGGGTTAAGTCACTCACACTGGTCTTTTAAAATTTTGTATTTGTTTATTAACTTTTACTTTATGAGTATTTTGCTTGCATGCATGTAAGTGCAGCCATGTGTGCCATTCCCTCAGAGACCACAAGAGGGCATCCAATTCCTTTGAACTGGAGTTATAGATGGTTGTTAGCTGCCATGTAGGTGCTGGGAACCAGAACCTGGGTACTCTGTAAGACCAGACTGTGCTTTTATTTTTTTTTTAATATTTTATTTATTGTTTATTTATGTGTATGAGTGTAAGTACACTTTTATCATGCAATGCCTGTGGTGGTCAGAAGAAGGTGACAGATCCCCTGGAACTAGAGTTACAGTTTGGTATCCACCATGTGAGTTCTGGGAACCTACTCTGCAAGAGAATCCAATACTCTTAACAGCTGAGCTATCTCTCCATTCCCAAGAAGTCTGTGCTTTTAACCTCTGAGCCATCTCTCCAGCACCAGCCAAGGTGGTCTTAAGTGGGTTCCCACTTAGGTCTTTCCCTGCTCGGGCAGATGGGCCAGCTAAGGCATCCATGGTGCCTTCATGTGGGAGCCTGAGCTTGCCAAGTAGGCTAGACTACTGTCTGATTCTATAGACACAAGACTAGTGCTGCAGGCTGATTGTGTCCTGCAGGAGGCTGTACGAGGCTGAAGCCCACCTGAATCTGTGCTCTGAAGACAGAAGTTCCCAGCTGATACTTCACTTTGTGCTCTGAGTGGAGTTAAGAGGTTTCAATGAACATCAACCCCTTTCAGTGCATGGCTCACATTAAGCTTTAGGGCCAGCATATTGAAAGTTTGAAAGACAGAAGCAGTGGCCATTCTGTGCCTGGCTTACCTGGACCTTGGGTTGACACCACATCAATGGCACCTGGTGGCAGCTTTGGGGAAAGTAGTTACAGCAGGACTCCAGGTTGCCCTGAAAAGCAGGCATGGCAGTGAGCAAGCAGCGCGCAGTGGGTGCTGCCTCCAGAGGCAGCAGCTTCACATCACCGAGAACTCTGTCCCAAAGGACGCTACAAGACAAACCCCCAGCCTCTCCTGCGAAGGAAGAGCTCACAGTCTTGGGTATAAGGGGGTGATCAATGTGGGACACAGATTTTTCTAGAATCTGAAGTAAAACTGGGGGGAAGAGAAGCCAGGAGCTGGCTTTGGAAGTTCAGAGGCTGGAGGAGTGCGTGGTGGCCAGCAGAGGCCTTCAGGGGGGCTATGAGTCTGGAAAACATTTCTGACAGAGCCCTGGGAAGCTGAAGAAGCCGGTACTTGGGTTACATAGAACAGACAGGCAAGGGGCCTGTGTCTTGCTCGTCAGGCACCATGGTCCAGAGTAGAGGGCAGTGGAAGGGAGAGAGGACGGAAAGCCCTGGCCCTAGCTGTAAGGGACTCGTGGTCTCAGACTTCCTGGCCCTGGGGAGTGAGTGGGGCTGAGCCTTGTGGGCCAGGCCAGGCCACTGGCGGGGGCCTCCTTTCTCTCTGGAGGACCTGTGTTGGCTTCCCTGTGGCCCACAGGCAGGGCATGGACAGGACTGGCTCTCAGATGCCCTTGATGACTACGGAGGATGAGAGGCTCTCAGGAGGAAGCAAGGGCTGCCTCAAGCAGAAGTAGAACGGGGAGCAGGAGAGCACAGCCGGGGCGTGGGGGGCTCTTTCCTTCTCGCACTGGCCTTGCAGGGCCCCTGCATCTAGAGTCCACGGCTACTGAGTGTCTTCTTTCCTTGAGATGGCCCAGACTTCCTGGGAGGATGAATGGCTCTCTGACTCTGCGCTCAACTATACACAGGAAGACCCTTTAGGGTCTCTCTGTCAGCTGTTCTCTTCCTATAACTCTTCGCCCATCTCAGTGGGCTGCAGGGCCACTAGTCAGATCGTTCTGTATATGAAAAGCTTTGAACCAAGCTAGCTAGGACTACTAGCTTGTGACAATTTTTTTTTAATTTTAATTAATTTATTACTTTTTTTGTATATGAGTGTACTGTCTGCATGTAGGTGGGTGCACCTGTGTCATGCAATGCTGCGGAGGTCAGAAGAGGGTGTCGGATTCCCCTGGAACTGGAGTTAAAGTTGGTTCTTAGCCACCATGTGGGTGCTGGGAATTGAACCCGGGTCCTCTGCAAGGGCAGTCGATGCTCTTAACTGCTGAGCCATCTGGTGGTTCAAGACTGGTCTTATCTGTTTTTATTGTACCCGATCACACAAGCCTCTTAGATTCTCAATATGTTTTCATTCATCCATCCACAGACTAAGGATGACATCAAAGACATTATTGGGCCTGAGACAATGACATTGAAGACCAAAGACTGGCCAGACAATAGCCCTGTCCTGAAAACTGGACACTGCAAAAGAGCAATACAGATGCTTGGAGAGGCCACGAATGGGCGTGTGTGCTGATCTCCCTCAGCTGTGAGAGAGGGACAGAGATTCAGTGTCCTGGGGCACAAAGTGAAGCGTGTCCTATCCACAGAGCTGAATTCCCTTCCACACTCAGACCCCTCTGGTGAGAACTGACTGCCTGTCCTGCTGAGCTCAGCATAGGGTCACAGCCTGCCCAATCCCCTAGTCACCTGCATCCCTCTGCTCCCACAGCCACAGCAGGCGATGATCACAGTAGGATTTGCGGTTGTAGGTGATGGAGGATGTGGCGGAAGAAGCGGTCTCTCTTCTTCTAGCTCCTAGAAATGAAAAGCACTGGTCTGTGTCTTGTCTGCAGCTCCTGAGTAGGGTCGAATGTCCCTGACCCAGCACAGCTACTGGGGGGGGGGCACTGGGCTAGTGTTTGGAGTGAATGGAAAGATACACACACCCCATGCCCTGGGGACATGTTCCATGAGAAGAACAGCCCAACCCCCACCCCTGCCCCAAAGCCAACAGCCCACTCCTGTACCCTTTCTTCTCCCCAGAGGCCTGGCCTGAAGGGTGTGCAGAGGGCAGGCACTAGCAGGTGACTGTCCCTTCCACCTGGCTATAGCCTTTGCAGAGATAGTCTCTCCAGGACACTCTGCAGTGTCATCTGGACAGGGAGGGTCTTCCACCTCAGCTGGGCCCTGCCTGCTCCAGCATCTCATTATCTCTTCTGATCCTTACTCCACCAAACCACAGGTACCTGCCTGGTCCCTCTGCTCTTGGGGACACCCCTCACAGCTCAGGACTACCCAGGATATCCTCCATCCTCCCCAGTCCTGGGGTCCCTAAGCTGACCCTAGTGAAGTCCTTGGCTCTGCCAGGAGACACGGATGAAGACAGACTCAAATGAAGCCTGGAGATGGGGACCTGGGTCTGGTTCATGCAGCTTCTTTTTCTTAGAGCCCAGTTAGAATCTCTGCACCCTACAGAGAGTCCATGGGGTGCTCTGAGACACTAATTGGGAATAGCTGCATGTGCTAGGACAGGTCCCCAAGGTGCTGACAGTGTTACTAAGGCCCTGATAAGGAAATGCCAGGAGCTTGTCACTGTGCTGTCTGGGTGACATTACTTCAGGTCCCGTGGCTTTGAGTCCCATGGCTTTCCCATGTTCTCCTTGACCTTTATTCCCCTGTTCACTGCCAAGGCCCAGCTTCATGATGCTTCTTTTGAAGGTCACTCACCTTAGGTGGCGGTAGTGGTGGTGGTGGCTCCTGAGGCTGGAACGTGAAACAGACATAAGTGGGCTGGAGTGGGTAGGGTGGGCTCTGCCTTGGCCCTGCAGATAGAGGGGACCCTAGCTTGGAGCAGGGAGACAACGTGGTCTGGGGGTGCCTGTATGGGTGCCCAGTGCCTGTGGTGCTCTGGCCCACGGAAGCCCTGTCCTTCTCTGGCACAAGGGAGAACAGCTAAACAAGGTGCTGGTCCCTGCATGGCTGCCCTCGTCCTACTTGCAGCAGAACCTGCACCCCGGGCCTCTGGCAGAAGGTCACTCCCCGCGGCCCTCTCTGGCTTCCTTGCCCTCCTGTCTGGCCCCAGCTGTCACTGCTCACTGCACCCCTGAGCAGACATGGACATTCCGGCTCTGCGCTGCATGCTCCGTCTTCCCCGTGGCGGCTGCTTCCTCTTCTCTCTCTACCCTCGGAGAGCTTCCTTTCCATCCCGGCTACCAGTTCTTCTGCTCTCCTTCCTGACCTGGGGGTCTCATCCCATCCCTCGCCACTGCTCTGCTTGATCCGGGCTCTGGTTGTTTCTCAGAATGAGTGGCATTTCACCCTAAGGTTGAACACTGACTGAGCTCCCTGGGGGACCAGGATGGCTCTGCTTCCTCTCTGTTCCTCTGCAGCACAGTGTGGGGCTGTGTCCTGTATACTGGGCTCAGTAATGGTGGTGGAGGAA
>VZQC01009243.1:375717-401206 GCA_009823505.1 Rhizomys pruinosus
AAAAAAAAAAAAAAAAAGTGTTCAGCATCGTTAATAATTAAGGAAATGCATATTAAAACCACTTTAAGATTTCATCCTACCCCAGTAAGACTGGCTATGATCAAGAAAACAAATGATACCAAAGGCTGGAGAGGTTTTGTAGGGGAAAGGGGAACACTCATTCACTGCAAGTGGGATTGCAAACTTATGTAAAGCAGTGTGGAGAACTCTTAAAAGACTGAAAATGAACCTACCTTTTGACCCAGTCATACGACTCCTGGGTCCATTCTATAGCAGAGATACGTGTACAGTCATGCTTACTGCAGCTCTTTTCATAATGGGGAAACTTAGAACAACCCAAGTGTCCCTCAGCTGATGAGTGGATATTGTAAGTGTGGTACTTTTATATACAATGGAGCTCTGTGCAGTGGTAAAGAAAGAGGATGTCATGAATTTTGCAGGTAAATGGATTTAGCTAGAAGCTGTTATGCCAAGTGAAGTAACAGTCTCAGAAAAACAAAAGACGTGTGGTGTCCCTGATTTGTGGATCCTAGTGCAAATCCTTATACATAAATCAAGGCAGGTAATTTGTTAATAAAAATAATACCACACTAACTGATATTACTATAGACAAAGCTTGAAGTTTGTGTCTGTTTTTCTCCATTCTAAGAATTAAGAGAAAGAATACATGTCTTTTTTAAAAGTACATTAAAACATACATCAACTTGCTATGTAATTTAGGAATATAGTTATATTTCTTCTTACCTGCAAACAACTTTACTGCTAAAATGTGAATTCCTAAATGTATTTTGGAATTAACCTATAGTTTATTTCAGGCTTTGTAGTTTTGATATGTGAATGGAGTGTATATACGCACATTTTGGAGTGCTATAACATTAAAGGGAACAACAACAAAAAGACTTGTTCAAAGAACTGACCAAAATGGTAAACTTCTGCATTGAGAAAGTTAAAAAGACAGAGAAAAAGATGCAAGACAGGACTTAACAAGTACTGCAGAATGCGTGAGTTCTTGCGGGGAGGCATGGATGCGGGAACGGGTCTAAATTTGATTAAGAAATGTATGAAAGCCAGGCGTGGTGGCGCACGCCTTTAATCCTAGCACTTGGGAGGCAGAGGCAGGGGGATCTTTGTGAGTTCAAGGCCAACCTGGTCTACAGAATGAATTTTAAGACAGCTGGGGCTAAAGGGAGACCCTGTTTTGAAAAGACCAAAAAAGGGCCGGGCATGGTGGCGCACGCCTTTAATCCTAGCACTTGGGAGGCAGAGGCAGGCAGATCTTTGTGAGTTCAAGACCAACCTGGTCTACAGAGCGAATTCCAAGACAGCTGGGGCTACAGGGAGACCCTGTTTCAAAAAGACCAAAAAAATGTATGAAATGCACAAAAGCTAAATTAAAAATTAAGAACCCCCCAAAATTTAACAGTTAAAAATATTTATTAATTTTTAAAATTTTATGTGTATGAGCATGACTTCTGCATGTAGGTAGGTGCACCTGTGTCATGCAATGCCCACAGAAGTCAGAAGAGAACGTTGGCTCTCTTGGAACTGGAGTTTCAGACAGTTGCCGGGTGGCTTGTGGGTGCTGGGAAATGAACCAGGGTCCTCTGCAAGAGCAGCCAGTGCTCTTAACTGTTGAACCGTCTTTGCAGCCCCATCTATCCTTTTATTAAAAAATTATATTTATTTATTAAAAAATTGTTTGCTAATTCCCTATCAATTCTCTTTCATGCCTCTCATGTGTTTCACACCCTGGAGTCTGGTAGCTCCTAGGCCTAACCGCTAAGGGAAATTGACTCTCCCTTCCCCAGCATCCATCAGTGGCCAGTAGATTTTCAGCCAGGGCTGTGGCTTCCTGCCCACTTCCCTAGTAATGATGCTCCCATGTCTATTTGAGCCATTCTGTCCATAGCCCAACCCCAACCTGTATCATATCACACACACTACCCAGACACATACATAAAAGACACACTAGCAGCGGGGTGTGGTGGCCTTTAATCCTAGCACTTGGGAGGCAAAGGCAGGCGGATCTTTGTGAGTTCAAGGCCAGCCTGGTCTACAGAGTGAGTTGCAGGGCAGCTGGGGTTATAGGGAGACCCTGTCTCAAAAAAAAAAAACAACCAAAAAAGACACACTATACACAGAGGACACCTATTCCAGGTATACCACAAACACCATCTGTAACACATAGACACCTAAACACCCACCTTTCCCCCACCACACTCAATATTCCCTCAAACTCTTCTCTATATCACAGATGGACATAATCCACACACGCGCGCGCGCGCGCGCGCGCGCACACACACACACACACACACACACACACACATAACACACAGCCTTTCCAGTGTGGTGCAGCCATTGTTGGACTACTTGGACTCTATCCTGTGAGCTAATCTAATAAATCCATATATATATATGTGTGTGTGTGTGTGTGTGTGTGTGTGTGTATGTACATTACAGAAATGTTACATGTAAACTCTGTACCTAAAAAAAACACACTCAGCTAGCTTTCTCCATTTAATGCAGTCCTGGTCTCCAGTCCATGGGATGGTACTATTCATTGTTTGGATAGNCATTTTTGCCCATCATTTTCCACATTTTGTTTTCGTTGCTCATTTGTTGCTTTGCCATACGGAGTTTGCATTATCCTTTTGTTTTGGGCTGGGGCTTGGGCGCCTGTGCTTGGATGGAAACCTCCTGAATTACCGAAAAAGAGATTTTCTTTTTTTTTCCCCTGTCTTGAAGATGACAGTTTCATAACTGTGGCAGTGGAACCCCCTCATTCTCTTCCAGCCGGTGAGCTGGGTAGAGAGATGGGTTTAGTAGGCAGATTTGAGAGCTAACACTGGATTCCGCACAGCTGGCCCCCAGACTGGCCAGGGCTGCCAGGCTTCTCCCCCCTCTTGCCCTGATGTGTGGCCCCGCCCCTTCACTGATTTGCGTTCCCCCCCGCACCTTCCCTGATGCGTGGCTTCCCCTCTGCACTCCGCAATGAATGGCTTCCTGAAAGCGTCTCTGGACACCTGGCAGGACTCTAACAGTCTGGGGCCATCCTGTTTTCCAGCTGAGGAATTTGGCTCCCAGGGAGGGCTGGGAAAGCTGGGGGTAGGGGGAGCAGGGGGACGCTGCTTTGTGTGAGCTGCGTGCAGCTTGCCTGTTCTCTGTGGGTTAGGGGGAGCAGCAAGCCCGGGACGCCCAGCTGCTTTGTTGCTGTGATTATAGGCCAGTGCCACGCCAACCTTGCTGAGCGATGAAGCCTGCTCTAGATGCCCTCGAGGGCTGGGGGTTTATTTCCCCCGTTTGTATGAAGGGACAAGTGGCTGGGCAAGCCACTGAGCCCTCGCTCGCTGCCCCATAGATTCAGCCCCACAGTGTCTACTGAAAATGTTCAGCATGGGTGGGAGGCTTGGCTGGCTTAGAGAAACGAGGCTGTGTGAGGATGTCTGACTCAGAAGCACCATAGGGCTGCTTACCAATGATTCTGGAATCATTGAACTTGAATCTGCAAATAACTTGGTCCTTGAGGTCTGTATCTCCAAACCCGTTACCAGTCAAAACTATTTCATAGGACTCTGTAAGAAGAGCATTTAAACATCATCAGTGAGGAAGAGCCAGATGCTGTGCCCCTCGTGGCCTCTCCTTTCAATGAGGTCTACCCTTAATATGGAATTCTCAGGGGCCCTTATGACAGCAGCAGTGTCTGAAATACCATTTGTGGGATTTGGAGGCCAAATCCTCATCTGTGATCACTTAGCATTTTGCTGATGTAGCTGGGAGGGGCCTTGCACAGTTGAGTCCTTCTCTGATGATCCCTGAGCCAAATCCTAAATCCATGAGCAACTTCAAGCCCTGCTCCAGGTTAGACCAAGTCAGCTGAAGCCTTCCTTAATCTGCACGGGCACTGTGGCAAAGGCAGGCACAAGGTAGGGGCCAGCTCCCCACTGGATACCTGTCGTACACTTGAGCACGAGGAGTAACCAGCTTTTTCCTGTGTTTCTATGGAGACCCCAGGAGCAGGGTTAGGACGTGGGGAATAGGTAACATCCTTGACTCATCCAATGGAGTCTTCACACCAGACATCCTGAGATTTAGGCCCAGAGGTCAACGCATCCTTCCTCATCATCAGCCTCTCTCTCACTTACCTAGCCCATCTCTGGGGATCGGCAACCTCTCCTTAAGTAGAACAGCTTCCTGACACTGATGCCAGTACACAGGGGACACAGGGAGGACAGCTGGGCAGTTCACTGGACAGGAGGCAGGCAGGATTCCTTCAGCTCTCTTTCTCCCTTGTAAGTCTACACTCATTTCCCTGCACAGTTGCTTTGGGGCCCAGGTCCAGCTCATTCCTGTCCCCCATGTGTTTTAGATGCCCTAGGACAGTCGATTAAGGACTATTCTCTACACCCAGCCTCCCTGGCACATAGATTGACTCAATGCCAGCCAAAGAAACAGCCCATTCTGCTTCATCTGGGATGCAGGCTCATGCCTTGGGCTTTTCCCGAAGTTATAAGCACCCAGCATGGTGGCATGTAGAAAATGACCAGCAGTTTAACAGGTCAGTGGCTGAGCAGTGTCTGGAGGCACCTGTCACCTTGGTTCAGCTGCACTGAGGAGAGTGACAACTCATGTTTTTGTCATAGCTGCCCAAACACTAAAGCTTTGTGTGTCCAGGGACCAAGACATACAGTAGTTAGGTGAGTGGGCTGGCCAGATTTCTTTACCCAGGAGCAGAGGGAACGCTGTAGTGGGAGGGGTCCTCTGTCCCAACGCTCGGCACCACAGTCTCCTCATGCTTTTCTTTTTTTTTTTCGGTCTTTTTGAGACAGGGTCTCCCTGTAGCCCCAGCTGTCCTGGACTCACTCTGTAGACCAGGCTGGCCTTGAACTCACAAAGATAAGATCTGCCTGCCTCTGCCGCCCGAGTGCTAGGATTAAAGGTGTGCACCACCATGCCCGGCAGTCTCCTCATTCTTACATAGCCTGGGTAGAGGCAGCCCAGAGACAAGGACCAGGAAGGAAGTATCAGGACCAGTCCTGTCCTCAGCACCCACCAGCCTCTGGGTGCTGCACTTGTTACCACATTTCTCTCATCTATTTCTGTCCATTAGAGGACACTTTGCCCCAGGCAGGGTGCTAGGGATAGCAGAGCTCAGATAATGAGCATAGTCCTGTTTGCTCAAACCTAGTGCCTTGGGCTCACATCCAAGGATAGGGAAGTCAGGACCGAGCTGCCTGGTCTGTAGGTTGCTGAACTGCTGAGCTGTTCCCAGTGGGAGAAGGAGGTCTGGGCTCTCTGTATCTCTCTCTTCCATCAGATACAAACCCCAGCTATGTGAGGAGCAAGCATTTATGCAAGTACTCCTGATAACGAAAGACAGTCCTCCAAAAACAAACACACGTATGTCCTCAGTACACATGATTTCAGCCACCTGATATTTTACAAAGGGGCCAAGAACACTCAATGGAGGAAAGGCAGCCAGCTCTTCCAGCAATGGTGCTGGCCAAACAGTGATCACCACTTGTACGGAGAATAAAACTAAAGCCCTGTGGTGTGGTGGTTTCACGCCTTTAAAACCTTGACAGCTCTGAGGAAGAGGCAGAGCATTCTGAGTTCAAGGCAAACCTGGTAGCGGTGTCGGCCACTGGGTGCTACAGGAGAGCCTCTGTCTCAAACAGACCAAAAACAACAACAACAAAAAAACAATCAAAAAAAAAAACCTCAAACCCCAAACAAAAACAACCCCAACAAAGCAAACAACCTAAACCCCTCCTTCCCCTTTCCCCCTTTACACACAAAAGCTAAATATCAAAAACACCTCAATGTGAAACTCAAACTCTGCAAGATGTTAGACTAAAACACCTGCCAGTCGTAACCTTCAGCCTATAGGTAGGTGGAGGACAAGACTTTCTAAATCAGACAGAAGTACAGGAAATACTGTCAGCAATCACAAAAATTGGGACCTCATTAAACTAAAAACTTCTTACAGAAAACGAAACAATCAAAAGAAGTGACAAGAAAACCTCCACGATGAAGGAAACTCTTACGGACACAGTGAACGAGTTCACCATCAGAGTGTTACTAACACATCAAACAATGACCAGGGTTAACAACATGAGGTGTTATAAGACATAAACAGATCCAAAAAATGTAGCTAGTCTAAGTAAAAAGAAAAGAAGCAAAAAAAAAAAAAAAAAAAAAAAACATTTAAAAAGTGTTCCATCTTGCCGGCTCCAATGTGGACAATCCTACTAGCACTGGGGAGGGGGCAGGTAGCGGAATCTTTGTGAGTCAGGCAGCCCTGGTCTACAGAGCGAAGTTCAAGGACAGCTCGGGCTACACGGGAGACCCTGTCTTGAAAAGCCCAAAAAAAAAAAAAAAAGTGTTCAGCATCGTTAGTAATTAAGGAAATGCATATTAAAACCACTTTAAGATTTCATCCTACCCCAGTAAGACTGGCTATGATCAAGAAAACAAATGATACCAAAGGCTGGGGAGGTTTTGTAGGAGAAAGGGGAACACTCATTCACTACAAGTGGGATTGCAAACTTATGTAAAGCAGTGTGGAGAACTCTTAAAAGACTGAAAATGAACCTACCTTTTGACCCAGTCATACGACTCCTGGGTCCATTCTATAGCAGAGATACATGTACAATCATGCTTATTGCAGCTCTTTTCGTAATGGGGAAAACTTAGAACAACCCAAGTGTCCCTCAGCAGATGAGTGGATATTGTAAGTGTGGTACTTTTATATACAATGGAGCTCTGTGCAGTGGTAAAGAAGAGGACATCATGAATTTTGCAGGTAAATGGATTTATCTAGAAGCTGTTATGCCAAGTGAAGTAACACAATCTGAGAAAAACAAAAGATGTGTGGTGTCCCTAATTTGTGGATCCTAGTGCAAATCCTTATACGTAAATCAAGGCAGGTAGTTTGTTAATAAAAATAATACCACACTAACTGATATTACTATAGACAAAGCTTGAAGTTTGTGTCTGTTTTTCTCCATTCTAAGAATTAGGAGAAAGAATACATGTCTTTTTTTTTTTTTGGTCTTTTCGAGACAGAGTCTCCCTGTAGCCCCAGCTGTCCTGGAACTCGCTCTGTAGACCAGGCTGGCCTTGAACTCACAAAGATCCGCCTGCCTCTGCCTCCCAAGTGCTAGCATTAAAGGCATGCGCCACCATGTTAAAACATACATCAACTTGCTATGTAATTTAGGAATATAAGGTTATATTTCTTTTTACCTGCAAACAACTTTACTGCTAAAATGTGAATTCCTAAATGTATTTTGGAATTAACCTATAGTTTATTTCAGGCTTTGTAGTTTTGGTATGTGAGTGGAGTGTATATATGCACATTTTGGAGTGCTATGACATTAAACGGAACAACAACAAAAAGACTTGTTCAAAGAACTGACCAAAATGGTAAACTTCTGCATTGAGAAAGTTAAAAAAGACAGAGAAAAAGATGCAAGACAGGACTTAACACGTACTGCAGAATGCATGAGTTCTTGCGGGGAGGCATGGATGTGGGAACGGGTCTAAATTTGATTAAGAAATGTATGAAAGCCAGGCGTGGTGGTGCATGACTTTAATCCTGGCACTTGGGAGGCAGAGGCAGGCGGATCTTTGTGAGTTCAAGGCCAACCTGGTCTACAGAGCGAATTCCAAGACAGCTGGGGCTACAGGGAGACCCTGTTTTGAAAAGACCAAAAAAAAAAATGTATGAAATGCACAAAAGCTAAATTAAAAATTAAGAACCCGCCAAAATTTTATAGTTAAAAATGTTTATTAATTTTTAAAATTTTATGTGTATGAGCATGATTTCTGCATGTAGGTAGGTGCACCTGTGTCATGCAATGCCCACAGAGGTCAGAAGAGAACGTTGGCTCTCTTGGAACTGGAGTTTCAGACAGTTGCGGGTGGCTTGTGGGTGCTGGGAAATGAACCAGGGTCCTCTGCAAGAGTAGCCAGTGCTCTTAACTGTTGAGCCGTCTTTCCAGCCCCATCTATCCTTTTATTAAAAAATTATATTTATTTATTAAAAAATTGTTTGCTAATTCCCTATCAATTCTATTTCATGCCTCTCATGTGTTTCACACCCTGGAATCTGGTTAGCTCCTAGGCCTAACGGCTAAGGGAAATTGACTCTCCCTTCCCCAGCATCCATCAGTGGCCAGTAGATTTTCAGCCAGGGCTGTGGCTTCCTGCCCTCTTCCCTAGTCATGATGCTCCCATGTCTATTTGAGCCATTCTGTCCATAGTCCTCCCCCAACCTGTATCATATCACACACACTACCCAGACACATAAATACACACTAGCAGCGGGATGTGGTGGCCTTTGATCCTAGCACTTGGGAGGCAGAGGCAGGCGGATCTTTGTGAGTTCAAGGCCAGCCTGGTCTACAGAGTGAGTTCCAGGGCAGCTGGGTTATAGGGAGACCCTGTCTCAAAAAAAAAAAAAACAAAAAACAAAAAAAAACAAAAACCCCAAAAGACACACTATACACAGAGGACACCTATGCCAGGTATACCACAAATACCATCTGTAACACCTAGGTGCGGCATCCACCTCCGCGTCTGCCACACCCACTCCAGTAACGCTTGTGTAAACAATATGAGAAATCATATTCAAGGCAGGCGGGGGAGCAGTGTCCTAAGGGGCTAGGACCCCCTGGAGGTCCCTGGCAGAACGCTAGGCTAAGATAACTCCCGAGATTGAGATGCTTTTCTAGGATCTTACGTTTTCTGGTGTTGGACTTAGCATAACACTGAGCACAAAAAGATCTTTTCTTAAAGCCAGCTTATAGATACAAAATAAACTTTTTGAATGTGTCAAGAACTGGCAATTAAAATGGCTCTCTTGGGCACAGGGCTTTTTCCTGGCAGCAAGAATTTTCTGCAGATCCAAAGTAAAAAACAGACCTTTCTCCTTAACAAACAATGTAATGCAAGCTGTTAATATATATGGCAAGGTTAAAACTTGCTTCAGATCAAGAAAACAAAATAATTGCATGACAGTAATGTTCTTGCCTTACATGAGTGTCCTTAAAGAAAACAGATTCCAGTGGTAAAAATGTATGATGAAAAGACATCTCTTCATTAAGGTTAAAACAAAAATTCCCCTTAAACCTAAAAATAAAAGAATTCCTTTTTCCTCTGGTCCTAGACAAAGAGGTAGATAAGACATTCCTCTTGTTAAAGCCTGGATTCTAACACTCCCAGTAAAGCAAGATAGAGACTAAGTCTCCTTACACCAGCCACTTATCTGACAAAAACAAAGCTGTTAGCTGGAGCAAACAGTGGGACAGCTCTTGGTTCTCAGTAAAAATTTAAACCTTAGATTAGCAGTCAGAGTTAGAAAACTAATAGCTAACTTAGGACATTATAGGAATAAGGTTTTTACTTCAATAGAAACTTAAAAGCAACTATTAACTTTAGGATGTATTTACTCTAGCCTCAGAATGGAGACATAAGACCAATATCTGCTGCTAAAGAACTTTGTAGTTACTACTCTGTGAGCTATGACTTTTCAATTATGACTTGTCTTCTTAGATGTTATTTCCTCAGTAAAGGTTGTCTTAAGATTTCTACATTTTACTTCAAAGAAAGTTTATTTCCTAACCAAACTTTGTGATGTTTTAGTTTCCTGCTCTGAGTGCTCTGAGCTTTTCAGTTAATGTGTAAATCTTGACTTTTTTACCTACCTATGTAATTGTAAAGCTTTGCCAAATCCTTTGTTCTGCCCTCTCCCAAAAACCACTATATAATCACTGCCCCAGTTCAATAAAGTTGCTGTAGATCTGGAAAACTTCTCTTAGTTTTTCATTTCTGCACGCCGTTCAAACTTCCCTGTGTTTTTTCCTGCCAAGAGGACTCTGCAAAAACCCACGACCCCCCGAGGAGAGCTAGCCGGTAGCAGGCAGCCGGTAACAGTCGGCAACAATAGGCACCTAAACACCCAGTATCCTGTGAGCTAATCTAATAAATCCATCCATACATACATACATATATATATGTGTGTGTGTGTGTGTGTGTGTGTGTGTGTGTGTATGTGTGTGTGTATGTACATTACAGAAATGTTACATGTAAACTCTGTACCTGAAAAAACACACTCAGCTAGCTTTCTCCATTTAATGCAGCCCTGGTCTCCAGTCCATGGGATGGTACTATTCATTGTTTGGATAGGTTTTCCTATCTTAATTAATTTAGTCTCTGTACTTCCTCACAGACATGTTCAAAAGTTTGTTCCTTAGATGATTCTGGATTCTGTCAAGTGGACAGCCAATACAAACACAAGTCCATTCCTTGTCTACTCTACACCCAAACAGAACCATCTTCTCCTTGTTCCCATAGGCCTATGGCCCTGTCAATGCAAAATGCACCCATTCCAGCTTAAAGTATCCCCAAAGTCTTTAACACTTACACCATTATTGAAAAGTGTCACTGCGCAGTTTTTTCAGAGACATAGACAATCTACCCATGAGCCACGATAATATTCCATACTTCTAAAATGTGTCCCATACATATGATACTCCAGAGTAACCATTCCCAGTTAAAAGGGAAGAAGGATGTCATCACAAGGAAAGAGCAGACCCAAGCAAGACTGAAACCCAGAAATGCAGACACAAACTTCTGTACTTCCATGTCCAGCATGGGACTCTCATTAGAATCGTTGGGTCCAAAGGTCTTGGGTACTCTGCCTTTCCAACTTTGCTTCCTATAACACACACAGCCTCTCCCTTGGTCCTTCTATACTACATTCCTGCAGCTTTCCTCAGGGGATGTCTCCTCAGACCTATGTTTCTGGTATCTACATGTTGGGATCTCCATTTTTAACTTAGGCTTTACTTTCATAACTTTAAGCAAAGACTTCTTGGGATCTCTTTCAGTGACTCTGACCTGGTTACATATTACCTGGCCTGAGGAGCACTGTGGAACTGTAGCACAAGACTTCAATACCTACTCAGTCTTGTATATTGCATGTCTACAAACCAGTATCTTGTGAATGACACTGTCAAGCTCTGCAGTCAGCTTGTGATGGACCGAAGATGTAGTGATATTTATGTGTGTTGGTTGCTGAATTGGAGAAAACACTTTTCTTGGTAGTTGTCTTTGAACAGGGAGCCTCTCTGCTGCATTCTGAGTTCAGGCTCTCTTCTTTCAAATGAGTTTGCATTTTTAAAATTTATATTATTATTATTATTATTTGGTCTTTTCAAGACAGGGTCTCCCTATAGCCCCAGCTGTCCTGGAACTCACTCTGTAGACCAGGTTAGCCTTGAACTCACAATTATCCACCTGCCTCTGCCTCCTGAGTGCTAGGATTAAAGGCGTGTGCCACCACACCCGGCAAAATTTATTATTTATTTTTTTTATGCTTTTATTGATGTTTTGTGTTTTTCACACATCATTTTTCTATTCAGTTTAGTCATATTCCCTTTTCCCTCCCCCCTACCCCACCCCAGATCATGCATTCTGTCATAACTGTCCTGCATGTCCTGCATCTTTCTCTCAGTCTTCTTTTTTATGTTTAGGAATTCACATTTTCCTTCATTAATTTTATATTACTCTAAAATATGGATATAGGAGCCAGGCGTGGTGGTGCACACCTTTAATCCTAGCACTTGGGAGGCAGAGGCAGGCGGATCTTTGTGAGTTCAAGGCCAGCCTGGTCTACAGAGTGAGTTCCAGGACAGCTGGGACTACAGGGAGACCCTGTCTTGAAAAGACCAAAAAAAAAAAAAAATAAAAGGATACATACTCTTTGCCCATGTAGAGTAATTACAGAGTCTGAAAATAAGTGGTGGGTGGATTCTAGAGCCCATTAAGAGATTTACATTATAACAACATAGTTGCTTTCAGATAAACAGAAATATAACAATAATGTTGTTCAGCTTGCTTTCAGCTGGGGATTTGGTGTTAGCATCCACAAATGAGGGAAACCATTCACCTTTTGTTTTGTTTTGTTTGAGCTTATGATTGACGGTTCCAGGGAATTAGAGTCCATTGTGGCAGAAGGCATGCTGGCAGGGGCTGAAGCAGAAAGCCGAGGTTCACATCTTGCAATGAGTACAGGAAGTCAAGAGAGAGAGACGGGAGACCACAAGGCTTGTTAAGCTCACTGAGCCTGCCCCCAATGACATACTTCTTCCAGCATGGCCACACCTTCTAAGACCTTCCAGAACAGTGCCACCAGCTGGGGACAAAATATCTGAATACTTAAAGCCTATGGGGGACATTCTCATTCAAACCACCACAAGGAGCATGGGAGGTGCATCTTTGGATGCCATTTTCAATCTTCTTCTTCAGGGGTTTAAAATTTTTGTTGTAGAGGTCTTTGGTATCTTTGGTTAGGTTTGTTCCCAGGTATCTTATTATTTTTGAGGCTACTGTGAGTGGGAAGGTCTTCTTATATTCCTTCTCCTGTCATTTATTGTTGGTGTAAAGAAAAGATACTGATTTTTCTAGGTTAAGTTTGTAGCCTGACACTTTACTAAAACTCTTAATCATTTCTAGGAGTTTTCTGGTGTAGTTTTTAGCATCCCTTAGGTAAACTATCATATCACCTGCAAAAAGGGATAGCTTAACTTCTTCTTTCCCAATTAGTACTCCTTTAATTTCCTTCTCTTGTCTTATTGCCCTAGCAGCAAACTCTGGAGCACAAAATCATATAAACGTATTCTGTACAACATGCTGTTTAATATATGTGTATGTTGTGGAAAAACTAGCATATTTACTAATAATTCACATACTTATTCTTTTGTGGTGAGAGCATTTCAAATCCACTCGTCTTTAAAAGTTCAAGAATGTATTGCATTATTATTATTATTATTATTATTATTTTTTTTGGTCTTTTTGAGACAGGGTCTCCCTTTAGTCCCAGCTGGCCTGGAGCTCACTATGTAGACCAGGTGGGCCTTGAACTCACAGAGATCTGTCTGCCTCTGCCTCCCAAGTGCTAGGATTAAAGGCGATCGCCATCAAATCAGGCTTAATCCAAAACATTTTATAGGTGGGTGGGTCTTACTCTCACCTCAGGGCACCTTTCAGTCCTAGTTCAGTGCAGGAAATTTCTCTTTAATGATGCTAACGTCTTTAACATTTATAGCTGCTTTCTCAGTACCAGCTTTGTCTACAAATTTAAAATCTCTCCTCTCCCCATCAAATAGCAAATTTTGCTCTTCTTGTTGTTTTCTCTCACTTTAGGTCTGGTTAAGGGTAACGATCAGTAACCATCATGACACAGCATGAATTCTCGTCTGCCTTTAGAGGAAAGCTTGAGAGAAAACTCTGTTCAACAAATTTGTTATTTAATTTTAAATTCAGCTTTGCTCAAGTTCTCGGCACACAAGTACAATGCAGCTAAATTCCTTGTCAGAATATAACATGTATGGCCTCTAGCCCAATTCCTGACAGAGTTTTTGTCCCCCTCTGAAACCTCATGAGCTAGGCCTCTACTTTCTATGTTTCTCTTGGCATAGGGATCTCCCAAACTCCCATCATAATGGCCCATTAAGCTCTGCTTAGAGTATTCTAGGGCTTTTCTGGCCTAAGGTTCCAAACCTTTACATATTCTTCCTGCAAACTAGTTTCAAAGCGTTAAGAACCACATGGTATGGTTTATCACAGCAAAAATCCCACTGTTGATACCAATTTTCTGTATTAGTTACTTTTCTTTTTCATATTTATTTATTTATTTATTTATTTATTTATTTTTGGTCTTTTTCTAGACAAGGTCTCCATGTAGCCCCAGCTGGCCTGGAACTCACTCTGTAGAGCAGGCTGGCCTTGAACTCACAAAGATTCACCTGCATCTGTCTCTCAAGTGCTAGAATTAAAGGCATGTGCCAGCACACCCATCTATTAGTTACTTTTCTTATTGTCCAAAATATTGGACAGAGTCAACTTAAGGAAGGAAGGGTTTATTTTAGTCCATAGTTCAAAGGGGGAAGTCATGTGGCAGGAACTTAACACATCTAGCCACACTATATCCACAGTCATAAAGAAGAGAGAAATGAATGCTGGTCCCCAGCATCTTTGTTTTTTTAAAATTCAGCCTGGAAACCCAGGTCATTAAACAATGGTGCTTATATTTAGAGTGGGTCTTCCCACTTTAACTAACACAACGTAGAAACTTCCTCACAAACATGCCAAGAAGTTTGTCTCCTAAGTGATTCTAAATCCTGTCAAGTTGACAGTCAATATTAACTATCATACACACATATGGACATGCACACACACACACACACATCACATGCACCATATACCATACATCCATGGAGGCACAATATACAGGATGTATATATGATGCAAATCATATACACAAATGATACCATAACCACACATGTTCATGCAAATGAACACACTCTTTTGGTTTACATTATCTGCTCATGTAAGTGACCCCTCAGCTCTTACCTTTTGCGCATACAGGGATAGGAGTCACTAGAGGAGGTTGCACTTGAGGAGGACCCCCTGGATGAGAATCCACTGGAGGAGGAGGACCTGGTGGAGGAGGAGGAGCAGGAGGAGGTGCTGGAAGAGGAGGAGGAGGTGCTGGAGGAGCCACTGGAGGAGGAGTCTGTATAGGAGAAGTCTTTGGGGAAGGAGCCGCTCGAAGAGCTGCTGATATGACTTCAACACAGGATTTGGTAACAAGCTGAGAGAGAGAGAGAGAGAGAGAGAGAGAGAGAGAGAGAGAGAGAGAGAGAAGTGGGCAAGGGAGTGGGCGTCAAGGATGGAGCTGTCTCACATCCAATTCACTCACCGAGTCAATGATGTCCTGTAGGGCAGCGAACCCATTATCCACCCCAAAACTGTGACTTGGAGTGTCTGCAATATCCATCATCTATATGAGAAAAGAGAAATAAACTGTTTGAGTTGTAGAGCCAGGGGTCAGAAGTGTGATATAACAGGTCCCAGATCTGGGACATGAACTGTTACTCTCAGGCCATGGAGACAGCATGGTGTCAAGTGCTTAGGGTGAGGTTGGGGGGCTTTGGTTCAAAGCCCAGGCTTAAGAATCAGGAAGTTCTCAAAACCGGGTATGGTGGTGCACACTTTTAGTCCCTGCACTTGGGAGGCAGAGGCAGGTGGATCTCTGTGAGTTCAAGGCCCAGTGTGGTCTACATAGTGAGTTCCAAGCCAGTTGGGACTAAAGGGAGACATTGTCTCAAAAAGAAACCCCCTCGCAAAAGAAGTGGGAAGTTCTCCCACTCACTGTACATAGGGGATTGGCTTATTCAACCACGTGGGCTACCCCTTTGTACTGGCCACTTCTTGCCCACAGGACCCTGATTGGGTGAGAACACCACCTTCTGGTTGGCCTAGACAGCTGGCATCATAATTTTACCATAGGCTATAGAAGGGTACTTAGTCAATGGGGCTCAATTACCTGGTCTTTGTCATAATCAAATACACCTATAGTGTAAATAGTTGCTCCCATTTTCCGGGCCTTTGCAGCCTAAAAAAGAAGATGCTGAGATTAAATCTTGAATGTTAGAGACAAACTGCAACTGCTGATATCTGTGGACCAGACTCACCTGCTCCAGAGTGTCATAATAGACTGCCATGTCCAGTGTCCCATCGGTCAGAGCAATTATTAAGCTGTTGACACGGCTGCCTGCAAAAGAAGGAAGAAGTAGGTGAGCCTGGTGGACAGGCCTCTAAAGAGTGTCCCAGTGGGTGAGGCTGCAGATCCAGTACTGTCCACTGCAAGAATTCTGATTGTTCCCCAGTCCTTGTTTTTATGGTGTGGTAAAAAGACTCAGTACTTGTCATCCAGAGTGGGAAGAAGACTTTGCTCACCACCTAATCTACAGATTGGGAGCCAGAGTATTCAGGGCCCTGCCTAGCAGAACAAGGCCAGGGCTCTTGTTGTCCCTGGACTGTGATGCCCTAAGGGCAGTCTAGGCCTTATGTGAGGAGCCCAGCCTGTCCCTGGGCAGCTGGAGTAACAGGGAGACCTTTCTGCTGAAGATGCCCAGTGAGGCAAACCCTGGGATTGGCTTCAGGCAGAGTCTCAGGAGTGTTTTGTTGGGAAAAGCAAGCTTGGTGGGCTAAGACTCCACCTTTGACGATCTGAGGCAGGAGACCCACTGTCTCCTCATCAAATTTCTCTAGCAGATCCCATATATTCCAGACAAGTATATCTCTGAAGTTCAGGTCCTAGATGATGCATGCTCTCAGGAGGCAGGCCAAACAAAGGGGAGGTAGAAGAGAAGATCTGGCAGCCAGAGGGAAGCAAGCCCTGATTCCCATGTCCTTGGTCTGCTCAGGCCCCTGTGGCTTTTCCTTTCTGTGCTCAGGCACATCTGTAGGTCAAGGACGTCAGTATGACTAAGACATATACATGTCCACATGCAGTCTCTCAGAAGAATCCTGGGGCTGGGTATGTGTGCTGTGCTCACAGGGTGCTGCTTCTCAGAGGGAGGAGCAGTAGCCCCAAAAGTCATACTGAAAGGTCTGGAGATTTGCAGAAAGCCTGGTTCTGTGGGAACCCAGCCCTGCTGAAGGCACTGGCAGCTCACCTCCCGAGTTGGCACGTTGGATCTGTTCATTGGCCTGCCGGGGGATGAAAAAACATTGTGGACATGGTGAGATGAGCCCAGTTATCCTCCCCCAAAAGACAACACCCAGAGGTAGCTCTAGCTGACTAGACCTTTTTAAATCCTTCGTGCATATATGTCTTTCCTGCAGGCACAACTTTCCGGAGTTTCTGAAGACCACTAATGATTTCATTTCTGAAATGGATGAAAAAGAATAGTTACATGAAGACTTTTGATAGTGACAAAACCTCTCCAAGCTGCCCACCACCTTGTCCACTGTGTACGACAGGTGCTGGAGCAGGGCACCAGGCAAATGGACCTGTAACCCCATTCTGCCCTGAGCCTTTCTTATCCCTGATGCCATGAGTGCCCAGGGGGGGCAAGGAGAGGACAGGGTGGTCAGCGCATCCAGTGGGAAGGTCTGGGCATCCATGAGAGCAACCGTGTCTTTGCGCATTCAGGTTTTGGGGACATCGACAGGGGCACAGCAAAGTGACTTACAGAGAACGCTTCTTGTTGGGGACAGAGACCTGGCTAAGCTCTGACAGTTCCATGTCTGGCCAGGCAGACCTTGTCGAGAAGGTGATATGGCCACACCCAGGTTGCCCAGAGGGGGCCAAAGCAGGGCTTGGCCACCCCACTCCAGGCCTCAGTTTCTGCCTGTTCGAGCCCAGTCCAATCCCAGCCGTCCATCCAGGACTGGAACCCATCCTTCAGCTTGGCTTGGTCCCTTCCTCTCTGCCCATCCCAGATTCTTCTCCTCTGTCCAGCCTATCTCCCCCCTCTGTCCAGCCTATCTCCCTCCCCTCTGTCCAGCCTATCTCCCTCCCCTCTGTCCAGCCTATCTCCCTCCCCTCTGTCCAGCCTATCTCCCTCCCCTCTGTCCAGCCTATCTCCCTCCCCTCTGTCCAGCCTATCTCCCTCCCCTCTGTCCAGCCTATCTCCCTCCCCTCTGTCCAGCCTATCTCCCTCCCCTCTGTCCAGCCTATCTCCCTCCCCTCTGTCCAGCCTATCTCCCTCCCCTCTGTCCAGCCTATCTCCCTCCCCTCTGTCCAGCCTATCTCCCTCCCCTCTGTCCAGTCTAGCACCCCCCTCTGTAGTCCATTCTCTGCAGTTTCTCCTCTCCCTGCAGATGTCTTTCCCTAAGACGTTCTCTTTGCCACTTGAATTCAGTCAGCCCTCCCCTCAACAGAAACCACATGCTATATCATGCCAGGATTTCTCTAGGTCCCTGGAGCTGTCTCCTCTTTGTCTTCCTCTCAGCCAGACCAGGGTTGAGGGGTCCATCTCCACAAGCCTGGAGCCTTTGTCTTTTCCTTGGGGCTGACTTGTCTCCCTTCACTCCCTACTCCTGTCTTCTCTCTGAGGCCCTGAACAGAGGCTTCCTACACTCCAGATACTCCCAATCCTAAATGTTCCTGCATCTCTCTCTCTGCTTTGCTTATTCTGCACGGAATGCCTGGCAGAGTGTCCATAGATGACCCTTCCAGACAGAAGCCTGTAGCTTCCTGCCTGGATGATTCTGGGCATCGGTGGGCTGTCTCCCTCTGTGCCTGCCTGGTCCTCATAGCTTCTTACAGGGCACACACAGTCCAGGGGAATCATGGCCCTGTTCTGGGATTCACCTACAGGGGTCCCGTAACTCTCTCTAGAGGAATGTTCTAGCATTTCCTTGGAGTCCTCAGGCCTGTTCATAACATACTCCACACAGGCCAGGGTTCTGAGGACGTCTATCATCTGCTCCACCAGTTCCATAGATTCCATGTTGTTATTACTGTGCTGGGAGGAAGATTCAGGAATGGAAACTTCTAGAATGAGCCCTCTGAGTTCTGGGGAAGTAGAGGTCCAAGAGGACCAGCAAGCTGGGGTAGGAGTCAACTTGGATAATATGCGTGTGGTAGCCAGTTACTGCAGGAATGTTGGGAGTCCCCCAGAGGTCTCTATGAACCTCAGTGTCTTCTAGTTCCTTGTGTCTGGACCACCGAGCCAGCCTTGGGCTCTGAGCAACACTTACCTGTCTGAGGTGAGTGGCAAGATAATTTCAGAACCTGTTGAGTATGTGATGAAGGACATCCGCAGTTTAGGGCTGGGGACAAAGCATAGTGAGTGAGAGGCCAATGTGTGGATCATCAGTGTCAGGGAGTAGCCAGGGAGGGGACAGATGTCAACCCCTGCTTCTACCTCATCTCTTCTACACTGAGAATATCCAGAGATGAGGAGTTAAGACAGATTGAGTGAGGAATGCTGAAGCCCATGGAAACATGGGGTTCCTCTCCTCTCTCTCCCCCTCCCTTCCTCTCTCCATTCCTCCTCCTTTTCACATGGACACACACACACACACACACATTCACGCCCCAGCATTCCTCCCCGAGGCCCTCCCTCCCCCTGACCTCTGCTGTTAGAGTCCTCTCTCCCCTTTTTCCCCCTCTAGTCTCCATTTCAAAGAGATTCCTCTCCTTCTGTTCAGTCTTTCCCTTTCCTCTCCCTGTTCACTGCTGTCTGGACCTCGAGACCTTTATCACGTCTTCCTGGCTGGACTGCTCTGTATCTCAGCCCTGGTCCTTGTGCTGTCTTCCCTTGCCTGTACACCTTCTGTTGCTCCCAGTGGCTTACTGTAGGAAATGGGACCCCCTTCCTGCTTGCTCCACGAGCTGACCTGTTGTCCTTTTAGCCCTGGTTATATTCTCCTATTGCTGTGCCATCACCCCACAACGAACTGAAACTCTGAGCCTGTGAGCCATAAATCTTTCACCTCTTAAGTCATTTCTGTTATGTATTATGATCACAGTGCTACAAAAGCTCAGCCTCTGACTCTGGACATGCTCCAGTCTTAAAGACCCATTTCCACTTTCTCTTGGGTATTATATTTTTCTTTTGGGATTTCTGTCTCTTCCTTTATCTCTCCATGGCAAACATCTCAACCCATTCCTCAGGTCCTGAACATCCTGTTACCAAGTGTCGGTTACCCACTTACTAGTCTGCCTATCAGGATGTCTTTCCTAGAGGGCAGACTGTCTCTGTACTGTACCTAGCTCCCAGACAGGATCAGCCAATGCTGCAGAAACACTAGTGCACTCTGACCTCTGTCCGTTTCAGCACATCACCTTGAGTCTGTGCCCCCTCTATGAGGGATTTTTATGCCCCCCCCCAATCCAAGAGCTGTGTCCTTTGCCTGCTAGGAGACCGTGCCCTGAAGGACAGTGATCGTACAGCCAGGAGAAGCCATACTTTTCAAATTTCTTCACCAAATTCTCCACAAAGGAATAGATGTACATCCAGTTATTGTCCACGCTGCCTGACCTGAAGACAAAGGAGAACACATGTCAATACACAACGCAACCTCGCTGGGTGGGGACGGGCTCAGCACCCCCAGGCTTCAAGCAGTTTCCTTCCAATCTACCACCACCTCGGTGATGTGAACCATGTGGATCATCCTGAGAGGTGACTTTCCTTAGGGTCCGTAGTGAGTAGAGGCTAGCCAAACAGTCTCATCTACAGAGATTGTGAGGTCCCATGAAGACAGACCCTTAGTGGCTCACCAGAGTGCCTGGCTATGCTAGGCGAGGGCTGTGCAGTCTCACACTGGGGAAAGATACTTTGGCTTGAAAAGCCACCAGTGCTCTGATGTGTGGGGCTCTGCGTCCTCCAAACCCTCCACCCTTCACTGACTCTTGACTTACCCATCCTCAGCCCTCTTGGTGGATGGTTAAACCATGGCTATTGGCACTATGGCCACCAAAAGGCTCTTGAACACCCAAGCACAGGCCTTTATTTTTGAAACCAGGGATTTAATCTAGGACCTCAGGCATGCTGGTCAAACACCTTACCACTGAGCTATGTCCCCATATGAGAACTTTGGATTTTTTTATTGTTATTAAACTTTTTCCATAGGACATACATCATTTCTCAATCGAATCTAGAGCCCCTTCCCTTTCCATGCCCCCACCCCACCCAAGTGTCTGCACTCTGCCATACATGTCCTGATCTTTTTCTGAGTCTTTCCAGAGTTTCTTTTTCAGTTCTTTTGTTGTTGTTCTCTCCAACTTGTATTGCTACAGTATATATACATATATATACATAGATATATGTACATAAATATACATATACATATCACTTGAATTGGAGGATTTTTTTTCCCTAAAAGATGTCATGTTTTCCTTGAGGAAGAAGTGCTGAAGGTTCCTCGTTGGCAGCCCCAAACAACCATCAATCCTGCACTTTTGCTCCACATTGGGGTCTTTCCCTCCCATGGTCCCCCAAATAAAGTCCAGTAAGCAAACTTTGGACTTTTAAAGTACTGGAATTGTTAAAGAATATAGGGACTTCTAAAGTCAGAAAGACTGTGTTTTTCAATTATAATGTGGTCATGAGCCTATAGAGACAAAGGTTGTAAGGTTACAGTTTAAGGTAATATGTTTGGAGGTCAAGGACCCTCATCCATCCATGATCCCCAAACATATTACCTTAAACTGGTTTCAAAAATAAAGTTCAAAATCTCACAGAATAAAAAATAAACCTCTTACACAAAGACACCCATGCAGCACAGCCTGCCCCCTCTCCAACCCAAGCAGCCCCCACTCCGCACTGGGCCCCGCTCTGGCCTTGGACCCAGGCTTGCTTCTCTCTTTCTGCCTCAGCTCTCTGCACTACCTTAGTCCAGACCCACTGTGTCCTGATCCCCTTGCACCAAGACCAGCTCAATTTTCCAGCTTAGTTGGTTAGACACCCCATAGGCTTGGCCTTGGCCTACCCCACACCTTAGCCTACCCCACACCTTAGCCTACCCCACACCTTAGCCTTGGCCACTTGATATGCCTGCACAAACTCAACACTGTGACTCAGATCCCACCCACTGTGTCTTGATTCCCCTGCAGCCTGGGCAGCTCCACTCTCCCCACACTCTGTCTCTCTTCTAGCCTTGGGCCCAGGCTCACTCCTGTTCTTTCTACCCAAGATCTCTGGATTAGTTTCTTAGTCCAGACCTATCCACTTCATCCTAATCCCCTGCATCCAGACTAGCTCAACTTTCCAACTTAATTTGTTACATCATCCACAGGCTATCCTTACTCCCATCTTGCACTTGACCTCCCTCTTGATCTGCCTGCCACAGACCTGCCTATACCCAGACCAGCCTACTACCTTGTGAGAACTTGAAGCGCACACAATCAACTTTTCATATCTGAACAAAAAGCAACCAAGGTACACCAACAATATAAACAAAAGCAAAGTTCAACTAAACAAAGGCAGAAAAGAATTTTCTCTTGGACACACAACAAACAAAATGCATCCATGGCCCATATCACAATGCAAAACATAAATAATATGAAAAACCAAGAGATATGTCCCCCACAAAGCCCACTAATCCTATGGAAGTTTACTACAATGAGAATCACCCCAAGGAAACTCACGATGCAGAATTTAAAAAGAACAATTATGAAAATGTTAAAAATCCTAAAGAACACACAAACAACTCAAAGAACTCAAAGAGGATAGGCATAAACTTGTAACTGAAGTAGAAGAAAATACAGATATGTGATGTGGCTGAATGAAATAACAAGAAAAATATTTCAGGACTTGAAAAGTGAGCTCACAAAAGAGAGGAATATTGAAGAAAACCCATGCAGAAATAATGATGGAATTGAAAAACTCAATAAGTCAATTTGAAACAATAGGAGAAATGGAAAACAGAATATTAGGACTGGACAACACAGTTGAAGAATTGGACTCATCAAACAAAGACTATGAAAAAAATTTAAAATATAGGAATGAAATATGCAGGAAATGTGGGATACCATGAAAAGATCAAATCTATGCATCATAGGCATACAGACAGGAAAGAGAACAATTTCAGGTCAATGACATTGACCAGATCTTCAACAGAATTATAGAAGAAAACATCCCCAAATTAAGGAAAGACACACCTATATCAGATACAAGAAGCACAAAGAACACCAAACAGACAGATTCAGAACAGAAGCTCCCCACAGCATATCATACTAAAAACAATAAGTGTACAGAACAAAGAGAGGGTACTGAAAGCTTCTAAAGGAAAACAAGTTACATATAAAGGAAAATATATCAGAATTATAGCTGATTTTTCAGTGCAAACTATGAAAGCCAAAGTAGCCTGGGCCAAAGTATTCCCAAGTTTAAATCCAGGGGAATCCCGCACCTTCTTCTGACTCTACGTACAACATAAGTGCACTTACACACATGCAGGCAATATACTCATACACATAAAATAATAAATAAAATATTAACAAAAACCAAAACCCACCAAGCATGGTGGCACATGCCTTTAATTCCAGCACTCAGGAGGCAGAGGCAAGCTGATATCTTTCTGAGTTCAAGGCCAGCTTGGTCTACATAGCAAGCTCCAGTCCAGCTGGGACTAAAGGGAGACCCTGTCTCAAAAAGACCAAAAAAAAAAAAAAGAGAAAACTCACAAAATCCATTTTTATTTTGTCTTCAAGAAACTCATGTTACTTTTATGTTATCTTATGGTAAAAGGCTCAAAAAATATTTCAAGTAAATGGCACCAAGAAGCAAGTAGGTGTTGCAATTCTAATATCTGACAAAATAGACTTCAAATTAAAACTAGTCAGTAGAGATAAAGAGGGGCACTTCATTTTAATCAAAGGAACAATTGACCAAGAAGATATTACAATAATGAACATATATGCACCAAACTCTGGTGCACCCAATTTCATAACAACAGGACTATAAGACTATAAAGCACAGACTAACCCTAACTCAAAAATGCTAGGTGACTTCAATACCTGACTATCTTCAATAGACAAGTCAACTGAACAAAGAATAAGCAGAGAGCCAGGCATGGTGGTGCATGCCTTTAATCCTAGCACTTTGGAGGCAGAGGCAGGAGGATCTTTGTGAGTTCAAGGCCAGCCTGGTCTACAGAGTGAGTTCCAGGACAGCTGGGGCTATAGGGAGACCCTGTCTTGAAAAGACCCCCCCAAAACTAAGCAGAGAGACCTCTCAATTAAATAATACCATACATCACATGGACTTAATGGACATCTATGAATATTTCACCCAAGTACCAAAAAATATTCTTTCTATTCAGCAGCCCATGGAAGTTTGTCTAAAACTGACCACATACTGTGGCACAAAACAAACCTCAACAAATACAAAAATTGAAATAATTCCATGCATTTTATTAGAACATAATGCAATAAAACTTATAATCACAACAAAAGAAGCTCTAGTAAGTACATGAACCCCATGGAGATTAAACAATGCACTCCTGAATGATGAATGGGTCAGAGAAGAAATTAAGAAATAAAAGTATTCATGGAACTAAAAGAAAAGGATAATACAACACAACAAATCATTTGGGACATTTTAAAAGCAGTCCTAAGAGGGAAGTTTATAGCTCTAAGGATCAACATTAAAAGTCAGAGAGACTAACTGTAAATTAGAGCTGACTGTTATAGAGGTAATCTCTTATAAAACTGGTAAAACTGCTTTCTTTAATTGACTAATAGACATAGGAACTGTGAAAAGGATTATTCTCTATTCAGAACCAAATATAATACTAAAGACTCTTTAAGCTGTACATTTAAGCAAAATATATTAATACGGGAGAGCTCTGATATCAGCAATGGATTATTCTGCCAAGGAGATGTTGGCCAGGAGATCCAAGCCCCCCTAAAAGGTAAAGACATCTTGCCTGTAAACTGGGATACCTGCAAGAAGAGAGGCGGTAAGGACCTGCTGTCAAAGACCTGATGTAAGCATGGGAAAGATGTATTGAGACTGCACTTGCAAGTGTACAGTTGGTCTCTGGAATACCAGAGAGTGTTACCAAAGGCCACTAAACCAATAAAGCAAATATTGGTCTCCTTGAGTCAAACAAGACTCCTCCATCAGCATCAGCTACACCTCATCTGCCTGGAAATACTGTGTAGCAGTGGCAGCCAGATGTCTGTATGTCCCAAATCTAATTGGCTACTAGTTCTCTCCTTGGAGGAATAACTCATGGCTGATGCCACAAACTTACATACTCTAGTGGTTAGGAGATGTTATAAGCCACGGTAAGACCTTGTCATCTTTTACAGAGAAACTATAATTCATGGATTAGCATACCATCCAAATATCTGTGTCTATACCAAAGTAACCTACCATAATAATTAGTACTGTTTAAATACCTATATATCAAGATCTCCCGAGAACAGCTCAGGCAAGACCAGGAGCCCGGGGCGCGGGCTAAAGAGCCCACCCACAGTCAGTTGGTCCGTGCCCCCCCACCAACTGAGACTACGAAGGCATCTGAAGGAGACAAGCAAAGCAGGCCTTCAACACAGTCAAGAGGCATTTAGGACCTACACTGGAATACAGGCAAGGAAAAGCTCGTATGCCAGGAACACGAAGAAGAGACAACACAGGAAAGGGGCAGGATAATCCTGCATCAAGCTCTACCAACCCTATGGAAGATTCCTACATGGGGATGGCCCAGGACACAGATATCAGAAACACAATTGGGAACATATTTAAAGAACTGGAACATTATAAAGAGAAAATCAAAGAACTAAGAAAAGAGAATGAAGAACTCAAGAAGAACCTAGAGAGAGAGAACGACAAACTCCGGAAGGAAGTGGAAACACTGAAAAGATCCCATGCTGAAAAAGATAAAGAAACCAAGCAATGAAGCAAAGAGCTACAGGAAGAGATTGAGAAGCTCCAAATAGAAGTAGAAATACTAAACAAATCAGAAGAAGAAATGAAAAAGGAAATCAAACACTCATCCAATCAAGAGGAAAGGAGTGGAAAAACCCTCAGAAGCAGAATGGAGGAAGCAGAACAAAGAATATCAGACCTGGAAGATAATGCAGAACAACTAAAAACCTCAAGGAAGGATTATGAAAAATTTAAAAATACACAAAAGTGGAACAACCAGGAACTGTGGGACACTATGAAAAGAT
>VZQC01009243.1:403004-422877 GCA_009823505.1 Rhizomys pruinosus
TCTGCTCAAATCAGTCAACTTCCTCATGGAGAATATTGAGAAAGACTGAGAAAGAGATGGAGGGCATGTTTGGCAGAATGCGTGAGCTCTGGTGGGGTGAAGGAATGGGGGGGCACGGGTTTAGAGTTGTTAAAAAAAATAAATTTATTAATAAATAAATCAATTCCTATATATCTAATTGCTTGTGCTTCATTAGTAGGATTGAAAGGTTATTCCTAGACAAACTGTCAGCCCATGAAAGGAAACAGCCAGAACTGATCAGAGTCTAAAGTGACATCTCCAGAGAAAGTAGACTGTTTTGCTTCTTGTCCACCTGTGCCCCTTTTCTAAGCCTAGGGCACAATCTGTGGAAGAGGGGGCATGGTAGAATGTAAGGGCTACGATTGGGGTAAATGGTGAAACTACAGCAATATATACTGGATGCTTATTTGATTAACTTGATTGTACATACAAGGCCCTCCAGGTGGATGGTGGGAGCCCTGGGATGTGTGGGTTTGGGCACAACTGCTTGCAAATTGGTTTTACATGAAGGATGCTTGTACTCATAACTTATTACTTATTGTTAAAAAAATGAAATAAAAGAAAGTATATATATAAAAAAAAGTCAGAGCAAGAACACATATAAATGACTTAACATTATAACTCAAGACTCTAAAAAGGCAAGGCCAAACCAAACCCAAACCTAGAAGATGATAAGAAACAACAACAACAGCAAAATCAGAGCATAAATTAATGAAGTAGAAACAAAGAAAACAATACAAAGAATCAATGAAACATAGAGCTGGTCCTTTGAAATATTAAACAAGATAGACAGATGTTAGCCCAGTTAATCAAAAGAAAGAACAAATCCAAATTAACAAAATCACAGATGAAAGGGGAAGTATTATCACACACACACACACACACACACACACACACACACAATCCAGAACATTATAAGGGAATACTTAAAAAAAATCTATTCTATTAAACTTGAAAATCTAAATGAAATGGATGAATTTCTAAATTCATGGAAAGCACCAAAGTTAAACCAAGTGATCAATAGCTTAAAGAAACCCATAACAAATAAGAAAATTGAAACAACATGGATTCCTGAGCTGAGAGTCCCTAATTCAGCCTCTGTGGGCTGAGCTTCCCAAATTGCTCCATGTCCATCCCCATTCTGGGGCCACCTGCAGTGTTTCCCACTGCCAAGGGACAGGCTTCCCTGCTGGCTAGTGGGGGCCGAGACCTTTGGGGGCTCCCTGAGAGTGCATGACTCAGCCTCTGTGGGAGAGAAGCTAAAGCCTAAACCAGCCAGCTTCTTCTCATAGCCAGTCAGAAAACAACCAAGGTATGTCAATAATACAAACAGATTCAGACTTCAACTCAACAAAGGAAGGCTTGAGTTTCATACCAGAATCACAAGTAACAAAAGAAATCCACATGCCAAAACCACAAAAAAGTGATAACATGAAAACCAAAAATAGTATGTTCCCAACAAACACCACCAATCTTATAGAAGAGTTCTACAATGAGAACTCCCTAGAGATAACCCAGGACACAGAATTTAATAGAGCAATTATAAATATGATAAAAGAATCCAACAAATTTAAAGATCACACAAACAACTCAAAGAAATTAAAGAACTAAAAGGACAAAAGAACTAAAAGAAGTTAAGAATAAACTTCTGACTGAATTTATAAGAGAAAGAAATATGGACAAAAACCCAGGCAGAAAAGAAGAAGGAAGTGAAAAGCTCAACAAGCCAATGTGAAATGACAAGAGAAAGCTTCACCAATAGAATGAATGAAATAGAAACAAAACATCAAGACCAGATGATAAAGTTAAAGAATTGGCCTGATCAAGCAGAGAATATGAAATAAAAAATAAAACAGGAATGGAACATGCAAGAAACGTGGGACACTGTGAAAAGACCAAATTTACACACCATAGGTATAGAGGAAAGAGAAGACACTATGTACAGCAAACTGGAAGGGACTATATTAATTCAAAATATTATGCTGCATGTGTATAGGTGAAGGCTATATAACAGAAACACATTGCCAGGCAGGAGAAACCTCACTTCAAGTTGTTGGCCAGGGTAGTCCAAGAGACTCCCAAATTAACACAGGATTGATGGTAAAGACCCTATTGCTGAAGACAGGACATTCTTCAGACATAGGATTTGGAGCAACAGAGCCCAAACTGACCTGCAAGCCTCCTCCCTGAAGACTAACTCTCATGGTATCAGTTCCGCAAGCTGTCAAAGGAGACAACTAGTCAATAGTCTTACAACAACAATGAGTGGCTCAACAAATTATTTCTCTTGGTATAATAATGGCACTCTTATTTTAGGGCTAATCAATGGCTGTCTAATTGGACCTAACATCCACTCAGTAGGAGGGAACTCATGTGTGGTACTGTAAACATAGCTGAATATACATGGACGAAGAGGTCATAGATTCTAGAGAAAGAACTACTTTTCCCCTCTTTTTTCTGTTGTATACTTTCATTGATTTTTTTGTGGATTTAATTCAATCCATTTTAATCATATTTAGACCTCTCTTATCTGTACCTTCCCATAGCCCGCCCACAGGATTTCACACTATCTGTCTTAGCTGTTAAGGCCTATCACTCAAGTTTGTGTGCCCAGCTGTCTCTCAATATGAATTCATCCACTGGAGCTGTTCAGCTTATCTAGCATTACTCCCTTAAAGAAGATCAACTCTCCCTCACCCAGCAGTGATCACCTACCAATAGTTCCTTAGCTGAGGTTGGGACCTCCTGCAAATGTTCTCAGTTGTATGCTGGCTTTTATCTGGTTGAATTTACATGGGTCTTGTGCAAGTTGTCACCTTTGTTTTAAGTTCATACGAGCAGGTTCCCAGGAGCCTTTACAACTGTTTCCTCACGGTCACGCACCACCCCTGGATTTTATGATCTTTCTGCCTTCTCTTCCACAATGATCTCTGAGCTCTGGGTGACAGAGTTTTAATGTAGGAGTCTCTCCAGGGAAATGCAGGCTGGAGTCTCTAATTCTCCACACTTTGGCAAGTTGTATCCTTCTGTGTTTATCACTCTCTATTGCACGAAGAAGCGTTGCTTATGAGAGTTGAGAGATGCGTTAGTATTATCTCACCATTTGCTCTGCTGTATTCCATGAGCCTTAGGTATAGATGTCCCATTGTTGATGTCTCATTAGGGTTGAGCATCTCACAGACACTTATTCTCTGTGTGTGAGCATTTGTGGGACTTTGTATTAGACTCCATCTGCTGCAAAAGAAGCTTTGATGAGTGGTGACTGGTATACTTGTCTGTAAATATAAGAATCCATATTTAGCATAGAGTAAGAAATTTTGTTTGTCATATATAGGGATGAAATAGATGTAGGGTTTTCTCTAGGATCTATGCGCTCTCCAGCCATGTGTATTGGGGTGTGTTTACAGTGCCACATGAGTTCCCTCCCTCCTGTTGAGTGGGGCTTGAGGTCCAAGTAGATTACCTATTTATTACCCGCAAGATAAAATTGCCACAACTGCACCAATATAGTTTGGAGTGGCAGCTGTTGGGTCATTAGGCTTTAAAACTAGAGCTGAGTCATTGATTGATTTTCTTCCTTAGCAGCTTGCAGAGTGTCCTTCACAACTATGAGAACTAGTTTTCAGGGAGTCGGCTTCCAGGTCAGTTCCAGCTCCATTACTCCAAGTCCTGTGTCCAAATTATGCTCTGTCTTCAGGGATAGAGTCTTATTTTCAAGTTCTGTGAGGTAATCAAGGGCTATGGCAATACTCTGTGTCATTTTTGGAATCTTTTGGATTACTCTGTCCAAAAACCAGAAGGAAGATGAGAAAAACCTACCTTTGTTACATCCATTGTCTAACATAATTTCTTACAGTACTCTAAATATGTATCCTTATATTTACAGACAAGTGTACCTCTCACCACTCATCAAAGAAGCTTCTTTTTGCAACATATGGAGACTAATACAGAGTTCTACAACTGTTTACACGTGGATAACAAGTGTCTGTGAGTTACCCATCCCCAAATGGCGCATCTGCAATACAACCTCCACACCTACAGCTCAGGGAACATAGCGGAACAGGGGATGGAAAGAATACTAATGCATCTCTCAACTGTCACCAGTGAAGCTTCCTCATGCAACAAGTGATGATTAACACGGAAAGCCACAACTGGCCAAAGTACAGAGAATAAAACTGTAGAGTGCTTGTCCCTGGGTAGGACACCTACATCAAACCTCTGCCACCCAAGGTTCAGGGACCATTGTAGAAGAGGGGGCAGACAGACCGTAAGAGCAGAGATGGTGCATGGCCACAAGGAAGCAGTTATCCAGACAACTAGGAATTTGTGCATAAGAACCTACAGCAATGGTGTAAGACTCATGTACAAGACTGATGCAAGCTCAAGCAAGACAGAAGAAGAATAGGAGTGGCAACATGAACAAGCTGCCCCAAGCTCAGCTGAGAAACTATTGCTAACTAATGGTTACTGGTAGAGAGAAAGTCGGTTTTCTTTAAAGGAGTGACTCTAAATAGGTTGACTAAGCTACGGTTGATGGACTCACATTGACATTTGGGGACACAAACGTGGCTTGATAAGCCTTAACATATATGACAGAAAGCCTGCATAAAATCTGGTGGGAGAGCTATGAGGAGATTGAAGACAGGGGAGAGGGGTCTAAATATTATCAAGATATATTGTATGAAATTCAACCTTGATCAGAGAACATTCTTTTTGGTTCTTTTTTAGAATTCCAAATATATTTATTACAATTTACAGATTAGTTAACAATTATATACAAACAATTTTAACTGTAAAATCCCAACTAGTTGTATTTAAATTACTGGATCTGCAGGAGCTAATTCAGAAATCTTCTAGTCCCCTAACTTCACCTTCCTTAAATTATAAAAAAAATAAAATCTGGTAGTTTTGATTTCAAGCTGAAGATGAAGAGTTATCACATTTCATCACTCAAAAGTGGAAATTTTACCTGTCTGTACAAAGCCTTTCATTTGCTACATTGATCCTTAAAGCACCATAAGAGGACTCGAATGAGTAAAATGTTCAGCTGAGCATTTCCTTTCCTGGAGGTCTTCTTGGGAGGGGGCATTTGACATCTAGGTTTGGGATGAAAATGACAATTTCTTTCTCCTTCAGTCGTTTTTTAAAGACCCTTCTGTACACCACTGGATCACTTTTAAAGGAAGGCAGTATATAGTAGTATTTTTAGCCAGGCTTTTACTCATGTAAAGTGAGTGTGGAATCTCAGGGAACAATTTAAAAAATCCAATGAATGTACACATATTCCATTAACTTTCAGATACACACAGGTGCTGAATTTCAGAAAACCAAGCACCTAGTACCTGAAATTAAACATTATGCTTCAGTCCAGTTTTCAAAGAATGTCTATGTATTGTCACAAATCTTGTCTTCCTAGGCAAACAATGTCTGCTTTTCAAATGACACTGCTTGCAACCAGCCTGTTACCATGGCACTACACCAGACTCTGCAAATGCACTCCATGATCACCTAAAATGAAGTGCACAAAACGCAAAGATGAGGGTTCCCAGCAAACAAGACCAATCTGTGTGGTGCTGCACTCAGTGTGTGAATGAACATACATTAACACTGCAGGCAGACTTTCGAGCAAATCAGATGGATTATAAACTGAGGTAGTTACCCTGTAAGTTCTTCTGAGAAAATTCACCCCACACTGATTTAAGTGGTCATCTATTCTAATCTATATTTTCCACTATCAAACAGAAGGCACACAGAATTAAGAACAGACAGATAAAGAGGTGGTTCAACACTCCTCAACCTGACATATGCACACTAGGTAAAGCTAACTAAATAAACCAAGCACACCCAATCCCAATTAATGTAGATTTCAATTCAAATGTAAACTTTGGGCTTAAGACACTCAGACTTTCTAGGTGTTATACCTATAGTTCCCACTTTCCTGAAAGTGTGGGTCACACTACTACTTCTCTCATCAGTAAATTGCAATAACCTAAGATGGATATTGACTGAGGGTTCTACTTTTGCTTCACACTTAAAAATTCAGAACTGCACAGTTCCAAGTTTTACAGTGTTACCACAAGCTGTAAAGTGACAGTGCTGAGGCATGGTGTTGATAACACTGGTTTTCTGTTAAGAGTAGATAAAACAAAACTAAATTTCTGAAATGTCTCCCATCTACCTCAGAGAAAATCCTATGCTTTAGTGCTGGGAGTGGGGAGACATTCTCTCCAGTGATGTAGCCACTGGTAAGGCGACCCTGCTCCTGTAAACAATGTCTCACCCGTGACCCTATAAGTAACCTAATGAAATTAATTGAGTCATTTAAAACAAGGCACAAGTGTGGAGAGATGGCTCCGTGGTTAAGAGCATTGGCTGATCTGCAGAGGACCTGGGTTCAGTTCCCAGCCCACACATGGTGGCTAACGACCATTCATAACTCCAGTCCCAGGTGATCTCACACTCCCTTCTGGACTCTGAGGGCATTATATGCATATACCCATACACATAAAAATAAATAAAATGTAAAGGCATGAAAGTAGAAGGAAAAGGAAATCAGCTGGAGGGAGAGGGAGACAAGGGAAGGAAATGGAGGTAAGTATGATTCAAATATATTATTTATATGTTTGCAAATGAGAGAAAATACAAGTCAAATGGCTAAAATCAGATGAGGTTATAAACATTGCCAATTTGATAGAAATTAAGTAAGTTTATACTGCACCTATTTATAAGTCAAGAAATTTGATACTTAGATGAATCCGGTGAGTACCTCACCCAGGACACCAACGGAAAATCCCTGAATCCCTGGGCCCCAGTCTAGCAGGAGGGTTGAGAAAGTAGTCCGGGTCACCTCTCTCAGATCAGTCTCCATTTTCTCCCTTGACAGCTAGGCATTTAAGGGCCAGCCCAGCCTACCCACCACAGTGAGATATACCAGGCTCCTCACAGGGTAGCAACTATCTATAGTGCTCCTTGGACTGAAAAAAGAATCTGAATCCTTAGGCAATAAAACAAAGGCCGCTTTGAGCAGCAAGGCTTTGAGAGTGTCCACAGCACTTGTGGCAACCTTTGCAGAGCCTTTGTGAGGCTGCCCACAAGGCTGAGAAGGCTGCTTCTAGTGCCCCTCCAGTGAGGGCGGTGATGACCCAGATCAGGGTTAAGGTGCTGGGGACAGAGCCATCCAGAAGTTCTGAGGTGGTCTCCCGGCTTCAGTAAATAAATCCGTCACAGGGGATTGTGGCCTGCCATCTGACCACAGTGATCTGGGCAGTCCTCCTGCCAGTGATCCCCAACAGCTGTCTGGGGACAGTGCAGGAGCTCAACTTACTTGTCCAAGATGAAGTAGAGGTCGAAGATGCCCTGACAATTCGATCTTGCTTGCCGCCTACCAACGAGCTGCTGAGCTCCTTGGGCCTGGCGGTGGTGGTGGGAACTTCTAAAGTTCTTGCCCAGAGGGTGGAATAGGTGCCTGGCTCTAAAAATGGGCGGAGCCAGCAGCAACAGTAGCAGAAAGAGAGCAGAGCAGGCCATGCAGGGCCTGTGGAACCCCATTTTCTTTTTCTTTTTTTTTAAATTTTTTATGTTATTTATTTATGTGTATGAATGTACTGTTTGCGTGTAGGTCTGTGTACCCGTGTCGTGCAATGTCGCGGAGGTCAGAAGAGGGTGTCAGATTCCCCTGGAACTGGAGTTCTCCTGGAATTGGAGTTGCAGATGGTTCTCAGCGAGCCGCCATATGGGTGCTGGGGATCGAACCGGGGTCCTCAGGCCATCTCTCCAGCCCGGAACCCCATTTTCTTGACTGATCCTAAGATTCTGCTAGCTAGCTCTTGGGATGCTGTAGAAAGTCACAAGTAGGGTGGGTGACAGCCACCTCTGGCCTCCTAGTCTGCCACCTCTGCCTGTAGCAGGGGTTGCGGACCCCTGCTCGAGTCCAATTACCAATGAGGCACTCCACCTGGGACCGGGGAAGCAGCAGCTTTGGGTTGTCCCTCTACCCACTACCTACAGAGCCCTTCCTGGTACAAGAGACCCTGGGGTTATGATGCACAGAAAGGTTGACATGGTGACTTTGTGACCTGCCCTTTGCATGATGACAGTAAGTGGCAGTCATAGAACCTTTGCGGGGTGTCAGAAGAAGCCTCCTTGTCCCCCACGTTGGGCCCTCACCGGAGATCCTTACGGATCATCCAAAGGAATCCAAGTATTAACTGAGATGTTAGATGAGTTCACTGGTCACTGTGGGTGAGGTGGCCCAGGAACCAAGGGGTCATTTCCCATAGGTGGGAAATGAGAGACGATTTGTGGATTCTGAAACCAGCTAGGTAATGTCCGGTCCTGGAAGACGGAGACTGTGCTGTGCCTAAGACCTTGGTAAATGGGAACAGTCCGCCCGTCCACTTCTACACGACACACTTCCCAAGCTCAACAGCTTAACACAGAACCATTTATTATACTCTCTGGTTAAATGGATTAGACCCTCAGAGGGCATGGAATGGGAGGGTCCCTGGGACTGGGCTCCTGGGAAGTCCGGAGCAGTGAGGAAGGGCTTGCATCGCGGGGACTGAAATAATCTGGAAGCTTCCTTGCATCACGGGGACTGGAATAATCTGGAGGCTTCCGGATGTCTGCTGTGACACCTGGGTGGAGGATTTTCAAAGTCAGACTCAGCTGGAACTGTTCACGAAGCAAGCCCTAACCTGGGGCCTTTCCCTGTGACTTGGGTTTCTTCATAGCACTTTCGTCACGGAGGCAAAGCTTCAAGAGAGAAAATCTATAGTGAGTGATACAGGTCACAGTGCCATTCCTGCTGTCCTCTGGTCAGAACTTCACCGAGCTTCCAAGGTTCAGAGCGAGGCATGTGGGTGGGCTCAGAGTATGCTTGTTTTTGCTACAGCAGAGTTCTTGGAGCGGCAGAGGCGGGTGTGGTGTGGAAAAATGGTGCCAGACATTTGCATTCAAAAGAGATTCAGAGCCATCAGCCTGTAAGGGAAGGATATTTAGAAATACCTTGATCACTTTTCTTTGGTTTTATGTGTATGCGTGTCATTGAAGATCAGGCACTTTAAGAATTCTAAATATGTATGATATAACAACAACAAGCGATAGTCTGGGAGCTGTAGAATTTTTCTGTTTTCTTTTGCCATCGTCTTTAAATAAGTAATATGTTGAAGCTAATCAATGTATTGACACATCCTTCAGCGCACCTCTTATGACCAAAGCTTTATAGTCTTTCCTTGATTAGACATCTCACTGTGGCCTTAATCTGCATTTTATTAATTCCTGATGGGACTGGGCATTTGTTTCCTCTGTGAAGAGCCTGTATGTGGTATGTGTTTTTCCTCTGACTGGGTTGTTTATCCTTTCCTGTCAGTTCATTTGCATTATGTATTCGGAACACTAAATCTCTATCAGTTGTTGCTATTTTCTTCCAGCGTATGGCTTTTTTGTTTGTTTGTTTTATTTAAAAAAAGTGTAGGTCCTCAGGTTTTTTAAAAAATTTATTTATTGTTTTTATTTTATATATGAGTGTATTACCTGCATTATGTAAATGCACTGGTGTTGTGCAATGCCCATGGAGGTCAGAAAAGGGCATTGGATTCCCCTGGAACTGGAGTTATAGACAGTTGTTAGCAGCCATGTGCATGCTAGGAATTGAATCTGGGTCCTTTGCAAGAGCAGCCAATGTTAACCATGGTGTCATCTCTCTAGCTTTTTTGTACATTTTATACAATAGTTCTTCTTCTTCTTCTTTTTTTTTTTTTTTGTCTTTTTTGAGACAGTGTCTCCTTGTGGCCCCAGCTGTCCTGGAACTCACTATGTAGACCAGGCTGGCCTTGAACTCACAGAGATCTGCCTGCCTCTGCCTCCCAAGTGTTGGGATTAAAGGCGTGTGCCACCATGCCCAGCCATACAATAGTTCTTAATCAAATTTAGACCCCCCCCATTCATATCCACAAACTCTTCCCCCACTGGACCTCATGCATTTCATCATACACGTCAAGTCCTATCCAGTCAAGCAAGTGTATCCAGACGTCCTTCAGTGCAGATTCATCCATTGGAGTCTAGTGAGCCTATCTAGAGAGTTCGCAGCTTTGATAAAGAATGCTGTGGTTTAGTAGTTTAGTAGTTTAGTAGTCCCCCAAAGTCCTGGTCCCCAGGCGAGCAATACTGTAGCCTAAAGGGAAATCCTTAATTTTGGGGGGCATGGCCTACAAAGGGACTATGAGACCTCCATCTCTCCCACTTCTCTTCCTGGCTCATGAGGTAAGCCACTCCCACCAGATGCTGACCTAAGTACCACCTCTGAGAATCCCAAAGACATGAAGCTAACTGATGTCTGGATTGGAACTTGTAGAACTGTATCTCAAACTTGAATGGAGGAGGGCTGACTAGTTGACTGCTAGGGGAAGAACAAGTTTCTTGAGGAATGTTGTGCATGCTTCAGTGATGGCCCAAACCATGGGCAAACCAGCAGCTCTAATTGTACTCATGGGGTGGGGTGGGGGGGTGAGGGAGGAGTTTCTAAATGAAGAGCAATCAATGGCTGCTGAAAGAGCAAGAACCAGTTTTCTCTAGGGATAAGCTCTGTGATTGGTTATTCGATCCTAAGTGGTAAATCCTAAATATATGTACATATGAGGAACACTAAATAGATTCAGTAGGTTAAATATATATACATACATATGTGTGTGCTCATGTATATATATGTGCATATGTATGTAACAATAATAATTAAAGAACATGAGATAAGGAAATTGAGAGGGAGTAGGGGTTGTGGGAGAAGTTGGAGGGGGGAAAGGAGGTGGGAGGGATATAAATATAGTACTCACATGAAATTCTCAAAAAAATTAAAAAGTTAAATTATAAAAAAATCTTAATTGAAGTTTGAAAAGTTTAGTTTTAGTAATCACACACTTTTAAAAATATTTTATTTTTTGTGTATGAGTGTATTGCCTGTATGTATATAAGTGCACCTGTGTTGTATAAAGCCTGCAGAGGTCAGAAGAGGGAGTCAGATTCTCCTGGAACTGGAGTTACAGACAGTTGTTAGCCACCATGTGGGTGCTGGGTATCAGACCCAGGTCCTCTGCAAGAGCAGTCAGTGCTCTTAACTGCTAAGCCTTCTCCCCAGCCCCTAAAATGTGATTTAAATTGCTAGAGGTATATAAGTATGCGATATTGTTATGTTTTTAACACAGAGCAAATATGTATGTGCATTAAAAATAAACTCATCTTTAAAAAATTAATTGCTTCAAGTATTTTGTTATGGTCCTGCAAAGCTAACACACAGTGGAACTGCTATTTTCCACCCTATCCCACCTCCCTCCATCAGTCATGACCCTGGTCACCTTCAGATTCTTCAGTGTCACAGCATGTATCCTAAGCTGGCCCAGCGCTGCCATTCTAAAACTGGGGAGAGTCTGGTGGGGTTAGGGCTTTGGAAAGGTGGACGCTTATAGACGGAGCCTCCAGCAAAGACCTGGGAGAGCTTCTAGACCTTGATAAGGTACAGCTCTGGTGATTGCTAGGATTCGAGCTGCAGGGGACTGTGTCTTGGGAAGAGCAGGCAGAACCACTGGAGTGGGCACCAACAGGGAGGCACGTCCTTGTTGCCTACCTGGCCAGTGGGCCCAAGAACAGAGGTGTCAGAGAGCACTGGTGGAGGGGGAGGTAGCAAGTGTTCTGGGATTGGAGGTGGGGTGGTATGGAGGGTGCTATTTTCTGTGACCCAAATGAAGGCAAACCAAACCAATGACCAAGGCAAATCATAGAAGGAAGAGTTTATTTGGGCTCAAAGTTTCCAGAGTCCATCATGGCAGGAGGCAGAGAGAGAGAAATTGGAGGTGGAGGAAAGGCATGATCTCGCAAAGCTACCCCTAGTAACACTTCCTCCAGCAAGGCTGCACCTTCTAAGCTTCCCAAAACAGCGCCACTCGCGGACCAAGTGTTCAAATGCCTGGAGTCTATGGAAGACATTCTCATCCAACTCATGTCAGGGGTAGCACTCTAACAGCATGACTGAGCCTGAAACCTGCCTTACTTTTACCATAGGCCAGGCTGGCCTTGAATTCACGGAGATCTGCCTGCCTTTGCCTCATGAATGCTAGGATTAAAAGTGGGGGTACATCTACTTAAAGAAGGTTCTTAGCTGCTTTGTGGGTGCTGGGAATCAAACACGGGTCCTCTGTAAGAGCAGTCAGTGCTCTTAACCGCTGAGCTATTTCTCCAGCCTCCAGAAAGGGTATTTCTTGGTAATAACAAGGGAAAAAAAAGTTAGGGTAGTCATGGAAAAAAAATTTTTTTTTAATTTTAGCTCTGGCTGTATGTTGAATATTCTGCCTCAGGAAGGTAACTGCGTCTCTACTTTGATTTTTCTTGTGATAAAATAGACATACTAGTACTTATCCTAATTTTTTTTTTGGTGGGGGGGGCTCCTTTTTGAAACAGGATCTCCATGTAGACCAGGCTGGGCTCCATCTCACAGGGATCTGCCTGCTTCTGCCTCCTGAGTGCTGGGATTAAAGGCCTGTGCCACCATGCCTAACTCAGCACATTATTCTAGATTTTTTATTTTATGGATATGCGTGTATTGCCTGCATGTACGTAAGTGTACTCATTTTGTACAATGCTTGCAGAGGTCAGAAGAGGACATCAGATCCCCTGAAACTGTAGTTAAGGGTGGTTGGTAGCCACCATGTTAGTGCTGGGAATAGAACTTGGGTCCTCTGCAAGAGCCATCACTGCTCTTAACTGCTGAACCATCTCTCCAGCCCCTATCCTAGGCTTTTTTTTTTTTTTTGCACATAAAGGTTATCATAAAGATATAAGTTCCTTATATTCAGATAAAATTACTTGGGTTCAAATGGAAAAGCAGGTCATCTATCTACCAGATACTCACCCCTTTCATTTTTTTTTAAACTTGGTCACAGATACTAGAACTAGATTTTAGCCGTTAGTAACTGATTACCCAACTAACAGTAACTTAAATGAGTAGAGATTTAATTTTTACCTAAGTAGTGGGCGTTTGCTTGTGTAGTTCAGTACTTGAGTGGTCACATTTGCCACCTCTGATTTTCTTGTCATTTTGTGGTTACATAATTGCTGCTTTTATATACATTTGGAAAAATGGGGAAAGGGTCAGCACAGGCCTCAACTGAACCTTGTATGCCAGGAAGACAAGTGTCCTGAGAAACCAACCCAACCCTCTATCAGCAGATTTTTATCTCACACTGAGACAGATCATTATTCTAACCGCAAGGGCTATTGGAAAACATGGGACTCAGACTTGTCACAGTTAGCATTTATTAATCTACATTCATTGTCTTGGGCTGAACATATTCCTATACCCCAATCTCTGGAGCACATTTGGTTAAGTAGGTAAAAAGGGAACTAAAAGGGTCTGGGACAGATTTTATCTTTTCTGGCACTTGATTTGGGCCACAGGTAACAATGGACAGTTGAAGTCTGAAGACAGATGAACTGCAAAATCTTCCTCATATTTCAGCTATTTCTGTCCTCCACATTGCACTTGAGTTTTGTGTTACTTCATAGCCATAACACGGCAGGAGAGGAACACATGTTCCTTGCATGTGTGGCAACAGAGGAATAGTGGATAACTCTTCCTGGCTCTTTTAATTTTCTTTCTTCTTTTTTTTTTTTTTTTTTTTTTTGAGACAGGGTCTCCCTGTAGCCCAAGCTGTCTTAGAACTCACTCTGTAGACCAGGCTGGCCTTGAACTCGCAAAGATCCGCCTGCCTCTGCCTCCCGAGTGCTAGTATTAAAGGTGTGCGCCACCATGCCCGGCTATTTTAATTATTTTTAAAAGATTTATTTATGCGTGTGGGCACACGCCTGCATGGGTTAATGTGCAGTCCCTATGGAGGCCAGAAGAAGGTGTCAGACTCCCTGGAACTGGACTTAACACAGGGTTGTGAGCTGCACAATGTGGCTTGAATACAGGTCCCTGCAAGAGCAGTAAGCCTTTAACATCTGAGCCATTACTCCAGCCCTGTCTCTTTTGAAGTGATTAAACTCCCCCATACTCCTTTTCTTCTTTCAACAGACCTCCTTCTAATCTTAGTGGCCAAAATTCATTATAAGCTCCAGTGTAAACAAATTACTAGGAGAAGAAACAAAACTAGAATTTTTGGATTAGTTCCAAGGGTAGGGCTGTGCTTTCCTGGATAGCATAGAGGAGGGCAGATACTTAGGCATATGTATGTATGTATGTATGTATGTATGTATATGTACACACGTGATATCAAGGTTGCTAGACCCTACCTAACATCATGGTCATGAACATGAAAAGGCACTAAAAATGTTCATGTTGGTATGAAATATTCATTTTTATGTGTACTCTAGAGTTTGGTCCACTTAGCTACTACTAATTCACGACTTCTGGCTAGTATGTAGTCCTTTCCTTCAGGCCCATATATGCCTCTTCATAGTGTGGCTAAGAGAGAAATTATCTTCATAGTGTGGCTAAAAGAGAAATTATCAGTGTCCTCAGGATTTGGTGATGAACAAATAGATAAGTACTATATCAATTTCCACTCATGAGAAGGAAAGGTTTGAAGTAACCTCAGTAGACACTGCTCTATAATACATACATTGAGAATGGTTTCCTTTGGGCTGGTGAGATGGCCCAGCAGGTAAAAGCACCTACCACCAAGCCTGTCCTCTGGGATCCATATGGTAAAAGGAGAGAACCAACTCCTACAAGTTGTTTCTGACTTCCATACATGTGTTATGGCACATATGCCCACATATGTACATACACATAAAGATTTAAAAAATAATAATAACCTTATCTGACAGACCTCAATTTTTGTTTCCTGGGAAGATTTCTCTGATCTCTGGTGTTCCTTGGTTAGTATTTCACCCTTCATGGCCACATATGAGATGGTATTTAATGGAAAAGTGTGTCTAAAGACTGCACAGTTTTCATAGCCTCATTCTGTTTGTTATAGAGGTCTGATGCTGAAATTGCCTTGCAGATTAAAGACCTACAGTCTAAGTCAGCCAACTATTCTGATATCGTCAGCAGTATAGATCCTTTAAAATTTTAGTAGTGTAACATTGAGCATACCTACTTTCTTTGTTTTAGGTTCATTACACAGTTAAATCTTGCCTAGATGTGATAATCTGAGACTTCCAGATCTCTAGCCATTAACCCTTGCCTTGCCTCTTTTGGCCTTTAGTTTAATGACTTTGCTCTGAGGCATTCTACTTTTTTCCCATGATAGAAAATGACTGTGCTTTATTTGGGTCCATAGCATTTATGTATGAATGCTGAATGAATATTTTAAATATTTAAATAGTACCAAATATCTGTTTTATTGGTTTTTATTGTCTTTCTTCTTGTAAGACCATAAGCTGTAATTATTAGATAAGGGATGTAATTTTGTTTATGATTCTAGTTACTCAGATTTTAAAACTGTTTAGTTCTATATTGTTCCATACATTTTTCATTTAATGATTAATGCTATAAAGGAAGGGAAAAACCACATTGTAAAACTGTTTTTGTAGCCATGTATTCTATTTTTTATGTAATTTTTTATTATTTATTTTTTATGTGTATGTGTGTACTGTGCATGTAGGTTTGTGCACCTGTGTCGAGCAATGCTGCGGAGGTCAGAAGAAGGCATCAGATTCCCCTGGAACTGAACATAAAGACAGTTCTTAGCCGCCATGTGGGTGCGGGGAATCAAACCCAGATCCTCTGCAAAAGCAGTTGGTGCTCTTACCCGCTGAGCCATCTCTCCAGCCCTGTAGCCATGTATTTTAATTTTATGTTGGTCAACCCAATAGCAACAAGCACCTGTAACAACACATTTTGGTCTCATCTTTTCCTACCAGAAGGCTCTAGGGTTCTTTGGAGAAATTATAATTTTAGGAATGATAGGGAAAGTGTAAGTTATTATGAAATATCTGGGCCATAAACCAATGGAAAGCTGAAAGATACAGAGGTAGAATGATATGCACATTAATAAGGATGGTAAGTACAGTGGATGAAAGTATATCAAAATAGATGGTATATGAACTCATGGATTTCTCATGATAATGGTTAATGTTGAAGGACATGCCAACAATAATACATGTGATGAACTTACTAACTTTGGAAAATTGAGGGGGGATTGAAGGATTACTGTCACTGTTCTTCTGTGACCCATACCACTCATATCTATATTGGGAGTTGAAGGAAAGCATCTCATTTTCAAAGTGTTTTAGGTCATAGATAAATAATAAAATTAGAATATAGTATTTTTCCTACCCCTACTAAATTAATGAATCTAGTCCTTGAAAATAAAGGTAGCCAGACATTTGTGTCTCTTTATCCCAACTTAGAAAGTATAGTACTCGGGAGCCACGTGTGGCTAGTAGCTACCATATAACACAGCACAGTTTGTTATCTACCATTTACAGAAACTCTAGGGGTAATGGAACTTGTTAAATGATGCCAGGAGGATGTGATAAGAAAATGCACTCTTTATTTTATTATTTTATTATTATTTTTTTAAATTTTATTTATTTTTTATGTGTATGAATGTACTGTCTGCATGCAGGTTTGTGCACCCATGTCGTGCAAAGCCGTGGAGGTCAGAAGAGGGTGTCAGATACCCCTGGAACTGGAGTTAAAGATGGTTCTCAGCCGCCATGTGGGTGCTGGGGATTGAACCCAGTTCCTCTGCAAGAGCAGTTGGCGCTCTTAACCGCTAGGCCGTCTCTCCAGCCCAAGAAAATGCACTCTTAATAAATACTATAGGGAAAAAAAACCTTGTTTCTCCCTAGTGAATTTCAAAGAAAGAACATTTTCGTTAAAAGAATCTTGGCTCTGGTAGTCAGAGTGGTAGTGCCTGCTTTGCATGTGTGAGGTCCTGAATTCAGTCCCCAGCATCATATAATTGGATAAATAAGCAGATATTTTCTGTCGAATATTTTTGTTTTGAAGTATCACTTATACCCCCAGCCCACTGAAGGCTTCATCATAAATGTGTGCTGTGTAAGTACACAACACTTGGAAATGGAAAGAGATGACTGCATCACGGCAACTGACAGAAAGCCAAGCTAAGGAAGACAGGTGCTCTGTGTGGTGGTGGAGGGGGTGCGGGCTCTGGATCCTGCTGAGCTTAGCAGGCCTGTAAAGGAAGTTGAATTTTCTTCTGAGTATATTTTGAAGCCATTCATTGATTTTTAAGCAGGGTGAATATAAAATATATAGTAGCTGCTCTGTGCGATGTAGATTAAAAGTACCAAAGCGGAAATAGACTAGTTTGCAGAGTCTTTACCTTGGCAGAGACATCATAAGATGGATCCATGTAAGACCAATGGATTTAGAGGAAAATGGAAAAAAAATGTACACTTGGTTGAATAAGGAGACATGAGTAAGACCAGGTTTGAGACACATCAGGAGTTCCTTTTTGGACAAGTTGATTTTTGAGACACATAAACAAGCTGTGGCTAAAGGAGTAAATCAAGGAACCATCAACAGAAAAATGGTGTTCAGGTGTGGAGGTGGGTGCTGTCACATAGGAGAGTGCAGACAGCCTCTTGCTAGCTAGCCTTCTTAGGTCCATGCCTTTGCTTAGTCTTAGATATAGTCAGTTTCTTCACTTTGGATGAGTTTGGGTAATTGTTCTATTTTTAAAATATTTTTGTTGTATGCCACATTTCACTTTGTATTTATTAGTTTTTTTTGTACTCCTTGTGCTTCTAGCCAATCACTGAAATTCAGATTGTTTTGATAGTATATCTTCTTGCCTGCACATTAGTGTTCTGTTGAATAAATGTTTTAGATAGCATAAGCTGTAGATACAAATGATCATAATGGAGGTTTTTTTTAACCCTGTGCCATAATGAAGGTTTTTATCTCCTAGATTCAGTACTATAGGAACTTAGATATAACTGCATTTTCCAGATACATTTTTTCCATTTAATTAAGATATTGCTGCTTTTTTAAAATTTTTATTTATTTCTGTATGTGTATGAATGTACTGTCTGCATGCAGGTCTGTGCACCCGTGTTGTGCAATGCCACAGAGGTCAGAAGAGGGTGTCGGATTCCCCTGGAACTGGAGTTCTCCTGGAATTGGAGTTTCAGATGGTTCTCGGCCGCCATGTGTGCCACACCAACACCAGCGTCATCTGTGTGAGCAATGACAAAAGTCATAATAACAGATGGGAGATATGTGTCTTTCGAGACTAAGCTCCCTGGTGGTCCCTGGCAGAGTGCTCGGCCTTAGCTTCCAAGATCACGACACACTACAAAGATGTTATGCTTCTTGAGTGTTGGACTTTGCACACTATGTTTTGACTCTTTTCCTGAGCTCAGCACAACCTCAGTCCCAGACAAGGGACAGTTAAATGTGTCTGGAAATAAATTAGGCAAACAGAAGCTTCATGAACCTAAGCAAAATCATACAGAGAAACAGTATCTAAAGGCTCCGTTGTCCTAGAAGTCCCCACAAAGATATTATGAATGAAAAACATTACACTGAGTGATATCATAGGTCAGTTACAAATATTTATATATATTTAACAAGAATAAAGGCTCAGTCCCTTAAGCAGGAAGCTACATCTGATAGAATTAGTAAAAATAAAAGTCTTAGTTACAGTTATGCATGTTAAAATGTAATACTTAGTTAGAGGCACGCAGCGGGTTTCTCCTTTAAGAAAAACAGAACTAATTAAGAGGCTTTCCCAGGCTTTGGCTTGAATTACAGCCTAGAGATAACAAGCGGCCTTGGGAAAATCGAGCTCCAGGAAGGATGAGAAACACCAAATTGGAACTTCAAAAAAACAAAGTCTCACAAAGACAAACTATGGTTTGTGGTTTTAGGATTGCTGTTTTGTTGCTTATCTCCCCTGCCAAGACAGCATGAGCAGTATACCATGTGTAAACTTCCATTGATATGTAAATTTATCTGACTTGCTGTCGTTAGAAACCCAGGTGTGAGTTCCTTTGGTAATGGGCCTTTTGTTCCCGGGGAAATGCCAATCCCCAGCTGCTTTCCCAGCCTTGTGATATAAAAACTTGACTTGATCTCAGTAAAGTGCAACAGATTCAAAGCCGTTTCTGGTGTCATTTCTGACTGACATCGCCTAACCTGTGCCCTCCCATCCAAGACCCCGTTTTCACGCAGTCAGAGGAAACCCCCTGCTGGGCCGGTCTGTGGCACATGTGGGTGCTGGGGATTGAACGCGGGTCCTCTGTAAGAGCAGTCAGCGCTCTTAACTGCTAGGCCATCTCTCCAGCCCCGATATTGCTGCTTTTAATATAGCTGAGGTTCAGTGGCTATAACAAAGACGTAAACCTTTAACTTCTCACTATCAGTTACATATTATGTAGTTTTGGGTTGTTTTTTTTTTTTCTGTGTATCATTACATTTTTTTAAAAAGCTTGCTTGCTCTGCCCAGTTGAGCAGGCCTGTAACCCCAGCACTTGCGTGATGGAGGAAGGAGAATCAAGAGTTCAAAGCCAGCCTCAATTGCTTAATGAGTTGAGGTTAGTTTGGGATTTCTGAGACCTGTCTGAAAAACGAATAACAACAAAAAAGCTTTTTGTCCTGCACAGCAGTCTCGCCGGCAAGAACTTCACGTGGACAACAGGATTCTTCTGCAGCAGTATTTATTGTGCACAGCTCTTTTAGGAGAAGGACCCCGAAATGGGGAAGAGGCACTGCTTATATAGCAGTCTAGAGGGTTCGGGTATGCTCTGGATTGGTGCACCGTCCGATGCCTCATTTGCATGTCCAATGCATGGGCTCGTAGCGCAACAGGGGCCAATGCCTCATTAGAATATTAGGTGTGCGGGCTCAAAGTCATGCGCAGATTGCCCAATGCATAGGCAACGG
>VZQC01009243.1:426461-449773 GCA_009823505.1 Rhizomys pruinosus
CCGAAATGGGGAAGAGGCACTGCTTATATAGCAGTCTAGAGGGTTCGGGTATGCTCTGGATTGGTGCACCGTCCGATGCCTCATTTGCATGTCCAATGCATGGGCTCGTAGCGCAACAGGGGCCAATGCCTCATTAGAATATTAGGTGTGCGGGCTCAAAGTCATGCGCAGATTGCCCAATGCATAGGCAATGGCGGGAAACGGCTTGTAGTGACTCAGGAAGTCGGCGCCATCTTTAGGGATGGTGCGGCACACACTGTTTGTGTGGTAGGCTGCCAACAGCTTTTTTTTTCTTTTTTTTAATTTTTTATTTATTTTTGTATGTGTATGAGTGTACTGTCTGCATGTAGGTTTGTGCACCCGTGTCATGCAATGCCACGGAGGTCAGAAGAGGGTCTCAGATTAACCCTGGAACTGGAGTTCTCCTGAAATTGGAGTTACAGACGGTTCTTAGCTGCCATGTGGGTGCTGGGGATTGAACCCGGGTCCTCTGCAAGAGTAGCTGGTGCTCTTAACCGCTAGGCTATCTCTCCAGCCCCCCAAAAAGCTTTTCAAATGCTAGCTCCTCCACCTTTTTTTTTTGAGATTGTATCTCACTCTGTGGAACTTTAAAAAATCCTCCTGCCTCTTCCCAAATGCTGAGATTTCAGGTATATGCTATCACATCTATGACATACTATTGGGGGGGGGTACTGGTGCTGCTGTTACTGCTACTGCTGCTCCTCCTCCCTCTCTCCCCCTCCTCCTTTTAGGAAGGGGCAGGTCTCCACTGTAGCGTATACTGACCTTTCTTGCCTTGGATTTCATGTGCTGGAATTAAGGTATGCACCACCCATATCTAGTTTTCTGCAACCTCCTTCCTGGTTTGTTTTCCATGGTTAAGTTAATGCTTCTTTTTGTTACTATAATGGGGCAGGGTCTCCCTATAGCCCTAGCTAGCCTAGAACTTGCTCTGTAATCCAGCTTGACCTTGATCTCACAGAGATCCACCTGCCTCTGCTTCCTGGGTGCTAGGGTTAAGGCATACACTGCTATGACTGTGTGTAGTAGGGTTTCAAAGCTTTCTATGTCCCCTAGTCCCACAGGCTACTTAAATAAATGAATCTTGGAGAAGTTACATGACTCACTGAGAGATTGCCCAGCTAGCTGAATTAAGAGGATTCACAATAAACCATAATATTTCTCTCCATTTCCAGCCTGGTAGATTTCTTTCCTTCTCATACCCTACCACTCATGCCCTATCTTTTTACAATGGGTGTTCTTTTTTTTTTTTTTTTTTTAATGTGGAACACTTGATGAATTTGTGTGTGATCCTTGCACAGGGGGCATGCTAATCTTTTCTGTATAGTTCCAATTTTAGTATATGTGCTGCCAAAGTGAGCACAGTGGGTGTTCTTAAAATAAATGAGGTCTTTAAATTTTGTAGCAATCTGGAGGAGTATCAGCTTTGGCATTTGTGGTGGTTTGAATGAGTGTCCCTCATAGGCTCTAGGTATTCAGACATTTGTCTCCAGTTGGTGGCACTGTTTTTGGAGGTCTTGGGGTGTGTGGCTGTGCTGGAGGAAGTGTGTCACTGGGGGCAGGCTTAGTGAGTTTAACAAGCCTCGTGGTCTCCAGTCTCTCTCTCTGCTTCCTGTGCTCATTGCAAGATGTGACCCTCAGTTTGTTGCTCCAGCCCTGGCCAACATGCTTCCCGCCATGACGGACTCTAATTCCCTGGAACCCTCAATCGTAAGCTCAAATAAACTCTTCCTTTTATAAGTTCCTTGGTCATGGTGTTTTATCACAGCAACAGAAAAGTGACTAATACAGTAATTGCATTATATTTCTGAAAGGAGGTGATGAGGAGACAGTGATACACATATACACAGACCTTTTAAGAATTTTCTCTCCCATCGTTTGTTTCTCTTAATAAATACTTATTCAGAAGTGAATTTCTTTACTCAAATATTAAGTATAAGAAGCTTTATTAAAGTTCAAGGTCTGGGGGCTGGAGAGATGGCCTAGCGGTTAAGAGTGCCGACTGCTCTTGCAGAGGACCCGGGTTCGATCCCCAGCACCCACATGGCGGCTGAGAGCCATCTTTGACTCCAGTTCCAGGGGAATCCGACGCCCTCTTCTGACCTCTGCGGCATTGCACGACATGGATGCACCAACCTACATGCAGACGGTACATTCATACACATACAAGAATAAAATAAAAAATTATTAAAATTTTTTAAAAAGTTCAAGGTCTGGGGTTACTGGTTCTCACTAACAGCATGCTTTCTTTCTGTTGTTGGCATGTGCATCTGTGTTTTTCTCGTTTTAGTAGTTTATCTCAGTATTTATAATAAAATTCATCTCTTTCCAGTTCTTTTTGTGTACTACTTGTTCGCTTGGAAGGGCTGAATGATTTCACCTGTTCACTGGGGAGAAGAAATGACCAAAACCAATTGTTTTAGTTCTGTTTCTGAAAAATTCAGTGTCCCACGTGTCACTACCTGCCATTGGAGGCTGTAGACTCCAGTGCAAGATCTTCACTTTTATTACATAAGCTAGATCCCGGCCTTTAGCACCCTTCCCTTTCTGATAACATAGTCAGGCTTAGGACTGGTAGCCTGCAGGGGAAAGTCTGTGGGTGACAGGATTTGTCACACTTCCCTCACTCTCGCAGTTAGAGTTCTCTGCAAGATGCTTAGCAGCTACCTTTTCACAATGGCATGCATAAAGTTTTTTTTTTTTTTAAGCGAGTCATAAGTTTTGAACCAAGAAGTTAAAAAAGTCTTTATTCTATGTGTATAAGGGTTGGCTTGCATGTATGTATGTGTGTCATGTGTGTGCAGTGAGTGTCCAGGGAGGCCAAAAGAGAATATCATGTCCCTTGGACCTGGAGTCAAATGGCAGTTGTGAGCAGCCACATAAGATCCTGGAGTCAAATGGCAGTTGTGAGCAGCCACATAAAATCCTGGAGTCAAATGGCAGTTGTGAGCAGCCACATAAGATCCTGGAGTCAAATGGCAGTTGTGAGCAGCCACATAAGATCCAAGCCTGGGTCTTCTGCAAGAGCAGCAAGCACTCTTAATGCTGAAATCTCTCTTCAGCCTCCATGTCTCTCTCTTAATGATTGGAAATGGTCAGTCTTTCCTGAAGTAGGTAGGTTATAACTGTCACACAGAGTGCTGGGAATCCTTTTAGTGTATTCTCATAGATGTCACAGACATGCAAAGGCATCTGCCTCTTGTTAGAAACGTTAAACCCTTTTGGGGCTAGAGAGATAGCTCAGCAGTTAAGAGCACTGACTACTCTTGCAGGGGACCCAAGTTCAATTCCTAGCACCCACATGGCAGCTAAGAACCGTCTTAGGCCAGGCGTGGTGGTGCACATCTTTAATCCCAGCAATTGGGAGACAGAGGCAGGTGGATCTCTGTGAGTTCAAGACCAGCCTGGTTTATATAGCGAGCTCCAGGCCAGCTGGGACTAAAGGGAGACCCTGTCTCAAAAAGACAAAAAACAAAACAAAACAAAGAAAAACAGAAAAGAAACCTTGAACTCTTTTGAACCATAGACTTATTAGAAGTTAAGACTTATTGTGCTAGGATCTCAGATCAGAGCAAGCTTTGGGTCTTAAAGGCTAGTACCCAGCAGCTTGTACTATAGATTTAGAGCTTCAGGTATTAGAACCCATGGCAGCTCACAGGAACACTTTCAGTGACATGGGATCACTGTTTCAGCTCTTCGTAGTATCTTGTCACCTCAGTATGTCTGAGTAGTCTCTTGAGTCTCTGCTCTGGCCACTCTGGGATTCTTGGCTACTTTGTAGCTCTAGTGGTTTGGGGTGGGGTGACTGTTCCTTGGGCTTATTGTCTTAGGAGTCCTCCAGTTGCTTTCTAGCTGCTAATACCTAGGCCTAAAAGCCCGAGGTTTCACCTGCTTCCCAGTTCCCATTCATTCCACCACCAATCATTAGGAAGTCCTTGGATCTAATGTTGCAACACAAAGCATCTAAGAGAAGCCTCCAGAACCCTAAGACTGAGAAATAATTTGTCTGCTTGTATGACTGGATAAGGGGTGTGGTGGTATACTTGTGCTCCATCAGTCACGACCTTGCTGGTACATGGCTTCCAGTTACATCATTCATAGCCTCACGTATACACAAATTACAGCTTATTTTGGAACCAGTCACAAGCCTTACATTGCACCAGTTAAAGGCTTTTTACTGAAATTATTGGGAAGGTGCTCCCCTCTCATCTTGAGTAGATGTAGAGTGAATGCCACTCTCCATCTAGATTTTACTGATGTTTCTCTGCCTCAAGTAGTTTGTCAAAGCCACAGGTCCAAGTTGCCTGGAGCAGTTGTGATTGGTTCAAGGCCTCCTTGTAGCTGGTATAAAGTTTTCTCAGAGGAACCCTGGTCTGTTCAGATCAGCCAGCCTGCCATGATAATGGTCCTGCCAGTTGCTGGAAAAGGGCTGCTTATCTGACAGTTCCTCACTAGAGCAACCAGGCACCAGGGGTCTGTCAGCTGCCAATCAAATGGCCAATTAGCTATTTCTAGTAGTTTAGCTTATTTAAAGGAACAGAACAAAACACTAATGGGCACCTACAACAGGGATTTATCCTGGAATTAACATTCTCAAAAGTACTTAACAATATTTAGCTCCTAGACACATACCTTTAGGACTTTAGCTTTTTCTCTTTAGCACAAGCCTTTTGTCATTCTGACTTGTCTTTCATTAGTACAAAACTTAGAACTTGGCCCTCTCCATATAGCCCTCAGTATCTGCTACAGTAATTCTGTATATAGTAGTTTATTAATGTTCTATGAGTGAAATCTATTTTAAGGTATTTTAGTTATTGTGATAAAGGAAACTTAAAATTTCTCTTCATTGGAGACTGTAATCAAATAATTAGCTTTTTAGGAATGACTTATTTACAAATTTCATTTTTAATGCAGGGCAGAATCTAGACCGTGTGCTCCATGGTACTGGGATGAAGTCAGACTCAGCCCAGAAGAAGTCAGAAAATGGAGTGACTTTAGTACCAGAGGATACTTTGCCCTTTTTAAAGTGCTATTGCTCAGGACATTGCCCAGACGATGCCATAAATAACACATGCATGTAAGTATTGGTGCAGTCCTGAAGGGCGTGTTCATCACTACTTTAAGGATTAAAATTGTCTTGTTTTTTCTCTTTTTCTTCATTTAGACAAGGTGTCCCGGAAGCCCCAGGTGGACTGAAACTCACTATGTAGACTAGGCTGGCTTCCATCTTACAGAGTCCACCTTCCTCTGCCTCCCAAGTGCTGGGATTAAAGGCATGCCACCACCATGTTCAGCCCTTCATTATATATGGTATCTTTCCAAAGAGCCAGAAGACTTCTTGGTTTGAATTTAGGAACATTGTTATCTATCCTTAAATGATTGATGATTATTTTATTAGTGATTCATGATATAGCTTCATATATATGTATATATTTTGCAGGCTGAGAATTGAACTCAGGGCTTTTTGAATATTAGTTAAGTGCATTCCCACTGAGTTGTATCTATCTATGAATCAGTGCTGGGTCCAATTTAGCTTTTTTATTTAATGACCTTATAGCCATAAAGTTAATAGTGGATCATTGTAGAAAACTCCAGAAAGAAAATTTAAAAATTCACTTTAATAACCACTTGAAATATTGCATAGATAAATAAGAATGGTACTATGATAATTTTTTACTTTCTTATCTGTGGATTTCTAATCCAAATCTGTTTTATGACTTCATTTTCCTATTTGATTCTATGTTAACAATTCAGCCCAATTACATATGATTGTAGAACTCTAGTCCATATTTTTTTTTTCGTGTCATGTAGACCAGGCTAGCCTGGTACTCTGTGTAGTGAAGGGTGACTATTCACTACACAGAGTGTGGTGAAGGGTAAATCCCACTATGACAAGAGTGATTCCTCTGTATCTACTCTACAGAACAAGAAATATATATATATCCCCTGAAAATGGAAATTCAGCCAGTCAATTGCCCAATAGCCAGAGAATTGCCAGATTCCTCTGTATCTACTCTACAGAACAAGAAATATATATATCCCCTGAAAATGGAAATTCAGCCAGTCAATTGCCCAATAGCCAGAGAATTGCCAGCTTTCTCCTTTTCCATTCTAAATGAATGGAACAGGTATGTTATGGCATTTGTAAATGTTGGGGCTGAGGAGCACAGGTTCTTTTGAAATGACAAAACCTCTTGGAGGTGACACTATTGCAGTATTTTTATTTTTATGTTGCATTTATTTATTTATTTATGTGTGCACACATGTGCACATGCTACAATGCACTGCTGGAGGACAACTTGTGGGAGTTGGTTCTTTCTTTCCACCATGCAGTGCTCAGGGATTAAATTCAGATTGTCCAGTTTAGCTACAAGCACCTTTACCCACTGAGCCATCTTGCCAACCCTGTTACAGTGTTTGATGATGGGTCTCTGCAAGGGACTCAGTCAGTATGACTGATATATCTACTTCTCTACTGAAGTCAAACACTTGGATCAAGGACCTGCCATATCTGAATATCATCATTTTAGTGTACATAATGAAAGCATCTATTTGTGTTATAGTCCCCTCCTGTGAGCTGGAGCAGTGGTTCCCTCCCATGAACTTGGAGTTGTGGTTCTCTCCTGTGAATTGGAGCTGTGTTCCCCTCACTAGTCCATATTTTTAAAAAACAAAAGTGTGCAAGATGTATGTGTCTGTGTGTGCAGGGCAGAGAAGAGCTTACAGAAGACTCTTTTCTCTTGTGGGTTCCAGGGCTTGGCAGTTAGTGCCTTTACCTGCTCAGGCATCTCACTGACTCATAGTCCATATTTTGAGGTTCAATGAAGAACTGACTTACTCTGGGGGGTGGGGGTGGGGGTGGGAGACAAAGAAGCAAAAAACCCCACACAACTGTGTACAACTCAGTCTCATCAGTCGCTCAAGTCTCCTTGTAGAAGTACTAACGAAAGTCAAAGTTTGTACTTCCATAATTATTCTTTGCTCTCTGAATGGAGTGGATTTAATGCATAAAGTTGATGTGTGAAATCCTGAAATTATTTGATACATTTTTCTTAGATTTGCATAGGAGAAAAAAATCAAGGATACTGATATTAAAGTGATAATATTCATGAAATAGAAAAGTATTGCCAGGCATGGTGGCGCATGCCTTTAATCCTAGCATTCAGGAGGCAGAGGCAGGCAGATCTTTGTGAGTTCAAGGCCAGCCTGATCTACAGAGTGAGTTCCAGGCCAGCCGGGGCTACAGGGAGACCCTGTCTCAAAAAGACAAAAAAAAAAAAAAAAAAAAAAAAAAGAAAAAAAGAAAAAAAGTATTTATACACATTTCTTTAAAATTTAACCACTCAAAACTTCTCTTTGCTTTCCTGACATGTTATAGTAGGGAACTATGAAAATATGGGTAAAGGAAAAAAATAGTGAAGTATATTTTCAGTGCATTGATTATAACTTCCACATTAAATCTCTGTGCTCCTGAGTGTGACTAGCAGAGCCGTTCTGTGGCAGCACATTTGGAGGACTTGTTTGAAATCTCTACCTGATGTAGGGCTCTCATTGGCCCTCTAGGTCTTAGTTCAGACATAACTTTCACCTAATTGGTGCCTGCTGTACATCACAGAAAAGTGCCAATTTGAATTAAAAAAAAACAAAAAACAAGGTACTGAAGGCATGCATGCTTGCGCACCAGAGAGCATGGCATTCAAGCAGAGAACAACTTGGCAGAGTCGATTCTGTCCTCCCATCGAGCCGTAGAGTTCTCTGGCCGCTTTTCTTTTTCTTACTCTCTCCCTCTCTTTTTTCTTTCTTGTCTTTTCAGGCTTCCTTCTTTTTTGTTGGGGGGGGGACGGGTCCTTTCGAGAACAGGGTCTCCCTGTAGCCCAGCGTCCTGGAAATCAAAGATCAGCTGCCTCTGCCTCCCAAGTGCTAGGGTAAAGGCGTGCACGGGGATTTTTTCTCTCTTTCTCCTCCTTCCCTCCTCTCTTTCCTTCTTTCTCTCTCTATTCTTCCTCCTCCTCTCCCTCCTCCCCACTTCTCATCCTTTCTTTCTCCTACCTTCCTTCTCCTCCTCTCCCCTCCCCTCCCTCCTCACGCCTCTCTCCCTCTTCTCCTCTCTCTTCTCTTCTCTTTTTCTCTTTATAAGACAGAATCTCCCAGTGTAGCTCAGGTTAACCTAGAATTCAGGTCTCTTGCCTCAGATCCTGAGTGCTGGTATTAAAAATGTGTACCACCATGCTCTTTCTATTGTGAAGGTATGTTATTTTTCTCTCTCTTTTAGAACTAATGGGCATTGATTTGCCGTCATAGAAGAAGATGACCAGGGAGAAACCACATTAGCTTCTGGGTGTATGAAATATGAAGGATCTGATTTTCAGTGCAAGGTAAGATCTAATATGGGACCTATGAAATAAATTAGGGTGAGACTGTATAAAAGCATTGAGTTCCTCCCAGCACTCGGGAGACAGAGGCAGGAGGATCTCTGTGAGTTCAAGGCCAGCCTGGTCTACAGAGCAAGCTCCAGGCCAGCTGGGACTAAAGGGAGACCCTGTCTCAAAAAGACAAAAAAAAAAAAAAGTATTGAGTCCCTTCACAGAGTGTACCTGCTCTTTATACTGCTGTATGTGAAAACACAAAAACAGATTTGCTAGAGAAAGCTTAGCTCTTCAAGTAGTAGGATAGTATTAATTCAAATTCAAGATTATTTTGCTTTAAGATTTAACATTTTCAGTCATCCCAGATTGTCGTTAATGTTAAAATTAATTAATTTTAATTAAATTAATTAAAATTAATTAATGTTAATGTTAAAAATGATACCATCACGGAGCTGGAGAGATGGCTCAGTCATTAAGTGCACTGACTGCTCTTGCAGAGGACCCGGGTTCAATTCCCAGCACCCATGTGTCAGCTAAGAACTGTCTTTAACTCCAATTCCAGGGGAATCTGACACCCTCTTCTGACCTCCGGATCATTGAACGACATGGGTGCACCTATCTACATGCAGACAGTATACTCATCATACACATAAAATAAAAATAAATTATACCATCACATATTTACTATACTATCGTAATCTATATTATTTATAGATCACAAGGTTTTCTGAAGTCTTTAAGATGACAGATACTAACCTATGTTCCCCCAAAGCAGCTTAGCAGTGTTAAGTCCTTGTTTGAATCTCTGTGACAGAGGAATCATGATCCACATAGTTATGAATATGTCCTGATGAGTCTGATTATACGAACCTGATTTCTTCAAAATTCTATATGTAAATTTTCAACGAGATCCTGCCAGTGTTTTTGTAAAACAGCTCCAGATGAAACTATAAACTAAATTTCAGTTTTATCAGAAAATTTTTCATACATAGGAATTGTCACAATTGATAGAAAACTTCAGTGTTTATGCTTAGAGTCAAATGACTGAAATTCCCTCCTTTCTGCTCTTTGGACAGTAGGAACAGATTTGATCTCTTCAAATGATAGCCTTTTATTACACAAGAACATTGTTTCCATCCTGTGTTTTCCTCACACCATCTCATCTTTGCCTAGTGAAGATGTAGTTATTATCTTCACCTGCGGCTTTATAGTAATTCAGTCTCTGGTGTCTCAGTGTAATATACAGAATGAAGTATGTGCTCACCAAGAAGTAAAAGTAGGAAAAAAATTATTTGCCTTTTTCTAAATAAAGGCATACGTGTTTTAGCAACTATACTCTGTTTTTAAGAAACTGAGCAAAATTTTGCCAGTGAAAACTCCATGTCTTTGACTCATGCTACCCTGTGCCATACTTCCTCCACTCTTGACTGGTAATGATACTGAAGTGGTTTTGCCGTACGCTTGCCATATACTTCTCTGTGTTAAATTTCAACACATTGTGATTAGTTCTTTGCTCTAATTTGTCAAGATTTGAGAGATACTGTTTCTTCCACTTTTATACCATCAACATGTTATCAACTTTATAAATAGCTTAAAAATAATATCTATTAAAAAATGAAAGAGGAGTGATGGTTAAGCTTTGAACTTTAACAATAATATTAATAAGTACCCTATAGGCTTCTAAGTTAATCCCAGACATGTTAGTTGTCAAACTCAATAATCTATGTCCAAACTCATAGGCTACCTCTTAATAGCTATGAAACTTTGGTCAAGGAGCTTATTTTCTTACCCACAAAGGGATTTTGTGTGTGTGTGTGTGTGTGTGTGTGTGTGTGTCTCAAATGGAATAACATAGTTAAAAAATGTTAACTTTTACCTTGTAGAGTATGTAAGTGGTCAGGGTTCAGACTGTATTATCCATATATCTGGGAACACATAGCTCTGTTACACAACAATATCTTAAACACATGGTTACTTTTTTGTGGGGGGGTGAGTACAAAAACTATATATGAATTGGTATAATTTCATGAAGCATGCCATTCAACAAAGGGTCACAGTCATAAGCTGGCATGTTTGGATAATTGTGGATATATGCAAGATTGTAAGGATGGATCATGTGTGCCAGTCATTGTTGCTTCCATGCATCCTGCCTTTTATATCCATAGAATTGGTAACTTGATGGTATTTAGTTCTTTTTTTTTTTTGGTGTTTTTGAGACTGGGTCTCCCTGTAGCCCCAGCTGTCCCGGAACTCACTCTGTAGACCAGGCTGGCCTTGAACTCACAAAGATCCGCCTGCCTCTGCCTCCCGAGTGCTAGGATTAAAGGCGTGCCCACCCGCCTGGCTGGTATTTAGTTCTTTAAAGCTCCCATGATCCATGATTTTGCTTGCTGGTAGGAGCTTCTGTTTTTCAAATCTCATCTGAGGATATACAAACATTGAAACCTAATTCATATTTAGAATTCTAGCTACAGGGGAGTCTGGGAATTGTAGTTTACTTATCTCCAGGCTTCTTTCCCAAAGGAAATGAAGAATTAAAACAAAAACCAAAACCCCCAACAGTCTATATAATATCTGCCTGGATGCTATTCTCAGGTCACTTGAATGTACAAAGAATTTGATTGATTACTACCAGAGTCATCTAGTTATTCAATAAGTATATTAATTTAACAGTTGCAAGCACAAAGATGCAGTTAAAATCCTTTATGCAGAATTAATCCCATACTTTTCTTTATTTTTTTTTTAATTATTCAATGCCAAAGTTTACTGTTTTGGTCACAAGTTTACTGTTTCAGTCAGTTCTTTGACCCAATCTTTGTTGTTTCTTCCAATTTGTGTTGCTTCAAAACATGCATATATGCATGTCACACACATACCAAAATTATGGCATCTGAAAATACACTATAGGATAATTCCAAAATATGTTTAGGGATTCACATTTTTAACAGTAGGGTTGTATTCAGGTAAAGAAAGAAAAATATATTACTTTATATTCCTAGATTACTTCGCAAGTTGATGAGCCACATCAGGTATTATATTTATTAAAAAAGAAAGAAAAAAAAAGAATCAGTTTGCCTTAAATATAGAGATTTGGGCTGGGCACGGTGGCACACGCTTTTAATCCTAGCACTTGGGAGGCAGAGGCAGGCAGATCTTTGTGAGTTCAAGGCCAGCCTGGTCTACAGAGTAAGTTCCAGGACAGCTGGGGCTACAGGCAGACCCTGTCTTGAAAAGACCAAAAAAAAAGAGAAAGAGAGAGAGAGATTTGGTGCTAGATCCACAAATGAGGGACACCATACGTCATTTGTTTTTCTGGGACTGTATTACTTCATTTAGCATAATGACTTCTAGTTCAATGTCACCTTTCTTTACCCCTGCATAGAATTCCATTGTGTAGACGTACCACATTTTCTTTATCCACTCTTTGGTTGAGGGATAGATAGCACATGGTCGCTTTTAAGGATATCAGTTTACAGGTTCTAAATTTCATTAGGTCTTTTTGTTTATAATTCCTCCATCTGAAAAAAAGAATTTCTCAGGCTGGAGAAAAGTGGCTTAGCGATTAAGGTGTCCGGACTGCTGCTTGCAGAGGACTGCAGTTACAATTCCCAGTCACCGCCACAGGCAACTAGACAGACATCTTTAAGCTGGGTGTGGTGGGCGCACACCTTTAATCTAGACACCAGAGGCAGAGCCAAGTGGATCTCTTGAGCATGTCAAGGCAGCCTGTTCAACAGAGTGACTCCAGGCCAGCTGGGGCTATAGGGAAAACTCTGTCAAAAAAAAAAAAAAATCACACCCTATCTCTTCTTCTTCCCTTTTCAAGTCACCTTTCTCCCAATTAAAATCTAAAGATTCTGTTCAGTGCTATACTTGAAACATAGCACATGTGTGATAGGATGCAGAGGAAAACTTGTAGGAATGTTTTTTTCACCACGTGATCCCAGAGATCAAACTCAGGTTATCAGCTTGCTTGCACTTACCTTTACCAGGTGAAGCCATCTCCCTGCTTTAATTAAATAAAAAACAAACAAATAAAGTTATGCTTTGGGGCTGGAGAGATGGCTCAGTGGTTAAGAGCTGCTGTTCTTGCAGAGGACCCAGGTTTGCCTCCAGCACCACATGGCACTAAAACTCTCGTAAAACTCGCAGTTCCAGGGGATCCAACAATCTTTGTTTCCAGGCAGTCCACCATGCAATTCAACAAAAACCTGGAAGGAATAACACTCGATTTTTAATGATTAAAAATCTTGTTTTTTCTAATTGTTGTTNCTGTAGACTAGGCTGGCCTTGAACTCACAAAGATTCGCCTGCCTCTGCAGGATTAAAGGCACGTGCCACCATGCCCGGCTAGCACATGGTCACTTTTAAGGATATCAGTTTACAGGTTCTAAATTTCATTAGGTCTTTTTGTTTATAACTCCTCTATCTGAAAAAAAGAATTTCTCAGGGCTGGAGAAATGGCTTAGCGATTAAGAGTGCCGACTGCTCTTGCAGAGGACTCAGGTTCAATTCCCAGCACCCACACAGCAACTAAGAACCATCTTTAAGCTGGGTGTGGTGGTGCACACCTTTAATCTTAGCACCCAGGAGGCAGAGCCAAGCGGATCTCTTGAGTTCAAGGTCAGCCTGGTCTACAGAGTGAGTCCCAGGCCAGCTGGGGCTATAGGGAGAACTCTGTCAAAAAAAGAAAAAAAAAAAATCACACCTATCTCTTCTTCTTCCCTTTTCAGAGTCACCTTTCTCCCAATTAAAAATCTAAAGATTCTGTTCAGTGCTATACTTGAAACATAGCACATGTGTAGGAGTCAGAGGAAAACTTGTAGGAATGTTTTTTTTTTTCCACCACGTGAATCCCAGAGATCAAACTCAGTTATCAGGCTTGCTTGCACTTACCTTTACCAGGTGAAGCCATCTCCCTGCTTTAAATAAATAAACAAACAAACAAATAAATAAGTTGATGCTTTCGGGGCTGGAGAGATGGCTCAGCACTTAAGAGTGCTGCCTGTTCTTACAGAAAACTCAGGTTTGAATCCCAGCACACATGCGGCAACTAACAATCATCTATAACTCCAGTTCCAGGGGATCCAAGCCCCTCCTCTGTCTCCCATGGGCACTGCATGACATAGCAGGAATAACACTCATTTAAATTAAAAATCTTTTTTTTTAATTGTTGTTTTCAACTAGATTAGAAGTTCATCAAAGATAGTTTTTGATGCTTTGGGATTTTAAGCATATGCTTTGGATGGACCTTACAGAATAATGGAACAAATTGTTTTCATTATCATCTTTAAGTTTATATGAACAAAATGTCTTAATACTGACTCCCTTCCCCACCCCAAGCAAGAAAGATAGTAATGAAGTTATTACCAAATTGTAATGATTGTAATTTTTTAATTTTATATGTATGAGTGTATTGCTTGCATGTTTGATAGTGCACCCATGTCATGCTGTGCCTTTGCACGTAGGAAGAGGGGGTTGGATTCCCCTGGAACTGGAGTTACAGACGGTTAGTTGTCATGTGGGTTCTGGGAATCGAACCTGACTCTTCTGTAGGAGCAGTCAGTGCTCTTAACCACAGAACCATCTCTTCAACCCCTAATAAAAATTTCTTATGTTAGTATTTTAATAAAAGATTATAATATAGTTATAACACAATGATTAAAACTAGACTTTTGGATTTAAAAATAATCAAGTGATAAAGTAATTAAAATGAACTTATTTGATGTGAATTGTATGTTAAAATACATTAGGGCATAATTATGGGAAATGTTGAAAGGAAATATGAATTCCAATATAAAATTTCCAATTGTTAAACGAAGCATGATGATAAATGATTTAAGTTGCTGTTCTGTTTATATTGTACCAGATTAGAGAATGATAAAATAGTTCTAATTTAGAGTATCATTATGTACAGTGAACCAGAATTTTCTGATAACATTGGTTAGTTGTTTAAATTTGTGGTGAAATTTTTTAGCCCTCATCCTAAAATATGAGTGGTATATTTTACTTTTTTTTCTGAGTTGTTTGACCAGTACTCATCTAACTTCTCCCTATTTTGATTAAACATCACTACCATGAACCCAGCTCCCAAGTCCATGGGGGACAGCCCTGGTGACCTCACCCTTAGCCAGGTGTAGACCAAAATGCACACAAGTGATTATCACATGCGTCATATCCTTGCTGCATCACTGCCCCCACTGTTGAGTCTAGCTTGTTCTGTGTCATCTTGTGTGATGAGCTTTCTCCTCTGAAACCTCACTCTGTTCCTTGTCATTTGGCTTCCATTCCTTCTCTGTACTGTCTCCTGCCTAAGCACACAGAATGTTTATTTAAGCTACAATCTTCCATTTTCCTAAATACTAGTGAATTCTTCCCTGTAGGATTTTTATGTAAATCTGTAGTAGAATGACTTCAGGGGAAGGAAAGAATGTAGAAAAGAGAAAGGGGGTGTCATTGTGTCATCCCATCTAGAGAATTCTTGTCTTACGGAGATGTATCATTAACATATATGAGGTGAGGCTACTGAATGCTTATTCCTGGTAAAGCCACACCAGCTCTGCTAGGGTTACCCAAGGTTTTTGGGCTTATTCCAGAATCTCATTTAGGATTCATGTCATACTCACCAGAGCTTGAAGAAATAGATTTATTGAATATTTACTATTTGCATTTAGTATGCTAAGTATTTGGTACTTCTGCCTCATTGCTTCCCAGTTGTTCTGTAAGGCAAATGGTTTTTGTCCAGTAGTGTACCAGAGGAAACTAAAGCCCAGAGACGAATTAATTACTTAGGGTCGCAAAGTGAACAAATGGCAAAGTTAGAATTTAAGCTGATTCCAAAGTCCTTGTTTTCCTTAGTACTGTGCTGCTTTCCATTTTAAATGAGCCGGGCGCAGTGGCGCACGCCTTTAATCCTAGCACTTGGGAGGCAGAGGCAGGTGGATCTTTGTGAGTTCAAGACCAGCCCTGTCTACATAGCGAGTTCCAGAACAGCTGGAGCTCGAAGGGAGACCCGTCAAAAAGACAAAAAAAAAAAAAAAAAAAAAAAAAAAAAAGAAAGTCATATGATAGGTAGCTATCTAGTTTCCCATACTTTCTGTTACAGAATTTCTGAGCCACCACACTTAGAAGGGCTTCATAACTATGGGATACCATTGCCTAGTGTTTGGTCTGGTTTAATTCCCGAAGTCAGCTTTGATTTTGATAGAGAAGACAGAAGAGGAATTGTAGCTTGTCTTTCCTTATCTACTGTGATGTGAGTAATAGGCCATTGGTTGGTGGTCTTTCTACCAGGATTGCCAAAGATGACTGTCCTGGTTTGTCTTTGCATTTTGTCTTCTGCAAGGCTATGCTCATTTAGTCTTCCTGGAACTACTATTGCTTGGCAGTTCATTTATTCATCTTCATTCATGCATTCTAGTCTTCATACAAATTTTCTCTCGATAGTGTTCTAATTTGTTTCTCTGTTGCTGTGACAGACCATTCTGACCAAAACCAACTTGAAAAAGAAAGGGCTAATTTCAGCTTAGAACTCCCACATCAAAATCCATCACTGAGGGAAGTCAGGGCAGGAACTCAAGGCAGGAATCTGGAGGCAGAAGCTGAAGCAGAACAGAGGAAATTGCTTACTGGCTTGGTTCTCTGGTATGCTCACCCTGGTTTTTGTTGTTTTGTTTTTTGGTCTTTTTGAGACAAGGTCTCCCTGTAGCCCTAGATGGCCTGGAACTCACTCTGTAAACCAGGCTGGCCTTTAACTCACAGAGATCCGCCTGCCTCTGCCTCCCAAGTGCTGGTATTAAAGGCATGTATCACCACGCCCAGCAATCACTCTGTTTTCTTAATATACTCCAGGCCCATTTGCCCAGCCTTCAGGATCACTCAACAATCAAGAAAATGCCTCACAGACCTGTCCACAGGCTCTTAGAGGAAATTCCTCAACTGAGCTTCTCTTTTTTCCCCCAGGTGTATCAAGTTGACAGCTATCAAGTTTAATTATCCAGCACAGTAGGGGATTATTTCCATCTGTAACATAAACCCTATTATATGTTTTCTCTTTATGATAATTTCAAAGAAAAAGTATTTTAAAAGTAAAAAATTTAGTGGGGCTAGAGAGATGGCCTAGTGGTTAAGAGCGCCAACTGCTCTTGCAAAGGACCCAGGTTCAATCCCCAGCACCCACATGGTGGCTGAGAACTGTCTTTAACTCCAATTCCAGGAGAACTCCAGTTCCAGGGGAATCCAACGCCCTCTTCTGAACATCCGCGGCATTGCACGACACAGGTGCACCAACCTACATGCAGACAGTACACTCATATACATAAATAGATATAATAAAAATTTTTTTTAAATTAAAAGAAAACACTTAACACATAAATAAAAGTAAAACATTAAAAAAAAAAAGTAAAAAATTTAGTTAAAGTGTAGAATTTGTACATTTGGAAATTTCCAAGTCTTCTTGACTATCTTCCCAGATGGGATTTTAGTCTGGTCTACAGGGCTAGTTCCAGGTCAGATAGGGAGACCCTGTCTCAAAAACACATACACACACAAAAACTAAAAGCAGATGATTGGTAATTTAGTAAAATATATCAATATTTGGAACAAAACAACTAATTTTTTCCTCTAATTTATAGTCGATTTTTTTTTTTTTTTTTTTTTTTTTTTTTTTTTTTTTTTTGGTATTTTTTGAGACAGGTTTTTTTTTTTTTTTTTGGCCTGGAGCTCACTCTGGCCTTGAACTCAACAGACCTCAGTCTGCCTCTGCCTCTGCCTCTGCCTCCTGAGTGCTGGAATTAAAGGTGTGCGCCACCACACCCGGGACTGACGAGGGTTCTTAGCCACCATGTGGGTGCTAGGAATCGAACCCGGGTCCTCTGCAAGACCAGTCAGTGCTCTTAACCGCTGAGCCATCTCTCCAGCCCCATATACACTAGCCACATACATGTTCTCCTTAAGGAAAAATCATTTTCCAGTCTTATTTTTGCACAAATTTCTAAACATAACATTCAGAGATTCTTTTAGCCCATTGAATTATAAATTTTATTTTAGCGGTACTAAAAGTATTCCGTCTCAATTTAATAACTCAAACTCTTTTCTAATTTTACCTCTTTTTTATTTTTATATTTTGAGCAGGATTTGCCAAAAGCCCAGCTACGCAGGACTCTAGAATGTTGTCGGACCAATTTATGCAACCAATATTTGCAGCCTACACTGCCCCCTGTTATAGGTAGGTCAGCCCCAAAAAAGTCCAAGTGTAATTCTCTGAATTCCTTGTCTCTGCTTTTGACAATAAACAGGCCACTTAGAATTGAGTCCTCTCAGTTTGTTTTCCTTGATCTTAGTAAGATGCAGTAGAAAGCCTGTGCTTACTTCCTTATTACTTCTGTTGTCAGGTCCGTTTTTTGATGGCAGCATTCAATGGCTGGTGGTGCTCATTTCCACGGCTATCTGCATAATTGCTATGATCATCTTCTCAAGCTGCTTTTGTTACAGGTAAGATACTCCTTCTGACATACACTGTCTTGTTAATTCTGCATTAGTACTTGTTTTATTGAGACATGGTCTCCTTGTAGCCCCAGCTGGCCTGAAACTCACTATGTATACCAGACTGGTCTTGAACTCACAGAGATCCACCTGCCTCTGCTTCCCAAGTGCTGGGATTAAAGGCGTGCACCACCACGCCCGGCTTAGTACTTGTTTTTTTTAAAACCACTGAGTACTTTGTGATTCAGATATTGTTAATTTGTATTCTCTGGTTATAGATCTTTAGCTATGTTATAGTTTCTCTAGAAGGAAAGATGTCTTTGCCAGTTAATTGGATACTGTTTTATTCTCTTAAATTGAAGAATATTCATGATCTCCTTGTTTGTATTGACCTTTCTTACATCTGAATTTTTTAAATTTTTTAATTTATTTTTTATGTGTATGAATGTACTGTCTGCACGTAGGTCTGTGCACCCGTGTCGTGCAACGCTGTGGAGGTCAGAAGAGGGTCTCGGATTCCCTTGGAACTGGAGTTCTCCTGGAATTGGAGTTACATAAGGTTCTCAGCCACCATGTGGGTGCTGGGGATCGAACCCGGGTCCTCTGCAAGAGCAGTCAGTGCTCTTAATCGTTAGGCCATCTCTCCAGTCCCTGTCTGAATTTTAAAAATACAGCCCTAGATAAGATAACCTGTCTTGTAGTTTAATATGGGAGTTTCACTGAAACAGATTAGTAAATCCAGAAATAAATCTAAAGTACATAAAGAAATTTACTATATAATAAAACAATCATTTCAGAACACCAAGGAAAGGATCATTCACTAAATAAATTTTAGTCTAGGTAGCTAGCTATATGGAAAAAGTGAAATTAGAATAAATTTCTGGGTTGAAATAAATTTGAACCAGATTAGATTAGAACTATATATTCATATTTAGAGTTTGGAAGATCTTTATGAGTGTACCTCAACTTGGAAGCAAGGAAACAAATAGATAAAATATTAAGATATAGTGTCAGCTATATCAAAACAAAACTCTGTAGCAGAAACCTTAACACAAATGGTAGGAAGACAGAGTACAAGGGAAAAATACTGGCAGGTAGTTGTGCAAAGACTCAATTCACAAATGTAAAATCTTTCTATAAAGCAAAGAGGTAAAAGTGTAATTCATTGAAGAAAATCTGTAATATTGGAAAAGATTCACATTTTGTGTGTGCATATATAGGCCAGAGGTAGGCATCGGTTGTTTTTCTCACTTTCAACCTTAAGTTTTTTTTGAGATATGGTGCAGTGTCTCACTGAACTGGAACCAGGTAAGCTAGGCTAGGCTAGACTAGACTAGACTGGAACCAGGTAAACTAGGCTAGGCTAGACTAGACTAGACTGGAACCAGGTAAACTAGGCTAGGCTAGACTAGACTATCTGGCTAGCAAGCCCTGGGGAGCGCCTGTCTCTGCTTCCTCAGCAGTGGGATTATAGGTGTATGCCACCGAGCCCAAGTTTTACATGGGTGCCAGGCTCAAGTTCTAGTGTGGTGGCACATGACTTTAATCCCAGCTGGGGGAGGCAGGGGCAGTCAGGCAGATCTCTGTGAGATCTAGGCCAGCTGGGACTACAGGGAAACTGTCTCAAAAAAAAAAAACCAAAACAAAGCAAAACAAAATAAGTCACTATGTAACCAAGGACCTTGAACTTCTTTTTTGTATTTTTTTCTTTTGAGGGGGGGTTGGATTTTTGAGATGGGGGTCTCCCTGTAGCCCCAGCTGGCCTGAGTAGGATGATGCACCAACATGCCTGATTGAACTTTTTTTTAATAAGATTTTTTTCTTTCTTTTTTTTAAATTTATTTTTGGTTGTCAGATCATCCTTTATTTTTTTAATTAATTAATTAATTAATTTTATTNCTGCCCAAAGACTGGACAGGAATTTCAGGCTGATGGCTGATTGCCTATCTTCAGCCTATGCTCACTCACAATTTACTTCACAGCTCCACTTCACCCACACCAGCTATCCAGGTTGGTGGTCTAAAGGACCGCTGTCCAACCCACTGGTCACTCTAAGGAAATTCAGGCCTGCTTCAGCCTGTATGCCCACAAAAAATAACGACCCAGAATTCTGTTAAGGATGGTAATGGAGAATTCGATTTATTACCTGCTACAGCTTGCTTTTTTTTAATTTTATTATTTATTTATTTGTTTGTTTGTTTATTTATTTATTATGTGTATGAGTGTACTATCTGCATGTAGGTTGGTGCACCCATGTGGTACAATGCTGCGGACGTCAAAACAGGGTGTCAGATTCCTCTAGAACTGGAGTTAAAGATGGTTCTTAGCTGCCATGCAGGTGCTGGGAATCGAACCTGGGTCCTCTGCAAGAGCAGTAGATGCTCTTAACCGCTGAGCCATCTCTCCAGCCCCTCAGCTTGCTTTTATAAGCAAAGAGACATCAACTCCCAGAGCCAATCACAGATCCCCAGTTCCACGCACACTGCTGCCCCACCCAGCATCATGCACCTGGGCCACATTGCTTGCTCCTTCCTGGGGTGGGGTCAGAGAAATCCCATGACTTTCACCCACATGATTCGCGGAGGGGTGCTAGCTGAGAACTAGCTCCCAATTCAAACTGGATCTTCCCACACATGCTTCTTTACTTTTAGTAGTCCACTAAGCAAAAGAGTTTTTACCTTCTTTATTCAACTAGTACAAGAGGTCAGGAAAATCTTTTGGAATGCATAAAACAGATGGATGAGTAGACTAAAAAAAAATCTTAACCCAAGGTTAGAAGCTGAGGAGAAAGCAGTTGGCTTATACTCCAGAATTCCCCACAAAACTCAAGTATGAGCAATTGCTGGAACCCAGGAACTAGGTCTAACTTGGGGAAAACACTGAGACCACAGCTGAAAAGCAAAACAAAATTATTACCTCTCTTATTCTTTGGATCAGATCTTCAAGAGTAATTGGTAGGGTTCCCCAGTCTTTTATGAGCCTCCAGTCACATGTCACCTGAGGTTACATTCACCTAGATCCCAGAGGAGTGTAAGGAGCACCTTCCAAGGTGGCTCATTCCTAAGGCTGACAAGTTTCAGGCTTTTTTTTTTTTTTCTTTGAGACAGGGTCTTCCTGTAGCCCCAGCTGGCCTGGAGCTTACTCTTTAGGCCTTGAACTCATAGAGATCAGCCTGCCTCTGCCTCTTCTCTGGGGATGACTACACCCCAAGACAGAATCAGACTGGTGGTCTCCTGCAAGCCTCTGTCCAGCCAAAACCCAACCAGCAACTCAATACTCTCTTCCCAGGTTGGTAGTCCACCAGGAGGACCTTATTACAACCAATTCCACTAGCACTCAACACTCAAACACAATCCTGATGGGTTTAACTTACATACACGTGGAAAATAATGGACCTGGAAATCTCATCAGGTGGTAATGGAGATTTGATTTATTGTTTATAGTCCATTCTTTATATAGACAGAATGATGTCATCTCTCTCAGCCAATCTTAGACCTCTGCATCATGCCCCCTGTATATACCACCCACTACTGTTTTGAGTATCTTGTGCTTGGGTCACAAGGGGCAGAGTCTGGTGGGAACAACAGGCAGGCAAGTTAAGACAATGCAGCCACAGTGGCCTGCCTCTGCCTACACGTAAGGAAGCTGTAAGGCATCTGTTAAAAAGAGTTGTAGCTATTCTATGCAATCAGTAATTTAAATAGAAATGAAAGGATTATTTTTTTAATTAATTTATTTATTTATTCTTGTATGTGTATGAATGTACTGACTGCATGTAGGTCTGTGCACCCGTGTAGTGCAATGCCTCAGAGGTCAGAAGAGGGCGTTGGATTCCCCTGGAACTGGAGTTAAAGACGGTTCTCAGCTGCCATGTGGGTGCTGGGGATCGAACCCTGGTCCTCTGCAAGAGCAGTCGGTGCTCTTAACTGCTAGGCCATCTCTCCAGCCCCGAGAGGATTATTTTTTTTAAAAAGGATCCAAATGAAACTTCAAGAAATGAAATGTAAAAGATCTGGGATGAAATGTATATTAGAGTAATGTTGAATTAGTTACTACATTAGAGTAAATGTGAAGACACAGTAAAATCCATGCAAAATAATTTGTATTTGTATATGTGCATATATGTGTGCCTGTTCATGTGTGACAGTGCTGGAGGTCAGAGGGCACCTTCAGGGGTTGGTCCTCACCAACAGAGTCTTCTGTTCACTGCTACATCCACCAGGCTAGCTGGACCCTGAAAGACCAGGGATTCCTGTAGGAACATTAGAATTACAAACAGGTGCTTTCTGTGGTTTCTGGGGATCTGGACTTAGGTCCTCGATTTTGCATGGCAAGCACTTTAGCATTGAGCTATATCCCTAGCTCCAAAAGAATATTTTAAGTGAGTTGTGAGATAATTTCTGATGGTCTTATCAAATCCCCAAAGGAGAGAAAGGAACAGAACACACACAAAAAAAAATTTTTTTTTCAGAGCAAAAATGTTTTAAGAAACAGTATCCAGAGGCTGGAGAGATGGCCTAGCGGTTAAGAGCACCGACTGCTCTTGCAAAGGACCCAGGTTCGATCCCCACATGGCCGCTGAGAACCGTCTTTAACTCCAGTTCCAGGGGAATCCGACACCCTCTTTTGACCTCTGAGGCATTGCACTACACGGGTGCTCAAACCTGCATGCAGACAGTACATTCATACACATATAAAAATAAATAAATAGGGCTAGAGGGATGGCCTAGTGGTTAAGAGTGCCAACCGCTCTTGCAGAGGACCCAGGTTTGATCCCCAGCACCCATATGGCGGCTAAGAACCGTCTGAAACTCCAATTCCAGGAGAACTCCAGTTCCAGGGGAATCCGAGACCCTCTTCTGACCTCTGCGGCATTGCACGACATGGGTGCACAGACCTACATGCAGACAGTACATTCATACACATGCAGAAATAAATAATAAAAAAATTAAAAAAAAATAAAATAAAATATATTGTAACAAAAAAATATTTTGTAATACTGCTTGAAAGATGGAGGAGGCCAGCTGAGAACATAGAAGCTAGTGTTCACCAGACTTGCATTTGCATCCTTGGTCAGCTATGCACATGTTTATAGCTGTGTCCTCCTTCTCCTCTTCCTCCTTCTCTTCCTCCTTCTCTTCCTCCTTTTCCTCCTCCTCCTCTTCCTCCTCTTCCTTTCCTCTCCTCTTCTCTCTCTCTCTCTCTCTCTCTCTCTCTCTCTCTCTCTCTCAGAGTCATTAAGCTGAATTAAATCATTGACCAGTTCAAGTCTTACTTTCTCAGTGAGGCTTACCTGGTCTCCCACATGATACCCTGTCTCTAAATAAACAAACACTATCTGGGCCCTACCTCCAGAATGGATTCAGTGATCTGAATTTTTCAAAACGCACTTGAGTGTTTGTAACATGCAGCCACAGTAAAGAAACACTATCTAGATAAGTC
>VZQC01009243.1:449895-463973 GCA_009823505.1 Rhizomys pruinosus
GAAAAAAAAAAAAAAAAAAGGAAAAATGTGCCAAGGCACATCAAAATCATACTGCTCAAAGTCAGTGATAAAGAGAAATTTATTTATTTACTTATCTATTTATTTATTTATTATTGGTCTTTTTTGAGACAGGGTCTCTCCCTAGCCCCAGCTGGCCTGGAACTCGCTCTGTAGACCAGGCTGGCCTTGAACTCATAAAGATCTGCCTGCCTCTGCCTCCTGAGTGCTAGGATTAAAGGTGTGTGCCACTATGCCCGGCTAATCTTTTTTTTTTGGTCTTTTCCAGACAGGGTCTCCCTGTAGCACCAGCTGTCCTGGAACTCACTCTGTAGGCCAGGCTGGCCCTGAACTCACAAAGATCTGCCTTCCTCTGCATCCCGAGTGCTGGGATTAAAGGCGTGCGCCACCACTCCCGGCTCTAGGCTAATCTTTTAACGCAGCTAAGAAAGAGCAGGTCTTGTGTGGAGGCACACCTTAATGATGAATGGCAGCCCCCCCCCCCCAATTAGAAACAATGTAGTCAAGAAAACAACTAAGGAATATCTCTGAAGTATCCAAAGAAAAAAAAAATCATGGACATAAAATTTGGTACTAAGAGAAAATACCTTAATAATTAAGGACAGTATAAAGACTTGAGATACTGAAGCCTGGTGGAAGAATTTATCACGGTTCCCATAAAATGCTAAAGCAGGGGCTGGAGAGATGGCTCAGCAGTTAAGAGCAGTTAAGAATATAGGTTCCTGCCGGGTGTGGTGGTGCACGCCTTTAATCCTAGCACTCGGGAGGCAGAGGCAGGCGGATCTTTATGGTAAGATTAATTTGGATATGATGCTGACTGAAGGAAAGGTGATGGTGTGGAGGACCTCAAGGATTTTCTTAGCTCAGAATTTCACGGGGCTGGAGAGATGGCCCAGAGGTTAAAAGCGCCAACTGCTCTTGCAGAGGTCTGGGGTTCGATTCCCAGCACCCACATGGTGGCTAAGAACCATCTTTAAGTCAGCTCTGGTGGCACACGCCTTAATCCTAGCCCTCAGGAGGCAGAGGCAGGTGGATCTCTGTGAGTTCCAGGCCAGCGGGGACTATAGAGAGACCCTGTCTCAAAAAAAAATAAATTCAAATTCGTTTGTTTGCTTTTTTGAAAGACATTATTGTAAGAGCCTCTCAAGCAGAGGTCGTTACAATCGTGATTTGGAACAAGATGAAGCATTTATTCCAGTTGGAGAATCATTAAAAGACCTTATCGATAGTCACAAAGTTCTGGTAGTGGATCTGGACTACCTTTATTGGTAAGTTGAAAGTTTTCTATTTATAAATACAAATGGCTAGGGGCTGGAGAGATGGCTCAGTGGTTAAGAGCTCTTGCAGAGGACCCAGGTTCAATTCCCAGCACCCACATGGCGGCTAAGAACCGTCTTTAAGTCCAGTTCCAGGGGAATCCGACGCCTTCTTCTGACCTCTGCCCTCTTCTGTCCCTTGCACAACACAGGTGCACCAACCTACATGCAGATAGTACACTTGTACACATTAAATAAATAAATAAACAAATAAACAAAAATAAATAAATAAAATGGCAGGGCTGAAGAGGTGGCTCAGTGGCTCAGAACACTGGCTGCTCTTGCAGAGGACCCAGGTTTGGTTCCCAACACCCACATGGCAGCTAACAACTCTCTATAACTCCTGTTCCAAGGGGATCTGACACCCACTTCTAGCCTCCCATGGTGCATTTACATACATGCAGACAAAACATTAATACACATTAAAAAAAATCAAAAACATGTTTAAAAATAATATAGGCACATTTTCTAATTAGAAAAAAATACATGATGAAATTATTTAAAATAAGACATGTAAACCAGACAGGCCTGGTGGCACATGACTTTGATCCTAGCACTCAGGAGGTAGAGGCAAGCAGATCTCTTGAGTTCAAGGCCAGCCTTGAATGCAATTCCCATTCTTCTGTAAGCACCAAATCCTGTTTCCTCAGATTGTTTCAGATGTTCTGTCTCCAGCCTTGGGTAGTTCTTTTACGTGAGCATGCTGACAAGTCTCAAAAGGGCCCCCTTTGTTTTTTTAATAGGCAAGGGGGCTGGAGAGATGGCTCAGCGGTTAAGTGCACTGACTGCTCTTACAGAGGACGCCGGGTTTGATTCCCAGCACCCACATGGTGGCGCATGCCTTTAATCCTAGCTCTTGGAAGGCAGAGGCAGGTGGACCTCTGTAAGTTCAAGGGCAGCCTGGTCTACAGAGTGAGTTCCAGGCCAGCTGGCGGCTTTAGGGAGACCCTGTCTCAAAAAAAAAAAGAAAGTAGAATAGGCAAGATAAAGCTGTAAGCCAGAACAAAATGAAACACACACACACACACATACATACATACATACATACATATATATATATATATAGAGAGAGAGAGAGAGAGAGAGAGAGAGACAGAGAGACAGAGAGACAGAGAAAGAGAGAGAAAGGATATACAAGTTAAACACCAGGAAATACTGCTACATACATAGCCAATCTTATGGCTAAGACTAACAGTGTTAAATGTTAATGAGGATATAAATAACTTGGAATTTCATACATAGCTGACTAGAATACTAAATGGTACAGCCACTTTGAAAGATAATTTTTGACAGGTAACTAAAATGTTAAGTGTGTACATTCTATACAATAAACCAATTCTTTCCCTATTTACCCAAGAGATATTAAACACATGTCCATACAGATCTGAAGGTATGAATGTTCATAGCAACCATAGTCTCATAGGCCTAAAGTAGAAATAGCCAGAAGCCCACAGTTGGCAAATGGATAGACAAATTATAGCATATTCATATAGTAGAATATGACTTGTCAGTATAGAGGAACAAATCAGTAGCAAGAGATTCATTTCAAAAGGATTGTATAGCTACATTTATATATATAGTATATATATATTATATATAGTATATATACACTACATATTATATAGTATATATATACTACATATTATACATATAGTATATATACTATATATATAATATGTAGCTATACTATTTATTTATTTATTTATTTATTTATTTATTTATTTTGGTCTTTTTGAGACAGGGTCTCCCTGTAGCCCCAGCTATCCTGGAACTCACTCTGTAGACCAGGCTGGCCTTGAACTCACAAAGATCAGCTACCTCTGCCTCCCAAGTGCTAGGATTAAAGGCGTGTGCCACCATGCCTGGCAATTATATGTATTTCTATGATATTCTAGGAAAGGATATCATAGAAACAATAGTGGTGAATACCAGGAGAGTAGGGAAGATTCAATCTTAAAAAGTAGAAATTGTTTTAGGCAATGAAAATACTCTGTGTCTTAAATATGTTCTTGGTGATTGGGTCATTCATCAAAATTTACTGCTCAGTTCTCAAAAAGTGTAATTTTATTATATATAAATTATATCCTGACTTGAACATTACAGAAAAAGTCTGTGCTTAATAATATGTGATATAAGTCAGTTTAGGTTTGCACAATTCCTCCTGTTTTAGATGCACTTCTAACCAGGAACATCATGGTTTTGGGTTTTTTTTTTTTATACAATGACTGCTAGTGCTTCTAAAAATTAAAGGTAAAGTTCCTACTGTACTTCAGGTATTATCCCCAGTTAATACCTATGTTCCGTGAGCTGGGGATATGATTCAGGTGCAGCAGTGAGAAGGTGTGTGTGTGTGCTGTGATGATGTTAGAGCTAGACAGACAGCACACCAAGAAAATGGGCATTCACTAAGCAGCTTATGACGGGAATAAATTTATGGATTCTAAAAGTTGAAATACTGGAAGTAACGGGAATGTAGTTAAATGGGCATAGTGAAAGCTGGGGCTGGGCCAGATCTTCTAGGGTCTTAGAGACTGAGTTTGAGGAGTTTTGATTATCATTTAGATTTTGCTGCATAGTAAACCTTCCCAAACTTAGTTGTTTAAAGCCATAATAGACTTTTTTTTTCCTCATGATTATATGAATCTGCTGGCTAATTTGTACATGGGAATATCTGGTGCTTCTGTCTAAGAGCATAAAGAAGGGGCAATCTGCAATACATAAGTGTTTATGAAATCTTTGCTTGCTGCACATTTGCAATTCTGTTTCTCAAAAGAAGTTGCTTATTTATCTAAAGCCAGAGTCTGTGGGCAAGGAGACTTCTGAGTTGACTGTTTTTGCAAAGTCTATCCCAGTGATGAATTTGTGTATGATTTTAGAATACATCATACATAGGTTTTCTTTCTTTTTTTTTTTTTTGTTGTTGTTGTTGGGTTTTTTTTGGTATTTTTGAGACAGGGTCTCCCTTTTAGTACCAGCTGTCCTGGAGCTCGCTCTGTAGACCAGGCTGGCCTTGAACCCACAGAGATCCACCTACCTCTGCCTCCCGAGTGCTGGGATCAAAGGTGTGCACCACACCCGGCTATTTTTTTTTTTTAAATACTATATTTGAACATTAGAGCTCCTTTTTTTTGCATTGGAGTTCATTTGGATATACCAGGCTTTTTGATGGGATGGCTTAATTGCACCCCTTTGTTAGTCTTAATGGAGTATTTTCATCAAGAGCTCAAAACTCTTTTCTTTTCTGTAAAGGTTCAGCAAACTATTGCCAAACAGATTCAGATGGTTCGGCAGGTTGGTAAAGGCCATGATGGAGAAGTCTGGATGGGTAAATGGCGCGGTGAGAAAGTGGCAGTCAAGGTGTTTTTTACCATTGAGGAAGCCAGCTGGTTTCGAGAAACAGAAATCAGACGGTGCTAATGCACCATGAAAATATACTCGGTAAGTACCATTTGACTTCAGAAAGTTCCTTATCTAGCAGGATTATTCGGGTACAGATGAGAGCCTGCCATATCATATAGGGATTCAACTATGTGTGTGGAGCTAAAAAGAAATCCAGCAGAACTCAGAATTGAAATAAATACAGGGGGCTAGAGAGATGCCTCAGTGGTTAAGAGCATCAGGTACTCTCACAGAAGACCTAGGTTCGGTTCCTAGCACTCACACATGGTGGCTAAGAACCATCTCTAACTCCAGTTCCAGAGACTCTAACACCCTTTTCTGGCCTCTGCAGTTTTGCCTGCTTGTGGCGCACTTAGATACATGCAGGCAAAACACTCATGAATTTTTAAAAAATAATATTGAATTTAAAATAAATGTAACAGGCCTAAATAAAGCAAGCACTTTATTTACTACTTGACTGAAGCAGCGTTGAGTTTCAAATGGACAGCAAATGCTGGTTTACTGGATTTACATGATAATGAAAACCAAGTCACCTGTAGAGTACTTAGTTTTCTAGGGTAACTTTAACTACATATCTATCCCTTTTACCCTTTGTTACCAGAAGAACCCAGTAAATAGCTTCATTGCATGATACATATTCCTTTCCCATTTGATTTACACAGTAGTGAAATAACGTAGGTATCTGACCAGCAGAGTGCAGAACAGGTCTAGCTTTCCTGACCTTTCCATCTACTATTTTACTGCCCCTTAATTTGGAAGGTACATAGCCCGTTGTCAAGTACAAATGAAATGTTTGTATTCACTTCCTGTTGCTGCTATAACAAATTAACATGATCTTGTGGCTACTGGACTGGGCTTACTTGTTAAACGGCTTGTCTAATAAGCATAGAGACCTGAGTTTAGAGCTTCAGAACTCAAAAAAACAAGTGTCGTGGCATATGCTTGTAATCCCAGGGATGGTGAGATGAGAGGTGAGGAAAGGCAGACCCTCGAGTTCTCTTGTCAGCTAGGCAGAGGCAGGGGGATCTCTCTGAGTTCAAGGCCAGCATGGTCTACAGAGTGAATTCCAGGCCAGCTGGGGCTATAGGGAAACCCTGTCTCAAAAAAAAAAAAAAAAAGGATTCGTAGATCAGGTAGCCAGTGTGGGCTGGAAAGAAAAGACATTGGGAGAAGGCATCGATAATAGAACATTAGAGGTTGGCCTTGTTATGAGCCAACTCCTGGTTAAGCATTTTAATCTTTATTTTATTTAAAAAAATTTTTTTTTTATTAATTTTATTTATTTCTGTATGTGTATGAATGTACTGTCTGCATGCAAGTTTGTGCACCCGTGTCGTGCAACGCCGCGGAGGTCAGAAGAGGGTATCGGATTCCCCTGGAACTGGAGTTCTCCTGGAATTGGAGTTTCAGACGGTTCTTAGCTGCCATGTGGGTGCTGGGGATCGAACCGGCGTCCTCTGTAAGAGCGGTCGGCGCTCTTAACCGCTAGGCTATCTCTCCAGCCCCTTAATCTTTATTTTAAAATATCTATTTGGGGGGGCATGGTGATTCAGACTTTTAATCTTACATAGCACTCAGGAGGCAGGAGCAGGTGGCAGTTCTCTGAGATTCCGGCCAGCCTGGTCTACGTAGTTCCAGGCCAGCTGATGGTACAGAGACACCCTGTCTCAAGAAAATAAATAATCTACTTTTCAAATTAAAATTGAGCCGGGCGTGGTGGCGCACGCCTTTAATCCTAGAACTTGGGAGGCAGAGGCAGGCGGATCTTTGTGAGTTCAAGGCCAGCCTGGTCTACAGAGTGAGTTCCAGGACAGCTGGGGCTCCAGGGAGACCCTGTCTTGAAAAGACAAAAAAGACCCTCCCCCCCAAAAATAAATAAAAATAAAATTGAGAGCTTTTCTTTTTGTCAGGAGTTTTGTTTTTGTTTTAGACAGGATTTTGTTCTGTAGCTCTGACAGGCCTCCAGCCTCAGCCTCCTGTATACTGGGATTTACAAGTGTGTGCTGTCACTCCCAGCCAAAGAGCCTTTCCAATAGAGAATTCTGTGGGTTAATAGGAGTTGTAGATTATTGCATAATATGTGATATTTTTCTTAATCATATTCTTATCACTTCTGTGATTAATGTTGAGTATATCATAAATTAGCCAAATGTGTTGGTTAGTACATGCCTGTAATCCCAGCACTCAGGAGGCTGAGTCAGGAGGATCACAGTTTCCATACAACCTGGACTACATACATGACTCTGTCTCAAGCAAGAAAATATTGTATATATGGTACAAATAAAATTTTTGGTAACAGATTCAAAAGATGTTGTTAGTCACATGATAGTACTATATATACATTATATGTAGTTCATTCCTACTATCCCAAATATGCATTAATAATTCCTGGTTATCTCTGATGACAACTAACCTTTTTCTCATTAATTAAACAGGTTTTATAGCTGCAGACATTAAAGGCACAGGTTCCTGGACTCAGCTCTATTTGATTACTGATTACCATGAAAATGGATCTCTCTATGATTTCCTGAAATGTGCCACGCTAGACACCAGAGCCTTGCTCAAATTGGCTTATTCGGCTGCTTGTGGTCTGTGCCACCTCCACACAGAAATTTATGGTACCCAAGGAAAGCCTGCAATTGCTCATCGAGACCTAAAGAGCAAAAACATCCTCATCAAGAAAAATGGAAGTTGCTGTATTGCTGACTTGGGTCTGGCTGTTAAATTCAATAGGTAAGTAGTTCTTTGCCCACTGTTTTGGGAGTTATTTTAATCTCTAAAAGGTATTTACATTCAGTATCACAGTGGAATTTTTTTTGGATTTTTTTTGGTCTTTTTGATACAGGGTCTCCCTGTAGTCCCAGCTGTCCTGGAACTCACTCTGTAGACCAGGCTGGCCTTGAACTCACAAAGATCCACCTGCCTCTGCCTCCCGAGTGCTAGGATTAAAGGCATGCGCCACCACGCCCGGCTTTTTTTGGTTTCTTTTTATAAAACTGCATTTCACTGTATTTGGGGAAGGGGCAGTTGGGGTTCTGAGGATTGAATGCTAGGTCTTGTATATGCTAAGCAGGCACTTTCCTACTAAGTCACATCTCCAGTTAGCTTATAATTCTTGATCTGCTTTTTATGTATGTAGACATGTTCCTATTTCAGTTTACATGTCCTAATTCTTTCTGAAGATGCAATTTTCCATGATATATGTGTATTATAAATTACTCTTGTGACCTAAACAATGGCCATTAAGGTTATTTCAGTTTGTGTGTAACTTAAAAGTTGTGGTGGGCTAGAGAGATGGCTCAGTGGATAAGAGCACTGGCTGCTCTTTCAAAGAACCAGGGTTTGGTTCCCAGCACCCACATAGCAGCTAACACCTATCCTTAACTCCACTTCCAGGTAGTCCAACACCCTCTTCTGTTCTTAATGGATATTAAGGCATGCATATGTTGCAGTTATATACATGCAGACAGAACACTCACACAAAAATAAAATAAGTAAAATCTTAAGAAATAAATTTTACAATTGTCATGAGCATTATTGCATTGTATGTGTTATTCCGTTCTCAGAACTTGTACAAGTCTCTCTTGCTGATGGAGTTCCAGCGAAGGGAAGCCACTGGAAGAGTTACACATAGTAGATCATGGCATATTCTGTACTGTTGCCTAAGTGTGTCTGAATATGAGATAATAGTATGCTTCTCGATATTTTTTTTTTTTTTTTTGTCTTTTCGAGTCAGGGTCTCCCTGTAGCCCCAGCTGTCTTGGAATTCGCTCTGTAGACCAGGCTGGCCTTGAACTCACAACGATCTGATCCGCCTGCCTCTGCCTCCCAAGTGCTAGGATTAAAGGCGTGCACCACCACTCCTTGCGGAAGATATTGTCAATTTTTTAAATTGAAATAAGAATTTTAGGAAACTAAAAACTATTTTACTGTAGCTCTAGAGTGGAGCAGTTGTTAAAACATTTCAGAATTCATTTTAGGCTAGAAAATAAAAGTTCTGATTGAAACTATAAGAGCCATCTGGATCTACTTCCCTGGTCCCTTAACAGTGTTTTAGGGTAATGTAGTATTTGTTGGGTTAAGTATACATTGGATGCTGTATTTAGTTATTTTTCTAGTTGCTGAGACAAAGTACCTGACAAAAGCAACTAAAGGAAGGAATGGGTTGTTTTGGCTCATGGTTTGAGGGTACAGTCCATCACAGCAGAGAAAGGCAGGGGGAGCCTAAGGTGGCTGGTGACGTTGCGTCTAAGTCAAGAAGCACCTGGGGCTTGGCAGTTAAAAACACTGACTGTTCTTACAGAAGACCCAGGTTCAAATCCCAGTGCCCATATGGCAGCTAACAGCTGTCTGTAACTCCAGTTCCAGGGGATCCAATAACCTCTTCCAACTTCTGTGGGCATTGTATGGGTGCACTTACATACAGTACACACATACATATAAAATAAAAACAAATAAAAATTTTTGCATAAATTTTTATTGAAATTTTGTGTATTTCATACATAGCATCTCAGTCAGTCTTAATCACCACACCCTCCCTCAGCCCACCCCCAACTGGAATTCATACATTCTGTCATCTGTGTTAAGGCCTATTGTGCCAAATTAATCTCCCAGCCATTCCTCAGTGCAAGTTCATCCTCTGAGCTATTGTCAGCCTATCCAGAGTCCCTCACTTTAAGACGGCCAGTTTTGTTTGTTTGTTCATCTTTTTTGAGACAGTGTCTCTCTGTAGCCCCAACTGGGGCTGGAACTTACTCTGTAGACCAGGCTGGCTCCAAACCCACAGAGATCCACCTGCCTCAGCCTCCCGAGTGTTAGGACTAAAGGTGTGCGCCACCACGCCTGGCCTAAAGACAATTCCTAGTCGCCATGCGGGTGCTGGGAATTGAACCCGGGTCCTCTGCAAGAGCAATCGGTGCTCTTAACTGCTGAGCCATCTCTCCAGCCCCAAGATGACCAGTGCTTACCCAACAGTAATCAGCTCCCAATATTTCTTCAGCTAAGATTGAGTTCTGCTGACCATTTCCACATTTCCATGCTGGGTTTTGTCTGGTTGAGCTTGCGTGAGTCTTGTACATGCTGACACCATTACTGTAGGTTCATAGGAGCAGGGTCACAGGCACTTGTAGGATTCTATTTCTATATGGTCTTGCATTACCTCCCTGGTTTACAATCTTTCCACCCCCTTTTCTGCAATGTTCCCTGAGCCCTGGGTGCCTGAAGCTGAATATAGGAGACCTGTCCATGGACCCACATTCTTAGACTCCTAATCTCCATGGTTTTGCCATTTATATGACCTTTTGAGTTCCTGGCCTCCTGTTTGCATGAGAGAGCTTCCTTAATGAGAGTTAAAAGGTTAATTAGTGTCCTCTTGGCCCCTTGTTCTATGTTTTATGAGCCTTATGTGTAGAGGTTGCATTGTAGATGTACTGCTTAGGTGTGAGCAGTTCATAGTCACTATCTGTTTGTGATTAGTTGTGGGACTTTCTAATAGTCTTCAATAAGTAAACTTTTTTTTGCGTGTGTGTGTGTGTGTGTGTGTGTGTGTTTGAGACAGGGTCTCCCTGTAGCCCCAGCTGTCCTAGAACTCACTATGTAGACCAAGCTAGCCTTGAACTCAGAGAGATCCGCCTGCCTTTGCCTCCCCAGTGCTGGGATGAAAGGCGTGTGACACCATGCCCAGCCTAAGACCATTCTTAGCCACCATGTGGGTGCGAGAGCAGTCGGTGCTCTTAACTGCTGAGCCATCTCTCCAGCCCCCCCAAAGTCTTAATAGTTGTAACCATGCTCAAAAGAGTTGTGGCAGGACCTGAAGTGGCTGGTCACATTTTTTCTGTAGTCAGGAAACAGAGGTGAGTGTGATGATACTCATCTTGCTTTCTCCTTTTCATTTTTTTTTTTTTTTTTTTATCAGATTAGTATAATGGATATTATTAATTAGTTAGACCCAGAAGAAATAAATGTGACTTGAAAACGAGCTACAGTGCCGGCATTGTGGCGCACTCCTTTAAATCCTACACTTGGGAGCAGATGCAGGTAGATCTTTGTTGAGTTCAAGGCCAGCCTGGTCTACCGAGTGAGTTTTCCGGACAGCTGGGCTTACAGGAACCTGTCTCGAAGAAAAAAAAAAACAAAAGAACAGAGCTTACTATATGATAATGATAAAAATATTGATTCCCTTTTGCTTTAATATGCTTCTCAGACATAATTTTACTTTTTCATATGTTAAAATTTTTTTGTATTTATTTTTGTATTGTAGGAGCGTACTGTCTGCATGTAGGGTTTTGTGGCACCTGTGTTGTGCCTGCCGCATGGAAATAGAAGTGGCTTCAAGATTCCCCTGAACTGGATTAAACAGATATTCTCAGCCACCATGTTGGGTGCTGGGGATCAACACCCAGGTCCATCTGCAAGAGCAGATCGGCACTGCTTTAAGCCGCTAGGATCCATCTCTCCAACCCCCCATACCTTCTCTTTTTTAAAAATTTTTTTTATAATTTATTTATTTCTTGGTATGTGTAATGAATGTACTGTCTGCTGCAAGTCTGTGCATCTGCCGCGGAGGTCAGAAGAGGGTGTCGGATCCCTTGGCATTGGAGTTCTCCTCCGGATTGGAGTTTCGACAGTTCTGGCCGCCAGTGGGTGCTGGAGGGATCGAACACCGGCCTCGTAAAAAGCGTGATGCTCGTAACCACTAGCTCATCCTCCAGCCCCCATACTTGTCTCGAATCATTCAGTGAGTACCCTCCTGTCTTGTGTTGGGTTAAGATAGGGTTACGTGTAGTACAAATTGGACTCAAACGGTTTATTTATTACAGTATGGACTGACTATTATTATTCCTGAGCCACTACAACGGTAGGGATTGTCAGGCATGTGTCACCACCTGGGTTGTGATGCGGGGATTGGAAACCAGGGCCATTTTGCATTCTAGCCACTATATGCTACCATGAAGCCACATCCAACAGATCAACTATACCTTTCCTAGAACATGTACGTGGTGACAAATGCCTGACTTAAGCTGGCGTAAGTGTGTTTATGATTAATCCAGTGGAGTGAAAAGTCAGTTTGCTGGTGACATAGTTCTGAGGTTAAGAATCCTTCCGCTGGGCGTGGTGGTACACACTTTTTTTTTTTAATCTTTCGAAACAGGGTCGTCCCCCCTGTCAGCCCGCCACTGTCCTGGAAACTCACCCTGTAGACCGGCTGGCTCGCGTTGAACTCACAGAGATCTGCTGCCCTCTGCCTCCAGAGTGCTATGAGGCTGTGCGCCACCCATGCCCGGCTTTTTTTTTTTTTTTTTTTTTTTTTTTTTTTTTGGTACACACCTTTTATCCCAGCACTCTGTAGGCAGAGGCAGGCAGATCTCCGTGAGTTCAGACCAGTCTGGTCTACACAGTGAGTTCCAGCCCAGCTGGGACTATAGAGACCCTGTCTTAAAAGAAAAAAGAAGAAGAATACTGTCCTACAATAGGTAACAGTTTCTCATTCAATTTTGTTTCTAATGAACCTATAATATTCTATCTATGTACACCTTAGAATCATATAATACAAAACTCCAGTACCAGAACTGGGAGAGCTTGGTGAAATGAGGAGGTGGATGCTTATGTTAGGCACTAATGCTGAGTACTGCCACACAGTAGGTATGGCATACCTATAGAATGTTATTAAACTTTTTAGCATTTAATCAAAATATCAGTACTTAGCTTTATAGAGTATTTTCTATTAGAATTAAATCTTCAATTATAAATTTAAAAAAAGAATACTGTCCTATATCCTGCTAGGATGTTAATATAGTATGTAAAAGGTACTCCTTTTTATGTGTTGTTGTTGTTGTTGTTGTTGTTTTGTCTTTTTGAGGCAGGGTCTCCCTTAAGTCCCAGCTGTCCTGGAGCTCGCTGTGTAGACCAGGCTGGCCTTGAACTCACAGAGATTGGCCTGCCTCTGCCTCCTGAGAAGCGCTGGGATTAAAGGCATGTGCCACCACACCCAGCTAGGTGTACTGCTTTTTAAAAATCTATAAAGATGTTGAATTTCCTAATATATTTGACCCCAGGAATGCATGTTCAACAATGCAGGAATTTATACATTTTAGACAGAGAAACTTATAAAAATGTATCAGATAAGTTGTTTTTGGCCCTCAACCCCAACATTGTCTTCCTTCTTTTCAGTGATACAAATGAAGTGGATATTCCTTTAAATACCAAGGTGGGCACCAAACGCTACATGGACCCAGAAGTGCTGGATGAAACCCTGAATAAAAATCATTTCCAGCCCTATATAATGGCTGACATCTATAGCTTTGGCTTGATCATTTGGGAAATGACTCGTTGTTGTATCACAGGAGGTAGGAGTTTAAGTAGTGTTTCTGATTCTGTTTATTTAGCTGTCTTTTTTTTTTTATGTGTATGAATGTATTGTCTGCATGTAGGTTCGTGCACCCGTGTTGTGCAATGCCGTGGAGGTCAGAAGAGGGTGTCGGATTCCCCTGGAACTGAAGTTCTCCTGGAATTGGAGTTACAGATGGTTCTCAGCCGCCATGTGGGTGCTGGGGATTGAACCCGAGTCCTCTGCAAGAGCAGTCAGTGCTCTTAACCTCTAGGCCATCTCTCCAGCCCCTATTTAGCTGTCAATTTAAAAAATAATTATTGCCGGGCATGGTGCTTTAATCCTAGCACTCGGGCTAGGATTCAAGGCCAGCCTGGTCTACAGAGTGAGTTCTAGGACAGCTGGGGCTACAGGGAGACCCTGTCTCGAAAAAGCCAAAAAAACAAAATTAATATATATGTCACATATGTCAGGGTTTCTAAGGAATGCTCATAGAATCTGCGCTTTCACTGGAAGGACCCTTGAGTCCCAAGTTGTCTTTACTACACATATTTATTGCAGTGAAAAGGTACCTTAGGGGCTGGATAGATGGCCTAGCGGTTAAGAGCGCCGACTGCTCTTGCGGAGAACCTGGGTTCAATCCCCAGCACCCACATGGCGGCTGAGAACCGTCTGTAACTGCAATTCCAGGAGAACTCCAGTTCCAGGGGAATCCGACGCCCTCTTCTGACCTCCGTGGCATTGTACGACAGAGGTGCATAAACCTACATGCAGACAGTACTTTCATACACATAAAAATAAATTAATTAATTAAAAAAAAAGAAAAAGAAAAGGTACCTTAAAGTCAACTGAGGAGAAAAGGTGCTTAGATCAAAATTCAGAGAAAACCAGGAGATAAATGGTTAATTCCTCTCTCAATAAACTGTGACCCCTTGTGAAGTATTCATTTAAGCTCACTAGTCAGCATCCATTGAATTTTTTTTTTTTTTTTTTTTTTTTTTTTTTTTTTTTTTTTTTTT
>VZQC01009243.1:465013-487319 GCA_009823505.1 Rhizomys pruinosus
TTAAAAAAAAAAAAAAAAGAAAGGCATGTGCCACCACACCCAGGCCTAAAACAGTTCTTAGCTGCCATGTGGGTGCTGGGAATCACACCCAGGTCCTCTGCAAAAGCAGTCAGTGCTCTTAGCCACTGAGCCATCTCTCTAGCCCCTCAAGTGCTCTTTCAGAGAGAGAGAGAGAAAGTGAGAAGGAAGGAAGGAAGGAAGGAAGGAAGGAAGGAAGGAAGGAAGGAGAGAGGGAGGGAGGGAGGGAGGAGAGAGAGCAAGAGAGAACTATATACTGTTAAAGGTGGAGGAAATAACAGGCCATAAATAATATAAAACATTTGCCAGGCATGGTGGTACAGGCCTTTAATCCTAGCACTTTGTGAGTTCAAGGCCAGCCTGGTCTACAGAGTGAGTTCCAGGACAGCTGGGGCTACAGGGAGACCCTGTCTCCAAAAGACCAAAAAAAAATAATAATAATAATAATAGAAAACATTTAATATTAAAAGTAGATGGGCGTTGGAGAGATGGCCTAGCAGTTAAGAGTACCGACTGCTCTTGCAGAGGACCCGGGATCAATCCCCAGCACCCACATGGCAGCTAAGAACGTCTTTAACTCCAGTTTCAGGGGAATCTAACCCTCTTCTGACCTCCATGGCATTGCATGACACAGGTGCAACAAACCTACATGCAGACCGTAAAAACAAAAAAATTTAAAAATTTTTTAAAAAGTAAAAAAAAAAAATCCTTAATGAGAGTAAAGAGGGGGAAAAAAGAAAAAATAAATAAAATAAAATAAAAGTAGACCACCCAGACTGTCTTCTCCTTATATAGAAATCTATTTGTTAATACTGCAGCTCAGTGACAGATGTTGTATAGATGGGTAGATCTTGTCCCACCACCATGTTTGTGCTCACTGTGTTTTCTCACCCCTACAAGAATAGTGGAAGAATACCAATTGCCATATTATAACATGGTACCCAGTGACCCATCCTATGAAGACATGCGTGAGTTTGTGTGTGTCAAGCGTTTGCGGCCAATCGTGTCTAACCGGTGGAACAGTGATGAAGTAAGCTGGAGCTCAGCCCCCGAAAAGTGCTTGGTGTATGTTTTGTTGCTCTGCTTACCAGATTTTCTTTTCATCTCCTTAGTGTCTCCGAGCAGTTTTGAAGCTAATGTCAGAGTGCTGGGCCCATAATCCAGCCTCCAGACTCACAGCATTGAGAATCAAGAAGACACTTGCCAAGATGGTTGAATCTCAAGATGTAAAGATATGACAGTTAAACACTTGTGAGGGAGAATCTAGACTGCAAGAACTCCACCCCAGGACAGGTGGAATTAGCATGAGAATAGGACATTGGCTTGGTTCTCAGCCTCCTTCCTCACAGGTCAGAAGAGGGTGTCGGATTCCCCTGGAACTGGAGTTCTCCTGGAATTGGAGTTTCAGAAGGCTGGCTCTCGGCCGCCATGTGGGTGCTGGGGATCGAACCTGGGTCCTCTGCAAGAGAGTAGGCGCTCCTAACCACGAGGCCATCTCTCCAGCCCCTCAGTAATTTTTTTTAAAGGGAAGATATTGACTTTCCACAGAGGCCTGTATTTGACAACTGGGGAGCAGGCATATGAGGCCAAGTGTCTGTTCTGGAAATGGAAAAAGAATTAACTAAAGTCCTGGAAAATCTGTCTACCTTAGCCTCTGAGACTGAAGACTGCCATCTATTAAAATTTGCTAAAGCTCACCTGATTAAACAGAAAAGGAATGAAGATTATTTGGCCCCGGAAATTCCTTATCAAGAGCAGGCCTGGGAGAAACAGCGGGCCCAGCGGGTCCTAGAGGCCCTGGAGGCCCTGGAGGTCAAACAGGCCCAGCAAGAGTTTTTAAATAGGCTGCGGCTGCCCCGGTGCTTTCCAAAAAGACACATGTGGTAGCAAGTCACAAGTTCTTACTTGAAGTTCTAAGACTTATTCTTCATCGACTCACTTGTCTGAAGAACAATTTCCATTTTCCTAGTGTTCCTGGATAAAAATAAAGCTATTTTGCTTATAAAAAATAAATAAATAAATAAAGGGAAGATATTTATATGTGAATGTGCTTTATTCGTAACACTTGCCTGCATCTTCCCAACCATATTTTATATACCTTATTACCATACGAATCAGCTCATATGGACTTCATATCCTATCCCTAAGGAGAGAAATGTTTTAAAGTAGAACTTCGTGAATTTTCAGAACTCGTGCCTTTGAAAACTCTAGTCAGAAATTTCATTAAGATAATGCTTCAACTAAAGTTTGAGAATATTGAGGAAATCTTGATATATTTTTGACTGGATAAACTATGAATCCTGAAAATCACCTGTTAATAAAATATGTAAAGAAAGTCAAACTTCATTCATAGAAATGTTAAAAAATAGTGTGAGACAAAAAGTGACATATTATTTGAGGCCTCTGTAATGATTTTTCTAATTAATTTGGTCTTATAAAAGAGCTATCAATAATTAATTGTAAGACAAGCAGTAAGTACTCTAGTTACTTGGTCACTGCCTAGCCCACTACTCCTTGTAAAAATAGTAACAGGCTTTAAAAGGCAAGTGCTATTATACTCCTTATTTGCAATCCTAAAATCTAAAGTTTCATTATTCTTAAATTTGAAGTTTGCCAGGCATGGTAGCATATGCCTTTAATCTCAGCACTCAAGAGGCAGAGGCAAGTGGATCACTGTGAGTTTCAGGACAGCTGGAACTACAGGGAGACCCTGTTTCAAGAAAAAAATTTTTTTTGAGGAAATTTATCTAGTAAGTGAAATATTTGAAGACTACCATGGGGATCAGTAAAATGATAAAGACACTTGACTCCAACCCCGACAACCTGTTTGCTCTCTGGGACCTGGTGGAAGGAGAGAACCCACTTCCATAAGTAGCCCAGCCTCCACATGGCACACGGCACACACACATGCACACAAGCACATGCAACTCCACACAGCACATGGTGCACACACACAAGTAAGTGGAGTTTATATTTTTAAAAATACATCAGACCAATAAAAGAAATTATAATGTAGTTCCTTAGTTAATAACTTGAAAAAACTCTGAAGCTGTGGTTTGGCCCACTTAAGTCAGCCATCCTTTTTTAAATAATTAAAATATAGAAGCCAAAACCCAAACTACCTAAAGAGAAATAGCAAAAGCAATCCACAAAGAAAATCCTCATGAATCCCAATTGTTCTGGTGGGTAATTTTCTAGGATTAAAGGCATTTTTTTTTTTTTTTTGTCTTTTTGAGACAGGGTCTCCCTGTAGCCCCAGCTGTCCTGGAATTTGCTCTGTAGACCAGGCTGGCCTTGAACTCACAAAGATCCACCTGCCTCTACCTCCCAAGTGCTAGGATTAAGGATTAAAGGCATTTTAAGATTTGCTTCAATTTGATCATTCTTTACTGTGCTTTCTTAGTAAGTTTCTAAGTATAAAATCTACATCTGACTTCTCTGGAAATATTTTTATGAAATATACTTTTTTTTTTTTTTTGTCTTTTCGAGACAGGGTCTCCCTGTAGCCCCAGCTGTCCTGGAATTCACTCTGTAGACCAGGCTGGCCTTGAACTCAAAAAGATCCGCCTGCCTCTGCCTCCCAAGTGCTAGGATTAAAGGCGTGCGCCACCACGTCCGGCTGAAATACACTTTAATCAACATTTTATGTTACCTTTCCAGTGTCCAGAAATGTTTCTAAGTTTAGAAAGTTGACCTTTTGCCTTTGTAAACTATTGTCCTAGAATGTGCCAGTTTTTAATTTATTCATGTTAAGAATATTCAGTACCTTTTTCCTTTTTGGATGTTTTTCTTGTTTAGAATAACATTATATTAATTTCTAAAGATCCATGCATCTCTGAGTTGGCCCAAGATCAAATTGGATATTGAATAACATATTCCCAGGTATATAAGTTAAAGTACATGTCTTTTCTTTTTTTTTTTTTCTTGGTCTTTTCAAGACAGGGTCTCCCTGTAACCCCAGCAGTCCTGGAACTCACTGTGTAGACCAGGCTGGCCTTGAACTCACAGAGATCCGCCTGCCTCTGCCTCCTGAGTGCTGGGATTATAGGTGTGTGCCACCACACCCGGCCTTTTTTTTTTTTTTGAGATGTTTTTTCATGTACATACTGTTTTGAAATGTTTCCAAATGTCAGAATAATTTCAACAGAAATATAACTCAATATTTTAAAAAACAGGTTGTCACTTGGGAGGCAGAGGCAGGCAGATCTCTGTGAGTTCAAAGCCAGCCTGGTCTAGAAAGCGAGTTCCAGGACAGCTGGAGCTATAGGGAGACCTTGTCTCCAAAAAACCAAAAAAAAGGTGGTATAGCCTTTGTGGTAATAATATTAATTGACTTGAGTCAGATGTTAACAAGGTAACAAGACAGTATAAGTTCATCTAATGTCTCCGCTGTGAGCCACGGTGGAAACTATGGCAAGATCTGTTCATTCAAGGGCAGCAGCATGTGCCTCCACATGGAAAGGTCGTCCCATAAGGAAATCTTATGAATATGGCTTTTACAAAGGATTAGACCTATTATTTTAACTTTAGGTTATGCTCTGTACTTTGCTTTCAAGTGATATTATTTAAGCTCTTTTAGTGACCTTTGTTCTTCCCACTAAAAAACTAAAATGTAGTATATATTGTATAAAATGAAAATAATATAGCTTACTTAGGAAAACTGTAAATAGGCATTGACGAAAGGGTAAAAGCAAGAATTTTTATTATGCAGTTGTAAAACACCAAAAATCCAGATTCATCTTTGATATGTAACACACTAAATGTATTTTGTACAGTATCTGGTTTAAAGGTGCCTTATTAAGTTTACCATTAATTGCTTTGTTCTATATACAGATTATGTCCAGTGTATCATTTCTCAGTAAATAACCTTATTTTAGTATACTTCAGTAATGTGTTTCATGATTCTCTTCTTGGACTGTATTGTGTATCATCAGAAACCATCTCTTGGGATTTTGTAACAAATAAGTAGCCATGCACACTTTCTTGAGCTTGCATTTCAGCTTTGGCAGCCCAGCATGGAGCATGCCTAGGTAAGTGAGCACATGTTTTTGCCTTTGTGTAGAGAAATGACATAAACCTATAGCAAAGGGATTTTTCTTTTTATATTAAAATTTTTTCCTGATTATAAAAATATGTGTTTATGGCAGAAGTTTTAGGAAACAGGAAAAAATTAAGAAGCAAATAAAAATCACTTACTTTTATCATAAAATATCACTACAATTTACATTTGAATTTTTTTTCTGTATTTTCCTTCATAGTATTAATATCATAGTATGCCATTACATGGCCATTAAAAACATCCATTTCTCTGTTCCTTTCCAGTCTTACCAAGGCTGCCCTTAAACTCAGCTCAAGCAGTTCTCAGCCTCCCTGTATGGCTAGATCAGGTACCATAGTACTCAGCTCTGAAATACTTTTTTTTGAGACAGGGTCTCCCTTTAGTCCCAGCTGGTCTAGAGCTCGTTCTATAGACCAGGATGGCCTTCAACTCACAGAGATCCACCTGCCTCAGCTTGAAATACTTCTTTTTAAACTAACTGCATAATCACATATAGGGAGTAATAAATTACTCCTAAGATCTCCTGTTCATTATTTCAGTTACTTTCATTGTTGGAGTTTGAGTTGGGGGATTAGGGGGGGGATTCTTCCTGTATAGTCCAGGCTGGCCTCAAGTTCTGCATGCACTCTAGCCCTCTACTACTGAGCTGTATCTCCAGCCTTTTCAAGGTTTTGGAAAACTTAGCATATATTGAAATCATTGTACATAAACTTTTATTTTCTTTGTTATATCCTAAATATTGATATGAACTTTAAAATCTTATTCACAATAAAGGAAACTTAAGGTTCTTGATAAAAATTGTCACGCTGCTGCCCAGACAGGTTCTCATTTTAACTCCCACAAGGATTTCATCTTTCTTCTGGACTGGGTCATTTCTTCAGGGCTTTTCCTCTTTTTTTTTAAATATTTTTTTGCCAGGCATGGTGGCACACACCTCTAATCCCAGCACTCAGGAGGCAGAGGCAGGTGGATCTCTGTGAGTTCAAGGCCAGCCTGCTTTACATAGCGAGCTCCAGGCCAGCTGGGACTAAAGGGAAACCCTGTCTCAAAAAGATCAAAAAAAATTTTTTTTATTTTGTTTGTATGTGAGTGTATTTCCCATGTATATAAGTACATCCATGTCCTGCAGTGCCCTCAGAAATCAGAAGTGGGCATTGGGTCCCTTGGAACTAGAGTCGTGGACATAGCCGCAGTGTAGGTACTAGGAATCTAACCTGGGTCCTCTGCAAAAGCAGGTAGTACTCTTTTTTTTGGGGGGGGGTCTTTTTGGAGACAGGGTCTCCCTGTAGCTCTGGCTGTCCTGGAACTCGTTCTGTAGACCAGGCTGGCCTTGAACTCACAAAGATCTGCCTGCCTCTGCCTCCCAAGTGCTAGGATTAAAGGTGTGGGCCACCATGCCAGGTGGTAGTACTCTTTAAACTCTGAACCATCTCTCCAGCCCCAAGGCTTTTCTTTCTTGATAAGGTACATTTATGTGTCCTTACAGTGTTCCTGATGTACTGTAAAGTAAATTCTTGGATAGCTTTCTTTGTCCTACAGTGCATTATATTACCACTGCATTGAGGCTCACTTCCTACAAAGTGCTATTTCCATTTTCTGTGTAAACTCCATTTGCACCTCTCATCACTTTAGGGACCCAGACCAGTTTTCTTCTTAGAAGAGTCAGCACTGGTTTATGTCCCTCAAAATCATGTTTAGAGATGATTGCATTCTTGAAGCAATCCCAGTTTATGTCAATGTAAGACATTATGTTACTCTTTCTTGCTATGACAAAATATTTAACAATAACAGCTTCAGGGAGCAGAGTTTCATTTTGGTTTTGGGGCTATCAGTCTAGGGTGGCTGCCTCTTCTCATATCCTGGATACGGCAAGAAGCTGCTAGTGATTTCAAGGCACTTGCTAGACAAGTCCTTAAATGCTTGCCTCACAAACATGAAGATGTGTTTAATCACTAGTACCTGTGTAAAGAGCCAAGCATGATGGGGGTGTCATGGCCAGTGCATCCCACTGAGGCACCACGCCTGGAGTCCTGGGCAGTGCATCCCACTGAGGCACCATGCCTGGAGTTGGCAGTGCCAGTCACTTGTTTAAGACGGTAACTCATAGGGGCTGGAGAGATGGCCTAGCGGTTAAGAGCGTTGACCGCACTTGCAGAGGACCCAGGTTCGATCCCCATCACCCACATGGCGGCTGAGAACCATCTTTTTTTTTTTTTTTTTTTTTGTNTTGTAAGTATTTCTTTTGCACAGCCCCTTGATCTTTTGTCCAAGCAGTTGGGAGTGATGCATATTGGAAACAACAACCACCACCACCACCACCACCAGAACAACAACAGAAAGGACTGCATCAAAGAACTGACTGAAACAGTGAACTTCTGCTCAAAACAGTCAACTTCCACATGGAGAATTTTGAGAAAGACTGAGAAAGAGACGCAAAGCATGCTTGGCAGAATGCAAGAGCTCTGGTGGGGTGGGGACATGGGGGGGACACGGGTCTAGATTTGATAATCTTGTACAAAATATATATATAAAAAATAAAAAAAATACCACATCTGGAAAAAAAAAAGAAGGCATGTCTTCAAGCAGGCTTAAGCAGAGAGGGAATGGAAATCTGGTGAAGTTTAAGAACTCTCAAAGCCTAACTAGGCAAGGCCACACCTCCTAAAACCTCTCCAAACATTGCCACCAACTGGGGACAAAATTTCAAGATACTTGGAACTTACTGAGCTTACATAAATTTATGCAAAACACTCATACACATAAAATAAATATAATGAATAAAATAATTTAAATGAAAAATAATGAATAAATGAATAAACTATATTGTAGGGGCCAGAGAGAAGGTTCAGTGGTTAAGAGGACTGGTTGCTCTTCCAGAGGACCTGGGTTTAGTTCCCATCACTCATATGGCAGCTGACAACAGTCAGTAACTCCAGGTCCAGAGGAGCCAATGGCCTCTTCTGGCTTCTACAGGCTTTGCACACATGTGGCAAACTTATATACATATAGGCCAAACACTCACACATGGAAAAATAAAATTGGGCTGGAGAGATGGCCTAGCAGTTAAGAGCACCGAGTACTCTTGCAGAGGACCTGGGTTTGATCCCCAGCACCCACATGATGGCTGAGAACCGTCTTTAACTCCAGTTCCAGGGGAATCTGATACCCTCTTCTGACCTCCGCGGCATTGCATGACATGGGTGCACAAACCTACATGCAGACAGTATATTTAAACACATACAAAAACAAATAAAATTAAAAAAAAAACAAACTATATTTAGATTCCATCTCTCTCTAGTCAGAATGGGTATTATCAAGAAAATAAACAGCAAATGCTGGCAAAGAAGTTGGGGGAAAGAGAAGAAGGAAGAAGAATCCCTGTATAGTAAGTAAGTATAGTATGGGAAAGTAAATATTAGTGTAGCCACTATGGAAATCAATATGGAAGTTCCTCATAAAACTGAAAATAGAATTATCTTATGATCTTGCTATACCACTTCTGGGTCTTTATTGAAATAATGTAGGTCAGTTTACCACAGAGATGCTTCCACACTCTCATTTGTGTTCTTTTTTAAAATGACACATATTTATTCATTTATTTATTTATTTTGTGGGGGGTATGGGGTCCCATGGATTAAATTCAGGCCCTCAGGCTTGGTGACAAGCACCTGAGCCATCTCCCTCTGCAAACTCATGTTTATTGTAACACTCTTCACAATAGCCAAATTAGAATCAGCCATGTTGCCCTTTTTTAAAAAAAAAAATCCACTGAATTGGGCTAGAGAGATGGCTCAGCTCTTAAGAGCCCTGGCTGCTCTTACAGAGGACTAAGGTTTTGTTACCAGCAGCAAGATGATGGTTATTAACTGTTCGTAACTCCAGTTGCATGTCATCCAATGCCTTCTTCTGGTCTCCCTGGATATTGCATACATGGGTGAACTTACATACATATAGGCAAAACACTCGCACACATTAAAAAGTATTAACAAATAAAAATTTTAAATCCAGTGAATGTACTATATTAGAATTATACACAAATGTGAGAGTTTTCATGTAAAACAACCAGTAACTTACTCAGTATTTGTTTTCTTTTTGTTATTTGTTTGTTTTTTGAGACAGGGTCTCCCTGTAGCCCCAGTTGACCTGGAAGTTTCTTTTTAAAAATTTTTTTAAATATGTTTGAGTGTTGCCGGGCGTGGTGGAGCACGCCTTTAATCCTAGCACTTGGGAGGCAGAGGCAGGTGGATCTCTGTGAGTTCAAGGCCAGCCTGGTCTACAGAGTGAGTTCCAGGCCAGATGGGACTACAGGGAGACCTTGTCTCAAAAAGACCAAAAAAAAATATGTTTGAGTGTATTGCTTGCATGTATGTAAGTGCACCCATGTCATGCAATGCCCCCAGGTCAGAAGAGGGCATCGGATCCCTGGAACTGGAGTTCAACTACAGATGGTTGTTAGCTGCCATGTAGGTGCTAGGAAGTGAACCCAGATCTTCTGAAAGAGAAGCCAGTGCTCTTAACCACTAAGCTCTCTCTCCAGCCCCATCCTGGATCTTCCTATGTAGAGCAGCCTCACAGAGATCTATCTGCCTCTGCCTCCCAAGTACTATGATTAGAGTCCTATGCCACCATGCCCAGACCATACTCAGTATTTTCTTTTCTTTTATTAATTTTATTTATTTTTTTATGTGTATGAATATACCGTCTGCAATTTATTTGTTTGTTTGTTTGTGGGATCTTTTGAGACAGGGTCTCCTTTTAGTGCCAGCTGGCCTGGAGCTTGCTCTGTAGAGCAGGCTGGCCTTCAACTCACAGAGAGATTTGCCTGCCTCCACCTCCTGAGTGCTGGGATTAAAAGCATGCACCACCACACCTGGCTCTTTATTTATTATTATTATTATTATTATTATTATTATAACAATAATAATTATTTATTTTTTGTCTTTTTTTTCTCTTTTTGAGACAGGGTCTCCCTTTAGTCTCAGCTGGCCTGGAGCTCACTTTGTAGACCAGGCTGGCCTTGAACTCACAGAGATCTGCCTGCCTCTGCCTCCCAAGTGCTAGGATTAAAGGCATGCGCCACCACGCCCGGCCGAACTCTTCCTTTTATACGTTCCCTTGGTTCTATCACAGCAACAGAAAAGTGACTAATACACCCCATATAAAAGGAAGAATGACAAATGATGGTCAAATTTTAATATTTAGTTTCTTAAAGGAAGACTACATATTGTGGTTACTGAACAGGGTTAGAAATTTTAAAGTTTTGGGTGGGCGGGAACCGGGGTCGCAGGGGAGACGCCATAACGCGCCAGGCCAGGTAAACAGCTCCTGAGCTCTAGGCGGGGTCTGGCGGGGGGCAGCTGGGAGAGGGTCTCGCTGTGAACCCGTCTACGGGGTCCCCGGCCCAGAGGGACCGCGCTCGGGTGAGCAGGGTCGCGTTTCCCTCTGCTCTGGTCCCGGCTGGACTTGTGGGCGGGAACCGGGGTCGCAGGGGAGACGCCATAACGCGCCAGGCCAGGTAAACAGCTCCTGAGCTCTAGGCGGGGTCTGGCGGGGGGCAGCTGGGAGAGGGTCTCGCTGTGAACCCGTCTACGGGGTCCCCGGCCCAGAGGGACCGCGCTCGGGTGAGCAGGGTCGCGTTTCCCTCTGCTCTGGTCCCGGCTGGACTTGTGGGCGGGAACCGGGGTCGCAGGGGAGACGCCATAACGCGCCAGGCCAGGTAANAATGTTTTCTTGTTTTTTTCTTTTTTTTTAGACAGGGTCTCCCTATAGCCCCAGCTGGTCTGGAACTCACAGAGATCCCCTTGATTCTGCCTCCCGAGTGCTAGGACTAAAGGTGTGTGGTACCATGCCATCTCTCCAGCCCCAATGTTTTCTCTCTATCTCTCTCTCTCTCTCTCTCTCTCTCTCTCTCTCTCTTTTGTATTTTTGAAACAGGGTCTCCCTTTAGTCCCAGCTGGCCTGGAGCTTGCTCTGTAGACCAGGCTGGCCTTGAACTTACAGATATCCTCCTGCCTCTGCCTCGCCTCCTGAGTGCTGGAATTGAAGGCGTGTTTTACCATGTCCGGCTGTTTTCTTTTTCTTACAGGATTGCAAATTCCTTTGCCCATAGTCTCTTCATGTATAATCTCAAGTTCTCCAAACTCCCTATTTTAGTGCACTTTTTTTTTTGTCGTGCAAAATACCTTTATTTTTATCCAGGAACACTAGGAAAATGGAAATTGTTCTTCAGACAAGTGAGTCGATGGAGACTAAGTCTTAGAACTTCAAGTAAGAACTTGTGACTTGCTACCGCAGGTGTCTTTTTGGAAAGCACTGGGGCAGCCTATTTAAGAACTCTTGCAGGGCCTGTTGGACATCCAGGGCCTCCAGGGCCTCTAGGACCTGCTGGGTCAGCTGGGCCTCCAGGGCCCACTGGGCCCGCTGGACCTCCAGGGCCCGCTGGGCTTCCTGGATCTGCTCTTGATAAGGAATTTCCTGGGCCAAGTAATCTTCAGTCCTTTTCTGTTTAATCAGGTGAGCTTTAGCAAATTTTAATAGATGGCAATCTTCAGTCTCAGAGGCTAAGGTAGACAGATTTTCCAGGAGTTTAGTTAATTCTTTTTCCATTTCCAGAACAGACACCAGGCCTTCTATGCCTGCTCCCCAGTTATCAAATTCAGGCCTCTGAATATATAGAACAAAGATCCTACTCTTTCTTGCTGCTGTATATTTTAGGGTCTGTTTTGCCTGAAACCACTTCACCTGAGCCTGGTCTTGAATGAAGAATATAAAAAGTGGCGTGTCTTTTGCTTCTTTTGCTTCTTTGAGATAGCAGGCCATGGAAAAATAAGCATCACTGATATTCATCTGGTGGCGTGTGACTTCATTAAGAAGAGGTAAACACTTCTCAGGAATGGGCTCCAAGTCCAGCTCTTCCTTGTCTTCTTCATCTTCTTCATCTTCCTCATCTTTCATCCCAAACTGAAATGCAAATTTAGCCATAATGTAGGGTTTTTAGTGCACTTTCTGTTGCTATCACAATACCTAAGGCTGTGTACATTATAAAAGTTTGACCTGGGGGGCTGGAGAGATGGCTCGGCAGTTAAGAGCACTGACTGCTCTTGCAGAAGACCCGAGTTTGATTCCCAGCACCCACATGGTGGCTGAGAACCGTCTTTAACTCCAGATCTAGGGGAATCCGATACCCTCTTCTGACCTCTGCAGCACTGCATGACACGGGTACACCAACCTACATGCAGACCGTATACTCATATACATTAAAAAAAAAAAGTTTGACTTGGGCACATAGGTCAGAGGGTAAAGGTACCTGCTACCAAGCCTAGCAACCTGAGTTTGATCCCTGGGTCTCACATGATGGAGAGACCTGAGTCCTGTAAGTTATCCTCTGATGCCTACATGTGGAAGCCCCGTGGCATGTGTATCATGTTGCCAGAATATGTGAGAGTGATAGGAATTTCAGGCACCTTGCTAGCCACTATTTATTTGCTTGGTGTTTTGTTTTGTTTTGTTTTGTTTTCAGACTGGGTCCCCTGTAGCCCCAGCTGGCATGGAACTCAATATGTAGAAAGGCTAGCCTTGACCTCATATAGATCTGCCTGCTTCTGCCTTCTAAGTGCTGGGATTAAAGGCATGCACCACCATGCCTGGTTTTTATGTAGTGCTGGGATGACTCCATGGCTTCACACCTGCTAGCTCAGTACCCTACTAACTGAGTTACATCATGAATCCTGTTTATTTTAGGCAGAATCTCTACGTGTTGCCTGTGCAGGGCTGGAATTGCTGAGCCTCAGTCTCCCAAGAAGCTGGGATACAACTATGTCTAATTTTTAAAAATCATTCTGTTAGGGGTGTCTTGAGTCAGAGCTGAGTTCTATCGGGAAGAAAGTGATTAGTGAGGAGTGAGGGCAGTTGGAGGCTGTTGATGTTTATTGATTAGTACAGTAACATCTCCTGCAGCAAGGAGAGGTCTAAGAAATGAGTTGCCAAATGGATGTTTTATATCTTCAGAAACAGGTCAATTTGCTTTCTCCAGACTATATGTAAATTAGGCATTGATGGGATGAATCTGGTTAATTAATCTGAATGTATATGGGGAAGTCTAAATGATTGTTGGGTTGAGTGAATGTGAGCAGGCTCAAGAAAAGGGTTGGGTTGTGGATGCTGGGGAGGAGACAGGGGGTGGGGGGGATGGGAACCTGCCAAAAAGCTCCAAAGTCCGGGAGGAGGGAAAGCAGGAAGTAAAAAAGAATGGAGGCTGGTGATCAGCTGACACATATTAGAGAGTCAGAGCTTTCTGGATTTTGGATTTTAGTTGTTAAGATTACCAATTAGGTAGGGTTTATTGCAACACAAACAAACACAAAACACAAAACAGACAACCTCAGTCTGTGCTGGTCTTAGTGGCACCTGCCTTGAATACCAGAATCCCGGATGTAGAGGCAGGTGGATCTCTGTGAGTTGAAAAACCACAGTGCTCTCAAGATCTGCCAGTTTTACCAGGACATGCGAACATTATGATTTCTCTGGGTATGGAACCCTAATTCCTATCATTTTCAAAGACTCTACTTTTCATTTCTTATATAGTTGTTCTTTATTTCATTGACATCTGTTCTGCCCATTTTCATTTCTCTTGATCATTTTGGAATAATTACTATTTGACTTTATTTAATAAAATTAAAAGAACCCTAATGAGGAGGAAGCTTCCACACCAAAGAAAGATCTCATTTAATAAAGCTTGAGATGGCCTAGCAGTTAAGAGTGCCGACTGCTCTTGCAGAGGACCCGGGTTCGATCCCCAGCACCCACATGGTGGCTGAGAACCATCTTTAACTCCAGTTCCAAGGGAACCTGACACCTGCTTCTGACCTCCGCGGCATTGCATGACACGGGTGCACAGACCTGCATGCAGACAGTACACTCATACACATAAAAAATAAATAAAAAATTAAAAAAAAAAGAAAAAAGAAATGAGTCCATTGAAGTTACTTCCAAGAGCTCAGGTGACTGGTAGGTATGCCACAAAAAAAGTCCCAGATGGTTGGGAACTTGCTATGTAGATCAGGTTGCCCTCAATCTCACAGAGATCTGCCTGCATCATGGGTGTTGTTTTCCAATTTTTTGGAAAAAAATTTTATGTGTATTTTGCCTGAATGTATGTATGTATGTGCACTGCAAGTGTGTAGTGCCCATGGAGTCCAGAAGAGGGCATCAGAGTCCCTGGAGCTGGAGATATGGATGGATGTTAGCTACCATGTGGGTGCTTGGAACAGAACTTGGGTCTTCTGCAAGAGCAGCAATGATCTTAATCACTGAGCCATCTCTCTAGCTCCATATTTTATTTTATTTTATTTATTATTTGTGTGTGTCTGGGGGGTACACTTGAACATTCCACAGTGCATTTGTGGAGGCCAGAGGACAACTTTTGGGAATTAGTTCTCACTGTCCACCATAGGGGTTCCAAGTATGGAATGAACTCTGGTCATCAGTCTCAGTTCCCACCTTTATTTGCTGAGCCATCTCGCCAGTCCCTAGTCAATTTTTTTAAGCATCATTCTTTTTTTTTTTTCTTTTCTTTTCTTTCCTTTTTTTTTTTTTTGTCTTTCGGAACAGGGTTTCTATGTAGCCCCAATTGGCCTGGAACTCACTCTGTAGACCAGGCTGGACTTGAACTCATAGAGATCTGCCTGCCTCTACCTCCCAAGTGCTAGGATTAAAGGTGTGCGCCACCACAGCTGGCAAGCATCATTCTTAATTTTCTCTTCCTCCTTTTAGTTTAGTTTTGTTTTTGTTTTGATAGAAGATCTCACTATGTAGCCCTGGCTAGCCTAGGACTTGGTATGTAGACCAAACTGGCCTGGAACTTGCAGCAATTCTTCTGCCTCTATCTCTAGAGTGCTAGGATTACAGGCATGACATACTACTGGCTGGTTATTTTTTTAAACTTTTTGTATGACCAAATGCAGTTGGATAGGAGAGACTGATGATTGGAATCACAGGAGAGGGTCTCATGAGGTTCTGTGAGGTCCGTGGACTCCCCAAGAGGGGATGTAAGGAAAAAATAAAAGGTAAAAACCTATTACCATTGACTTAACTGTTGATAATTCTGTTTATCTTCTATTCCCAGTCACTCTTCTGCCATACTGAGGGTTGAACACAGGGCCTTTTAAATCTAGGAAAATGGTTCACTATTGAGCTACATACTGTCCTTTTATTTTATTTATTTATTTTCATACTGACCTTTTATTTTTTTTTATTTTATTTATTTATGTGTATGAATGTACTGTCTGCATGTAGGTTTGTGCACCTGTGTCCTGCAATGCCTCAGAGGTCAGAAAAGGGTGTCGGAGTCCCCTGGAACTGGAGTTCTCCTGGAAATTGGAGTTACAGATGGTTCTCTGCCATGTGGGTGCTGGGGATCGAACCCGGGTCCTCCAAGAGCAGTCGGTGCTCTTAAACTGCTAGGTCATCTCTCCAGCCCCCCATACTGACCTTTTCCTTCTTTTTTTTTTTTTTTTTTTTGTTGTTGTCAATGAGTGTACTGTCTGCAGGTTAGGTTTGTGCACCTGTGCGTGCAATGCCGTGAAGGTCAGAAGAGGGTCTCAGATTCCCCTGGAACTGGAGTTCTCCTGGAATTGGAGTTACAGACGGTTCCTCAGCCGCCAGTGGGTGCTGGGATCAAACCTGGGTCCTCGCAAGAGCAGTCGGTGCTCTTAACCTAGGGCTATCTCTCCAGCCCCCCAATACTGACCTTTTAATGAGACAGTGTCTCTCTAAGTTACCTAGACTGACCTTGAATTTAGTCTAGGCTGGCCTTGAATTTTAATCCTCTTGCTTTGACTTCTGGATTAGCTGAGATTTCAGTCCTGTGAAACCAGACTGTGGGGCAAGGAATACTGTGGGACACCAAAGGCCACCAAAGATGGCAATGGTTATGTCCTAACTAGAGGAATCAGCTTTCTTCTTCTTTATTTTTTGGTCTTTTTGAGACAGGGTCTCCCTGTAGCCCCAGCTGTACTGGAACTCACTCTGTAGGCCCAGGCTGGCCTTGAACTCACAAAGATATGCTTGCCTCTGACTCCCAAGACCTGTGCCACCATACCTGGCTCATTCTTTTTTCTAGATTTATTAAACATATCATTAGGTTATCTATGTAAGAACTTTTTTTCTTTTTTTTTTTTTTTTTTTTTTTTTTTTTTTTTTGCTTTTTGAACAGGGCCTTCATTTAGTCCCAGCTGGCCTGGAGCTCACTATGTAGACCAGGCTGACCTTGAACTCACAGATATCTATCTGCCTTTGTCTCCTCAGTGCTGGGATTACAGGCGTGTGCCACCACGCCAGGCTGTAAAAGCTTTCTTGTTAAAAAATTATATTTATGCTGGGGTTGGTGGTGCATGCTTTTAATCCTAGCACTTGGGAGGCAGAGGCAGGCAGGTCTCTGTGAGTTCAAGGCCAGCCCGGTCTACACAGTGAGTTCCAGGGCAGCTGGGGCTACAGGGAGGTCTCCAAAAATTGTATTTATTCATTTATTTATTTTGTGTGTACATGTATATAGGTATGATCATGCTACCCAGTACATGTGGAAATCAGAGGACAACTTGGAGGGGTTAATTCTCTCTTTGTACCATGTGGGTTCCAGGGATCAAACTCAGATTGTCAGTCTTGGTGGCAAGTGCCTTTACATATTGAGCCATCTTGCTGGCCCAGTCTTTTTGAGTGTATGTATTTCAAGTTGTGTCTCTCTCTTTGCATTGCATTGTATCCCACAGGAGATCCCTCTACCGCTACCTTCTCAGGGCAGGGATCACAAGTGCTCACCAACCATGTGTGGTGAGGCGTAGAGAGTCAAGCATGTGCCACAAGTCTGATGACCTGAGTTCATCCCGTCAGAACTCACTCTGGTGGACATGGAGACCAGTTCCAGTCAAGATCCGATGTTCCATTTTACTTCTAAACTACTATGGGCCCATGGACAAGATGAAACCAGTGTGAAGAACCACAATAGGCATGGAAACTAAAGACATTGTTTTGTAAAACAACGTAGATATTTAACTAGCGCCTCAGAGAAGTAGAGGTTGAGTGCTCTGTGACATCTCATCCAATAAGCATGCCTGGTCTGCATAGTGAGTTTCTGAGGTTTCAGGGCAGCCAGACCTTATGACTTCATCTCAGAAGAAAAAAAAAAGTTTTCACCATCACACTCAGCAGTTTTACATGGGTTCTGGGAATCAAACTCAAGTCTTCATGATTTCCCTGTGTTGTGTGGCTTTTCCTGTGGACAGGCCCTGACAGCAAACAATTTGACCCAGTTTAGCTTTAGTTAGCCAGTAAGCTTATTGGGGTTACATACAGGAGTTATGTAGAGGACCAGGGATGACTCATAGGTGAAAAGCCCACTGCAGCATGACAATTCACAAAAACTGCATCTATGAGCCAGGCGTGGTGGTGCATGCCTTTAATCCTAGCACTAGGGAGGCAGAGGTAGGCGGATCTTTGTGAGTTCAAGGCCAGCCTGGTCTACAGAGTGAGTTCCAGGCAAGCTGGGGCTACAAGGAGATCCTGTCTCAAAAAGACAAAATAAATAAATAAATAAATAAACAAACAAACAACAACAAACTGCATCTATGGAGTTCCCTGAACAACATGCAGGTAGTTCAGTAGGTTGGACTGTCTCCTCTCCCCAGCATTGTTACTGCTTATATAACCCTAAGGAGGGGCTTGTCAATCTTGTAAGTTTCAGAGATTTTCTGAGACCTCTGAGATAGTTATTTCCTGAACCTCATAATGGTTTGCTTGCTTCCTGGGTGTGCTGGACAGCTTTAGTTGTCAACTTGACATATTTGGATTCAGGAAGCTTCAATTGGGAAATTGCCTCCATTTGACTGACCTGTGGCCATGTCTTGTGGGTATCTTCTAATTGTTGAGTGACATGGGAGGGCCCAGACCTCTATGGGCAGGTTGTTGTGTATTGTATAAGAAAGGCAGGCTGAGGGCTGGAGAAATGGTTAAGCGGCTGGGAGCACTGACTGCTCTTGCAGAGGACCTGGGTTCTATTCCTAGCACCTGTAAGACCCGAATCAAGCCTTACCCTTGAGAGACCCCTGAGAGACGAGTTGACAAGACTCGATGTAAAAGCAAGAGGTTTATTCTTCCAGCACACTCGGGGTTCGCCTGTACAAAGAGGAGAGGCAAACCCTCAGCAATCTCTGCATACAGTTTTTATACATTTAGAGCAGGGCAGGAATCGAACCCTGGTCTCCTGCTTGATAGGTGGGGATACTCAGCATGCTTGGGTCTGCAGGTGGCTTGGGGCCAGGGCCCTCAGGGTTGTTCTTCTTCCTGGAATTATAACTGCCTGTGGTTTCCTGTTATCTGCTGATCTAGGGAGGGGTTACAATTTGTAAGAAAAGGAGGGAAAAGGCTCTGACCCAATAAGTTGGCTTTTATACAGAGTCCAGGGGAATCTTAGTGGGGTTTGGGTAACTTCTAGCCTAATTGGATAATAGCAGAGTTACAGCTCGTGGTTATGTCAGTACACCTGCCCCCACATACAAAGGGTTATCTTTAGACTCAGTCTTGGGACAGGAATGGAAGCAGGACCTGTTTCCCAAGCCTTCGATGTATCTGGTGGACTCCAGCCTGGGGGAAAGTGAATGCTTAACTTTTGTCCAGAGTAAAAGTCTGGAATCAACTCTTTAAATTTTTTTTTTAAATTTTATATTTACTGTATGTGTATGAATGTACTGTCTGCATGCAGGTTTGTGCACCTGTGTGTGCAATCCAGCGGAGGTCAGAAGAGGTGTCGATTCCCCTGGAACTGGAGTTTCGACAGTTACTCAAGCCGCCATGTGGGTGCTGGGGATTGAACCGGGTCCTCGTAAAGAGCTTAGGCGCTCTTAACCGCTAGGCCATCTCTCCAGGCCCTGGTATCAACTCTTATCTCTTCACATCCACAAGGCAGCTAGGAACCATCCTTTAACTCCAGTTCCAGGGGATACTGATGCCCTCTTCTGACCTCCGCAGCATTGCATGACACAGGTGTACCAACCTACATGCAGACAGTACACTCCATAACAAAATAATTTTTTAAAATCTTAAAAAAAAAGAAAGTAGGCTGAGCATAGGCCAGGGGAGTAAGCCAGTAAGCAATGTTCCTCGATGGGCTGTGCTTCAGCTCCTGCCTCCAGGTTTCTGCCCTGAGTTCCTACCTTGGGCTCCCTCAGTGATGAACTGTGACCTGGGAGATATAAGCCAAATAAGCCCTTTCTTCCCCAAGTTGGTTTTGGTCAGTGTTTCTTTCACAGCAATTATAAGCAAACTAAGACACTGGGTCTTAAGGAACCTCTCTCCAGCATGGATTGCTTCAATTTAAAGAACATTGCTACATAATACAAGGCAAGTGTTTTATCAGCTTATCCATCCACTCGGCTCCTCTATTTAATATTTATATCATTTACTTAACACTCATATTTAGTCTTTTTAGTGATTTATTTTTAAAATGTATACATTTTTGTGTGTAGGTGTAACTTTGGGTGTGAGGATGCTATGGGGTGCCCACATAAGTCAGAGAAAAACTTCAGGTATCAATCTTCACCTCCTACCTGTTTGAGGCAGGCTCTCTCTTGCTGTTTGCTGCTGTGCTGCATATTCTAGGTGAGCTCACCTGCAAATTTCTAGGACATTCTCTTGACTCTGCCTCCTTTGTGGATGTGGGAGTGCTGGGATTAAGACAAACCCACCATGCTCAAAATTTTTTTGGGGTCTTTTGAGACAGGGTCTCTTTGTAGCCGACTGTCCTGGAACTCACTCTGTAGGCCAGGTTGGCTTGAACTCACAAAAGAATCTGCCTGCCTCTGCCTCCCAAGTGCTAGGATTAAAGGCGTGCACCACCACGCCCGGCCCAATACTCAACTTTTAAAATAGGTTCAGGGGAGATGAACTGAGATCATCAGGCTTGGAAAGCAGAGCTTTTTTCCTGGGAACTGGGAGAAAGGTTTTGCCTTTTTTTTTGTTTTGTTTTTTTTTTTTGGACAGGGTCTCCCTATACCCCCAGCTGGCCTGGAGCTCAATATGTAGATCAGGCTTGCCTTGAACTCAGAGATCTGCCTGCCTCTACCTCCCGAGTGCTGGGATTAACAGCGTGCACCACCACCTGGCCCATTTTGTAGATATACCAGATTTTCATTATCCATTCATCTATTGGTAGACATTTAGGTAGTTAACCCAAGTTTTTGTACATGGTAGGTGTTTTAGTTTCTCTTCAATTGCTGTGACAAAACACACTGAACCACTACCAACTTGGGGAGGAAAGGGCTATTCAAAATCACATCATCTGGGTCACCAGTTCATCACTGAAGGGGCCATGTAGGAAACTGCAGGGCAGAACCTGGAGGCAGGCTATTGAACACAGGTCATGGAGGAATAATTCTTACTGGTTGCTCCCCTGGCCCATGCCCAGCCTGCCTCTTATACAAACACACTGCCTAGTGGCACCACCATAGTGGGTTGGGCCCTCCAACATTGCTCAAGAGCAATAGACGATTGTCCGCGCTGTAGTCTCGCTGGCAAGAACTCACGCGGACAACAGGATTCTTTGTGGTAATATTTATTGTGCACAGCTCTTTTGTGAGACAGACCCCGAAATGGGGCAGAACCCTTTATATAGCAGTCCAGATGGTTTGGTATGCCCTGGATAGGTGCACATGTCCCCATCCTCATTTGCTGTTAAAGGTGGGAGCTTAGGGACTAGTAGCCATGGCAGTTTCTCCAATGAAAAGGCAACGGCGGGAAAGGCTTGTAGTTGACTCTAGGAAGTCGGCGCCATCTTTAAGGTGTGGTCCGAGCGACACAGCACACTCTGCAGGCTCCAACAGTTCCCCCTTATCTATTATATGGCTGGGGGAATGTCTGTCTTAGGTTGCAACTGTAGAGGTATTCCTTACCTCATGGGGACAGCAAACAGCTTATTAATTGGTGATTTTTCTCGCGGTCCCAGGAGCCCAACCACAGAGTTTCGTCAGCGTCCCACAGCCTCTGCTAGTACAGGTGCGGGTTTGCTCCCTGTCTTAGGTTGTAATACTTGCAGTAGGTTTACCCGTCATTGACTATTCTCCAGCATACTAAGCCAAATGTTTGGAGGAGAGCCTGCTTCCAAAGTTGCAAGGGTGTGCAATGATACTTTATCCGCTGATGTTGGGTGCGGAAAGGCATATAATCCAGAGCATAACTACAATCCCTCCACAAAACAAACAGGCCAAACCCTGCTACCGCGCCCCCCGCCCATTCTTTAATGTGAGGTGGCGGCGGGGCGATCCAGGAAGACAGTCTTTCAGCAAGGGAGACATCCACTCTGGTGAATTTACGGTGACAATGCCATCGAAGTTGATTCATCAAGCTGTCAAATTCTCCAGTCCAATTACCTAAAAGATATTTAGAAATTGGTTAGACAAATTTGCTCCCTTGTGAAGTTTTGATATGGATGCTGGTCACACATAGCCAGATATTTCCATTCCAGCCAAGTTGGGCCAGCTGCCACAATACATCTATTTGTTTTTGGACTAGGTTTATCCTTTGGTTTATTACCATAAGTCGCCCTTTAGCTGGGCATTAGCCTGGGTTTGTAAATCCAGGGCTTGTGCTACAGAGAGGATAAATTGTTGAGTGATTGGCTGTTTGTACATTTTGGAGGATTGAGGTCAGGGAGAGAATGGAGGCATTACCATCTCCAAGTTCCTGGGAGATTCAGGGGAAAAGGCAAAGGATAAGTTCTTATTTGTCCATGTGCTAGTTTGTGACTGGCATCCTGTCCATGGCCACAGGCCTTCCGGCCTGGCGCCCTGCAATGTGGAGAATACCTTGGTTGGGTAGGTGGTGTATTGCCAATGTATTTGAATGGCCACCACCCATTAATTCATGGACATACCCAACATAATAGGAAGAGGGATTATCAGATAGGTTGGGGTAATTGTCCAGTCTGCATGTTTGGTTTGTTTGCCTAGGATATATTCATTCATGATTGACTAATGTTATTATATTTTTGAGAGATTAAGTGAATGCTGGAATGAAAAAACATAGACTGCCACTGAGAGAAGCTTCTATTCTCATAATACTAGAATCTTTTTATCCATTGGCAGATAAGGTAACTCAAGGGAGGAATTAGTAGTGAAGAGGCGGGGGAATACTTTACTATTATGGTGAACTGGCATCGGCTCGGGAATGCTGATAAGATGCCCC
>VZQC01009243.1:488074-506536 GCA_009823505.1 Rhizomys pruinosus
TGTCACTTCCATTTGACAATGGACTGTTGTGTGCACGGCCTACTTTTTGGATTGGTGGGTCAGATAACAACCCAGCCATGATGGGCAGCTCAAGTTGCATGGTGACTTGGTGGCCCATTGTCAAATGTTCAGTTTCCACTAAGAAGCCCAATAGCAGGCTAAGGTCTGTCAAGTATCAAAAGGAGAATAGTGGTTTGCAGATGAGGTAGAGCCTGCCCAAAATCCCAAGGGCCTCCGATGTGATTCCCCTACAGGGCCTGCCGACAGACTCCAGACAGCATCTCTATCTGCCACTGGATACCTCAAGCACACATTGGGTCTGACTGGATATGGCCCTAGGGGCAGAGCAGCCTGATCTGCAGCCTGGACCTGTTGAGAGCCTTTTCCTGTTCCAAGCCCCACTCAAAGTTTGCTGCTTTATGAGTCACCTGATATATGGGTCGTAGTAACACACCCAGATGAGGAATGTGCTGCCTCCAGAATCCAAAAAGGCCCAACCAAACATTGTGCTTCTTGTTTGGGTGGAGGGGGGGGGGGGGTCCGGTGCAACAGCTTATTCTTTACCTTAGAAGGAATGTCTTGCATGCTCCACACCACTGAAACTCCTAGAAACTTCACCGAGGTAGATGGCCCTTGATTTTAGTTGGATTTATTTCCCATCCTCTCATGCACATATGCTTTACCAACAAGTCTAGACTAGCTGCTACCTCCTGTTCCTGGGTCCAATCACATAACATCATCAATATAGTGGACCAGTGTGATATTTTGTTGGAAGAGTCAGGCGATCAAGATCCCTTCTAACTAAGTTATGGCACAAGGCTGGAGAGTTAACATACCCCTGAAGGTAAGACAGTAAAGGTACTGTTGGCCTTGCCAGCTAAAAGCAAATTGCTTCTGGTGGTCCTTATGAACTGGTATTGAGAAGAAAGCATTGGCCAGATCAATAGCTGCATACCAGGTACCAGGAGACATATAATTCTCAAGTATGGACACCATCTGGTACAGCAGCTGCAATTGGTGTCACTATTTGGTTGAGTTTTCGATAGTCACCTGTCATTCTCCATGATCCATCTGTCTTTTGCACAGGCCAAATGGAGATGTTAAATGGAGATGTGGTAGGAATCACCACCCCTGAATTTTTCAAATCCTTGATGGTGGCACTAAATCTCTGCAATCCCTCCAGGGAAGATACTGTTTTTTGGTTCACTATTTTCCCTGGTAGAGGAATCACCAATGGTTTCCATTGGCCTTTCCAACCATAAAGCCCTCATTCCACAGGTCAGGGAACGCATGTGGGGATTCTGCCAATTTCTAAATTATATCTATCCCAATTATACATTCTGGTACTGGGGGAAATAACCACAGGATGAGTTCTGGGACCCACTGGGCCTCCGTGAGTCGGACTTCAAGCCAAAATCCATTTATCACTTGACCTCCATAGGCCCCTACTTTAACGGAGGGCCACAATGCTTTTTAGGGTCTCCTGGGATCAGTGTCAACTCAGAACCAGTATCCAATAGGCCTTGAAAAGTCTGATTATTTCCTTTTCCCCAGTGTACAGTTACCCTAGTAAAAGGCTTCAGTCCCTCTGGGAAGGACAGGAGGAAGGCAAACAGCATAACCTTTGGTATTGTGACAAGGTCTTCCTCATCTGGAACCCAGCCACCCTTCATTCAAGGGGTTCTGGGTCTGTGAACCTTCTCAAGTCTGGAAACTGGTTAACTGGGTGGGATTACGCTACTCCTAAAATCCAATATTGACTTCCCGTCATTTGTTCTAGAGCTTTTCTGCTTTACAGATCAATAAAAACTTAGTAGGCTTCTTATGTATTTGGTTCCTGGGAACACTATGATTAATTAGCCAGTTCAAAGATCATTTCGGGTCATGCCATTAAGGTATTGTTTTGCTTTGCCTCCCATTATGATAACTACGATAACTATGCTCATCTGGCCTTCGCGATTCAGTGCTTGCCACCTGACGCCTACCCTGATTAAACCTATTATGTGTACATTTAATTTATGCAAACGAGCAACAACTTCTCTAACTGTAAGATCTGGCATTAAGAATACAGAAAAGACAAAGCTCTTAAAAATGTTCTGTGTCTTCTCAGTACTTTCCATCTTATACACTCAGTGAATGGCATATCCTCTGGGTCCTCATATTGTAGAGAATGTGGTTTTACAGTTCGAATCCATTTGAACATGCCCATCTGCCTGACCCTCACAATCCCTTCATCAATACTAAGCCAAGGAATATCAGGCATCTCTAACTAGCTGTTAGTAGGCCATGTTTTAATAAATATGTCAACCATTCAAATAAACTTTTAACACCTATTTTACTCTAATGCTTAGCTTCCATGTTAACCTAGAATCTCTACTCAGTGGCTCATATCGATAAACTCAGTATGATCCAATTTTATATTTCCTTCCACCATTATCCACACCCTTAAAATCCATTCCCACATATTCCTTAGGCTTCTGCCGGAATGAATCAGCAAAACTCATTAATTCTTTAGTGGTATAGCACACACTCCTCTGGACCACACTTTCTATCTCACCTAAGAGGTTGCTTAGACTTCAATCTGGTTATAGGTGTAGAGGCAACAATTGTTGGGCCCTGAGGGACATTAGCTCCCACTGGGAGGGGGGGATTAGTTTCTCAGGCAAGGGTGGGGAGGAGGGATCTGCAGGGTGTGGATTCCTCTGCTAGGGTGGGGAGATTAATTCCCCAGATAAAGGAAATCCCTCAGAATCAGAGGTTCAAAAATCCTCATATCATGGTTCTCCACACATCTCATCCCAAGTTTCAGGGTTCCACCCTTTCCCCACCAGTGTTCTCACTTTAACTGCTGACACTCTTTCGTGCTGGGAATTAATTTGCTGTTGTAAATCAGCCAACGTATAATAGGGCTCCAGCTTGATTTTCTGCGCTTTAGCTCTTTGGCTACTGGAGAGAAGATTCTCTTCCAGAGCACACTTGGAAACCTTTAAACTGTTGTTTTGAATCCGAGCTGGTCATTTTTATCACCGAGCTCCTTATTTTCCTCTATCACTTTATCCAGACATGTAGGAGCAACAAGGCAACATCATTATTTTCCTTATTTTTCCACAATTTCTCGAACGTTTATATATAGAGTCACTAAATTCCTGGCTTCTCACAAGAGGAGAGTCAGGTGAGTCAAATGGATCTATCTTAATAATTACATCAAATAGTCTGCACCAAGGATTATCATTCCTCTTCATGCCACCAGGAAAGCCTTCAGTAACTCTAGTAACTTGTTTCATTGAGTTGGAGAGCTGGCTCCAGAGAGTACCAAGCCCACTAAAGAAATTCATCCTTTCAATTCTGTTTCTCCAAAGACCACTCTCTGGTACCAAAAATCTGTATTAGTCAGGTTCTCTAAAGAAACAGAAGTAACAGGACGAATATATATAGCTATATACAATTTATTGATTTGCTCACGTGACAGAGTTCAAGGAGTCCAAAAGTAGCTGCACCACACTGGAAAGGCCGAGAGAATCCAGGCAACTGCTCTGTCCACAAGGCTGGATGTCTCAGTAGTCCCAATCTAGTGCTGAAGGCCCGAATGGATTCCAGGAGATCTGCCGGTCTCAGTACACGCTGGGATCTGAAAGGTTGATCACAGCAGCAAGACAAACTCACCAGATGAGAGAGGCAAGCCGCAGGAGAAAAGGGACCAGATCCCTCTGCCATGGCCTTAAATACTGCCTGCCGGCAGAAGGTAATGCCCACATTTGGGCTGGGCCATCAGGGTTGAGGCGGTCCAATCAGAAGACCCTTTTTCTCTTATTTGTCCCTTAGTCCAGTCACGTTGACACCCAGGATTAACCATCACACTCTGGTTGGTTTCTTTTTTCATTTCAGCATGGGATCTTTTCAGTGTTTCAATTTCCTTCCAGAGTTTGTCATTCTCTCCCTTTAGTTCTTTCTGAAGTTTGTCATTCTCTCCCTCTAGGTCTTTCCTAAGTTTTTCATTCTCTCCCCTTAGTTCTCTGATTTGTTCTTTATATTCTTTGATTTCTTTGAATATGCCTATGATTGTTCTTCTAAGGTCTGTTTCCTGGGTTACCTCTAGGGAGATCTCCTTGTAGGAATCTTACATAGGGTTGGTAGAGTTTGATGTGGAATTATTCTGCACTTTTCCCATGTTGTCCTTTTGTTGTATTTTTTGGCATGTGGGTTTATTTTTTGTTTGTATTCTGATGTTAATCTCAAATGTTTCTTCACTGTGTTGAAGGTTTGCTTTGCTTGCTTCCTTCAGACACCTTGGTTGTTTTCTCCTTGTTTATAGAGTGTTGACTTGTCTAGGTTTCAAGCTTTCAATTTTGGTTATATATTGGAAGGTCTAGCTCACTCTTCCCTTTCTTTTCTAAAGGTTCTCAAAAAACTGGGTAGGTAACAACCAGGTTGGTACACTGCTAAGCACTGTGCTCATTCTGTTTCCTGCCAGCCAGTTCCTCTAGGTTGGTTGTGGGGCCTGTGTTGTAGGACTGGAGTTGTGTCAGGTTTGCTGTTTCATTTATTGCCTCATGCCCCAGAATCACTTGTGGGGGGGAGTTGCTCATACCCTGTGCTCCAGCTGGTCCAGCCAAAGCCCCCAATCTGTATGCACCAGAGTCCCCTAGTGGCAACAGGCCCACCTGTGTTCTGGCTGGCTGGGTAACTCCGCCCCCACAGCTGCACAAACCAATAATCCAATAATTCATCTGGCTGAAGCGCCCAGCCCCTACCTTGTGCTCCAGCTGGTCTGGCCGAAGCCCATTTGTTGACTTCTTAATTGATGTACAGGTGTGGATAGTTTAGCTCCAAAATCTCAACTCTGTCCTAACACTGTACAGACCAATACCCTTCACCCAACCAGCAAACAGTTTGCCCAGTGACTAATCCATGCAACAACCAAGCCAGCCCAAACCCCCCAGGCCTGCAAAACCTGCACCCTGAGGGCCCCAGGCACTCCCAGTCCTGTGGGCTGTAAGGTCACAAAGCTTGTGCTATAATGCATCTGGAGTCCCCCACATCCAAGTGGGGTGAACCCCAACCACCCACCTGGTGAGATGTACTCAGGGAACCACTGTACACCACCCTTAATCTACCTACCGATCCTCCAGGGCCAGGTTCCAGAGTCTGCACCTGGGTTCAGTAGGAGAAAGGCTCAGCCGACAGCAGGGCTATCCCTGTTGTCTCCTGATGCCCTCGTACAATGTCTATAGTGCCAAATTGTAGTTCTTAAGGATCCAAATGCCCTCGACCACCTCCAATGCTTCCCAATGCTCTTGGGGGCCCCTAAGTCCCCCTCCCCGATTTTGCCCTTAGCTGTTCAGAATGCACCTGCTGGCTCAGGACCCTCCATCTTGAAAAGCCCTCTCTCTATTATTTTAAACTATGTAGTTTTAATGTTTTATTCTGCTAATTAGAACATCTGTATTCGTCTCTGGGTCATTTTACTGGATTGCTTTATTTCTGTGCTACATGCTGTATATTTCTACTTTTGTGCATGCCAGATAATTTTAAATAAATTTCTAAATATTTAAACATTTAAAAAAGTATGTGTATGTGTGTCTGTGTGTGGGTATGTGTTCATGAGAGCAGGTGCTTGCAGAGACTGGAGGTGGGTATCGGGTCCCCTGGAGGTTCAGGTGGTTGAGAACTGCAGGACATGGATGCTGGGGACCAAACTCAGGTTTCCTGCAAGAACAGTACTCACTCTTAACCACTGAGCCATCTCTCTAGCCTATACTGGTTAATTTTTATTGCATCAGTTATAACTGTTATCTTATTGGCTCCTAGATATTTTCTTCTTTTTTTTTTTTTTTTTTTTTTTTTTTTTTTTTTTTTTTTTTTTTTTTTTTTTTTTTTTTTTTTTTTTTTGTCTTTTCGAGACAGGGTCTCCCTGTAGTCCCAGCTGTCCTGGAACTCACTCTGTAGACCAGGCTGGCCTTGAACTCACAAAGATCCGCCTGCCTCTGCCTCTCAAGTGCTAGGATTAAAGGTGTGCGCCACCACGCCCGGCTCAATATTTTCATATTCTTATACAAACCTTGACCTTAATTCTGTCCTATAATGATATTGCTTTTGTAAACAAAATCAGGTTTCTAAAATTCATTATTTGTAAATGACCACATTTACTTCCCACTGCTGAGGTAAGAGTCTTCTAAGTTGCTACAGGATATATTGAAACCCCTCCCCATCCTTCTTTCATATGTCGAAGACTAGTTTCCCCTTCCCTGGGCTGCAGTATTGGAGGTGAGATATTACAGCCAATGAAGCCATAGGGTACAGCTCTGATCTAGTACAATCGATGTCCTTATAAAAGAGGAAGAGAAACCAGAGACTTGTCTCTGCCATGCGACAACACGTTAAGGTGACTGTGCACCAAGAAGGGACCCTTCACCAGAAACCCAGTTGATATTGGACTTTAGCCTTCATATATAACTGAGAGAAAATATACTTCTGTTGTTTAAGCCATCTAATACATGGCATTCTCTCACGGGAAGCCAAGTTCTCTAGTACCCAGAGTGATTTATAAGGTTGACTTCTCTGGATAATGGGAAAAGACCCATCCTCAACTCTATATGGTCAGGAACTGGGATATTCTCTCTCTCTCTCTCTCTCTCTCTCTCTCTCTCTCTCTCTCTCTCTCGTGTGTGTGTGTGTGTGTGTGTGTGTGTGTGTGTGTGTATTGGTGATGACTCCAAACCTCTGGGGAGTGCACATAGGTCCCTTCCCCATGAACACCCCAACATCCTGGGCACTGCAGCTCTCCACAGTTATTTCTTTATGCAGCTTCCCTCTCTGATGGTCTGTCCCACACCATCTAGCCCCAGTGGCCTTTGTCACCTCAGCTTGGGAATCCTCTGGGTGCCATAGAGTACCTTTCCTGGTCACAGTCTGGAATACCCCACAAGGCAACAACAAGCTGGAGCATTTATGGGATCCACTTCTTCACTTTCTGCATTTGTGGAGAGAATGATCCTTGTTGCTTGATGTCCAGTGTCCTGAAAACATTGCCTGGTGTTGCTTAACTGGTTTGTTTGTTTTATATTTTTGTTACGCACAGAAGGATAAATCTAGTTACTCTTATTCTTTCTCCATCAGAAGGGAAATAGCCTTAGCACCCATTTCACTTCTTGCAATTTCCACCCCTGTGTTGAAATTCTCATCTCCTCTAACGCTATTTACTACGTCCAGTGTATCCACTAGCATACTTGGGTCTGTTGTTTCAATTCCTATCTGTACTATCTTTGACTGTATTAATATTGACTCTTTTCCTTTTACATGTTGTTAGAGTTCAGATGGAAAATGTCCTCCAAAGGCAGTGTTAAACACTTGGTCCCAAGCTTGGTACTCTTGGAAGTATAGGAACCTTGAAGAGATAAGGCCTCGTGGGAGGTCTTTCAGTCGTGCCTTTGAAGCAGCTAGTGGGACCCTACCTCTTCCTACTGTTCTCTTTTTTTTTAATTTTTTAAATTAATTTTATTTATTTCTGTATGTGTATGAATGTACTGTCTGCATGCAAGTCTTTCCCCCCTTGTCGTGCAATGCCGCGGAGGTCAGAAGAGGGTGTCATATTCCCCTGGAACTGGAGTTCTCCTGGAATTGGAGTTTCAGATGGTTCTCGGTTCTCGGCCGCCACGTGGGTGCTGGGGATCGAACCTGGGTCCTCTGTAAGAGCGGTCGGCGCTCTTAACCGCTAGGCCATCTCTCCAGCCCCTACTGTTCTCTTTCATTTGTGATCCAACCATGAGGTGAATGGGCTTCTCCTGTCTCATGCTTCTACTGTGCCACAGGCTCAAAGCTACAGGACCAGCAAACAATGAAGAAAAAACTCCAAAACCATGAGCCGCAATGAACCTTTTCTCTTTTTAAGTTATCTCAGGTGTCTTATGATAGCAACAGAAAGTTGATACACTTTTTTTTCATCTTCTGGTACCCCTTAAATTTTATTGTGTCACAGATATTTTTATAAAAGGAAACTAGGAACAGAAGCACGTGATATTTTTAGAACACACCCCTGTCAGGCTTCAAGCCTGGAGTCCTGACTTCATCTGATATATGTCAGCCTGTGTCTAAGCATGGCTTCTATTTTAGTTGGATTTGGTTTCCTAGTACTTTTAAATGCTTCAAAATAGACATCGATTTTTTTTTCTTCTGCAAGTTTTAGAATTTGAGAACTTGGAAGAGACCAGAAATGTATTTATCCCTTATCCAGAAACTGCCTGTTTTCTAGACCAAAGCATATTCTCTGCCTTATTGACTGGCTGCTGGGATCATTGCTGCTGACCCTGGCCTTGGAGCTCTGGGTTTCTGACAGCAGAAGGCTGCTACACCTGTTCCACCATCATCTATGGTCACTGGAAGTTCACAGTGAGCCATGTTTTCTCTCTGCTCTCTCACCCTGTCTTTTGTTTGTAGATGTCAGCTGTCTTGTATGTAGGGGAGATCCCTCGGACCTCAAGGGGGATGTCAGCTCTCTCATCTCAGCCTTCAGCACATTGCCCATCAGATGAGAAGAGGCGTTTATCAAAGAACTCAGGCATGGAAAAAGCTTTGTTCTGTGGTTAAGGGTCCCGATATCCTAATTTTTCACTAGATCTCACACATAGCCCTTACAACTTCATAAAGGCTTTATGGGCTTGTACTGACCTTCTACACCATCTTTCCTCCTTCTCACTAATCTACCTTGTTCAGATTGTTGGGGCAACAGCAACCGTTTTTTTGTTTTGTTTTTTTTATTTCCTACATCATAACCAAAAACAAAAGAATCCTAAAACCACTATTAACCCCTGATCATAGGAAATAAAAGTGCCTCTTACAGATCAAAACCCAGCCCTAGCTGAGTATGCATTCTTGAGTGCTGGGAAGATGGGAAGCTGGGACAGCTAGGAATGCTGGGAGGACTGGGATAGGGACTGGAGACCTCAGGATCTGAAGGGGAGACTTGAAGAGCGTGCTGTCCTCTCTGCCCACATGTCTTTACTGGGCACACTCTCACAAGGCTGCTTTTGTGACTGTGTTTTAGAGTCTGTGTGTACCCTTCACCATGTACGACGCAGTCACTCTGCCCATTCCCACTGCACAGTGGCCCATTCTTTTTTGTCTAAATTTTAAATGTTAAACCGAACCAACACCTGGGAAAGTTTTCCCTGGGCCAAGTCAGTGTCTTCTGCTCTGACTCACACTTATATTGAAATTTGAACAGGGCCATCCATTTTCAAAATGAATCAGTCTATTTGAATCCAGTATTTCTGGTTTTGTTTAAACACTAGGTTTCCCAACTTAGGTTTGCATGCTTTGGGGTTTTCTGTTTGTTTTGTTTTGTTTTAAGCACATATGTCTATTAGTTTTTTGGTTTTTACTTGGTAGCCTGTTGTGGCAATAAAAGTTAAGAGAGAGCCAAGATCGTAGTAACAGAAAAAAACACTCTTTAATAATGACTTTTTATATTCTTAAAAACAGGACCAAACGAGTTCCTGAATAATTCATCATTTGGGGGTAAATGGAAATGTGTTGTGGTTAATGAGTTGGCGTATACCCCATTATCTGTGTCCTCACAGGGCCAGTGAGGACTAACAGAAAACACGTGATTTTGCCTAGTTATAAGGCGCATGCTGGCACATCCTGTGACTGCTGTTACCTGGTTGAATGATTAGAATCTCTGCTACATCCTTTGGTTTTAGGTCTGTAAACAACTGACCATTTTGAGCTTTCACAAAAACAATTTAAAAGAAAACAAATTCATACAAATCACAGCTTCCCAACAGCAGTAAAGAAGCTGATTTTGAGTACTAAAACACCTCTGACATGACAGTCTCTATGGAAAGTCTTTCATTTACATTATTAGCTCATTATGCTGGTTAGTTTTAACTGCCAACTAGACACAACCTAGAGTGGCCAAGGAAGAGACTCTTAATGAAGAATTATCCAAATCAGGTTGGCCCGTGGACTTGGCTATGGAAGATTGTCTTGATTGTTAATATAGGAAGACCAAGCCCATTGTGGACAGCACCATTCCCTAGGCAGGGGGTCCTGAGTTGTGTGAGAGTAGAGAGGGTTGGCTGCTTAAGCCGCCAGCAAGTGGCATGCATTCATTTCTCTCTGCTCTGAACAGCAGAGGTGAGGAGACTTAGCTACTTGAGTTCCCACCTTGGCTTTCCTAAACTAATTTAAGCCAAATAAACACTTTCCTCCCCTATGTGACTTCTTGTCAAGATTATTTTTTATTGCAACAACAGAAATTAAACCAGGACACTCACTTAATCCTTGTAACATTTCCGGTTAGCAGCTTCCAATTTATTGTTCCAACACCCCCCCCCCAACAAATGCTGCAGGTATTACCAAGATCTCCGAGCTAGGGTGGGCACAAAACTGTATCGGCCTAACTTTCTCTGAAGCCAGGTAGACTTCTGTCCCACTGTAACTAAATACAACAACGGTGGCCCCTGGACAAGTGCAAAGCCAGACAAGCAACCAGGAGGGATGCATGATCTGTTACGTGTAACAGCAAAGCACACTGGGCATAACTCTCAACTGTCTCTGCTGAGAACCAACAAACAAAGTAAGGATCTTGTAATGGGAAAGACACACCCCTTTCATACTTGTCATTCCACATAGAGATAGGAATGGTGGTTCTTATCATTCTCAATTCAACATCCAAAAAGCTGAAAACGGGTCTGCTTCAGGTAGAGAATTTAGTATTGCAACGAACAAGGTTTAGATCACAGAGTTCTGGAAGCAGTGAGTCTGAATGGCTGGGAGACTCTGGCTTGCTCCTTGTAGGAAGTTTCTCTGCAGTGTCGCATTGGAAACAAGTCTTTTAAAGGCACAGCAAAAAAAAAAAAAAAAGGAACACCCTGCAAGCATAAGTGATTGTCTCTGAAAGGCCTGCTTGATGGGTAACACAAGGCCAAACGTTTCCTCTCCTTCTCCCTCCTCTTCTTCCCAAATCACCTGCCAATCAACCAAAATTCCTCTATTAGTCAACTTTTTTTTTTAGTGGAATGAAATACCAGAGTGAGGATACTGTCTTTAGCTCAGTTTCAGAGGCTAGGATCCCAAACAGGTTCCTGGCAAGGGCCCCTAGGCTGCATCATCACAAAGAAAGCACCTCTCTTTTAAAAGCCACTAAGATTTAACCATGGGGTGCCATCTGAAGACCTACTGTAATCTAATCGCTTCTGAGGCCCTATCTGAAAGCCATGGTCAGCTTGAGCTCCCACCCTCTCAATGCTGTTAATGTGAGACTTTGGAGATGCAAGAGTTCCTGCAAGAGTTCTAGACGGTAAATCATCTCGTCTTCATCCTGGTCAGGGGAATCCAGCTCAGCACCTGCTCCAGGTAGATCTAAGGACGGTGTGAGCTAGGCTCACATTCCTCCCTGCAAGCCTTATGATCTCAGGCTACTTCCTGACAGCCTTGCCCCACTCAGGTTTCTTAAGAGAATACAAGCCTGACAGAGAAGGGAGAGAAGGGCAGGTGGGCTCTGTAAAATGTTGCGAAGTCTCCACCACTGAAACCTGCCTGGTAGATGATGGCGTCTGGAATGGGAATCAGAAAACCTATCTCCTCTCTGTCACCTGGGGATCTGTAACAGTAAGTGGGAACTTCTGGCATGATGGGACTATTCTAAATTTTCTTTGGTATCGTATTGGTTACATATCTTTGCCAAAACTACAGAACTCTATAGTGAAGATTTATTTTATGTATAAAATTACCTCCATAAAAATTTTTAAATGTATTATTTATTGTTATTGTTATTATTATTATTATTATTATTATTATTATTATTTGGGACAGGGTCTCACTATGTAGCCCTGGCTGGCCTGGAACTAGATTATATAGACCAGGCTGGCCTCAAACTCACAAGTGCTGGGATTAAAGGTGTGTGCCGCCATGCCAAGCTAAAGTGTATTTTTTTAAAGAGGTAGTGATGATATCTAGGTGGCTCCCTTTAAATGGCAGGGCTTCTGCTGCAAGCTTCACAGAACCCAGCTCCCGCAATGCACTTGAGCTAGTCCCGATTCCTCATTCCACTGGAAGGCCTTGACAGGCTTCAGGAGCTGCCATGCCAGGGCACTAGGCCAAAGACTAGGGTACAGCGACAGCACCCTAGGCGAGGGGCGAGGAAGCCCTGCCTGGTGAGCCCATAGCCCAATGGCACCTGTGTTTGGAGAACGATTCAAGGACATTGGCCCTCTTCCTGTTCCTTTAGACATCAAAGCCAAGGCCATTGGAAGGGCCAGCATGAGACATTCCACAGCTCCTGCGTCCTCTCCTCCCGGCCCTTGGAAGGACTGAGTGAACAGCATCCCTCGACTGTAGACCAAGCCGTCCACCTTCCTGAGCCCCGGCAAGAGCGACCCTGGCCAAGCTGGTGCCTTGGCTGCTGAGCCAAGGCTGGGCATCTCTGTGCCACAGCAGCCCAACCCTGCCAACAGGGTAGAAGAAGTTCCAGGAACACCCCCGTCCTCTGCCATCTCCCAGGGGGCTCGCCTTTGATCTCTGTACAAAGAACTCAGGCCCGTTATAAACCTGTTTATCCTCTAATGACAAGAATACAGACAAAAGTAATTAGAGATGAACATTAAATGGCCCTGCCCAGCTCCCCAGCAAAACCCAGAAGGGGTCAGAGTGACTCAGCCAGCTCCAGCAGCAGGACATGGCTGCAGGCTGTCTCAGATTCCACTTTGTTGTTCTCAGGGTGCTTTGTAGCACAGTACCTCAGGCCACTTCCCTGGAACAGCAAGGCCTGTCACCTGGTTCAAGTCTCCCCTTTAACAATCTCACAGTTTTAAAGAACTTCAAACACCTCTCTCTGTAATTTCAGATGACCACTGGGCTCCACACTTCTTTGTCTCTTTCTCTGACTTTGGGAATAAATCCTGATATAACACATTTACACCTTAGTGAGAATTTCTTTCTATACAACAGCTTAGAGCCTAATTGTTGGGAATGTAATACTCAGAAACTTAAGTGGAAATGTTTGTGTCTTTCTTCAATGTCACAATTAATTGAATAAGAAATTCACAAGCAACTTTGGTTTTGTTGGCTGTGTCATGTGGTTCCAGTTTCCATTGACAACTGGCTAAGGCAAACGTGCATACTTTTATCCTGATCAGTTAGTGATAGTAACTCAGATCACCCATTGTATGTTACTCGGTAAATACATCATCTATCTATTGCCTATCATCTATATATGTAGATACATAAGTTACAGAATTGGCTACGGAAGGTTAAAGAGTTCAAGGAGTTCAGGGGTCAGGTAATGAGCCTTGCTTTGAAGGGCTAGGGAGATGGCTCAGTGGGTAAATGGACTTGTTACCAAACCTGATGACTTGAGTACAAATCCCAGGGACTCACATGGCAAGAGAGAACTGACTCCAGCAAGTTGTCCTCTGACTTCCATATGCACCATAGCACACGTGTGTGTGAGAATGCATGTGCACATATAAACAGACAAACAAACAACCAAACTGCTCTAGTTTGCTTTTCCATTGCTACGACAAAACACTCTAACCAATTCCAACTTGGGGAGGAAAGGGTTTATTTGGCTCACATATCACTGAGCGAGCCAACATAGGAACTCAGGGCAGGAACCTGGAGGCAGGAGCTGAAGCCCAGGCCATGGAGGAACACTGCTTACTGGCTTGCTCCCCTGGCCCATGCCCAGCCTGCTTTCTTATACTGTACATAACAACCTGCCCGAGGTGGCACCACCCCACAGTGGGCTGGGCCCTCCCATATAACTCAACAATCAAGACAATACTCCACAGATGCGGCCATAGGCCAGTCCAACAGAGCCAATTCCCCAGTTGAGGATCCCTCAACCCAGGTGTGTCAAGTTGACACTAAAGCTATCCAGCACACAAACAAATAAATGTAAAAAAAAAAAAAATTAAAAAAGCATCTGGAGCCTGTTTTTAAGCAGTGGCATCTTGGGGTTAAGTGGAATTACCCAGATGATGAGCAGGTGCATACAGGCCACTGGGGCCAAGTGTGGAAGTGGCCCAGATGGATGCACAGGGTACTGAGTAGACAGGCAGCTCAAGTAAGCCGCATCAGCAGTGGAGACTGAGCTGAACCCTAAGTCAGAGTCCTCTGCTTGTTCATTCCTTGCTACACAGGGCAGGTGGTCAGATGACCATCACCATCACAGCGTTAAGTGGCCTCTTCTTTACAGGGTCCAGATGAGGGATTTTCGCCCTTTCTTTGGACTGATGTGTCCAGTAAGTCCAGGGACCTGGTTTTCTTGATATGATCCATTTAGGAGTAAGTTATTTATCTCTTTTTGTTTTGTCTTTTCGAGACAGGGTCTCCCTGTAGCCCCAGCTGTCCTGGAGCTCACTCTGTAGACCAGGCTGACCTTGAACTCACAAAGATCTGCCTGTCTCTGCCTCCTGAGTGCTAGGATTAAAGGCGTTGCCACCACACCTGGCAGTTACTCATCATTTTATGCTGCCAGGTGGATGGCGGTGTTTACATGCTCACCAAGGTGCATTGAATCCTGCCTGCGCTTGCACTTAAAATGACCAAAATCGGCATGGAGAATGGAGACTCCCAGCCAAAGCACAACCTGAAAAACTGCTGCTTTGCATAATGTGCAGAAATGTAAAGCAAAAGGCACAGGCTGACCTCAACACTAATGTCAGACGAACAGGCTTTAGAAAGACAGGTATGAATGAAAGCAAATCTTCAGCACTTAGGAGGAAGGTAGGTAGCACCCAGCAAAGCTTTTCCAACGGTCTGATGTAATAGCTGAAAAATTCCTGTTCTAGAAAATGTAAAACACAGGCATCACTCACAGAGGAGGCCCGAGTATTGCTGGTGTCTGTAGGCATGCCATTGAATGACTGGTTCCTCCTTGCACAGTAACCTGTTGTTTGGGGACTGGAATAGTATTCTTCCTGGGCTCTATATACTTTTACATTTAAACTGCAAAGAAATATTGAAATCAAGGAGTTTCTTTTTTCAAATAGTGGAGTCCATCATTTCTAAAGATCCCCAGTGACTTGGCTTTCAGTTACCGGGAAGGAGAATAAGTCTGCACCAGTTCTTCAGCTCTTAGCCCAGAAGCATGAATGAACCAAGACCTAAGTCAAGGGCACAGGCTGCATCTTCTCGGCCTCCAGGCAAGCCTCCAGCACACCCACCCGGAGCCTGCTGGTCTCCAGCTCGCCATTATGCACTTAGCCTCCTCATTAATCTTCTCTCCCTGAAGTGCCTCTGATGAATGTGAGGGCTGTGGGCTAAAACGGGCTCAGCCTTTCCTGATAAAAGGTTCTGTGTTCAATTTTCTAAAAGTGTCTTTAGAGATTGCCCAATTTCCTGCCTCTTCCTAAAAAGGAAGTGAGTTAGTGCCGCCTCCAGAAAGGGAGAATTCAGTTTCTCGGGATGGAAGCTTCCTGAAGTTTGCAAGGAAAGGCTCTGGGGACGTTTTGGGAGACTTGGAACCTTTTCTGGACGCTGGCCATGTAGATTGAGCCATCGTTATTTACTGTGGACTTAAAGACTCCACGAGCCAATGTCTGCTTGGCTTCTGTTTCTCCATTCCTTCTTCTGTGAGCACAGCCTTGGTCTCACTTCTGGGAATCTCACACGAGCTTCTTAATGTCCTCTGGGCCCAGAGCAGGATTCCCTTTAAGCTTCCTGTGATGGAGTCCCCACACGGCCTAGAGGTCACCTGCCTCAGCTGGTTCTCTGGGCTCCATCCTTGGAAATCAAACTGATGGAGGGTACCAACTTCCTTGGACCTCCTGGGCATGCATCTGAGACATTAATGCAAGAGTCCCGCCCTCCCCCCAGCGAGGGTGACTGAGCAAAGGCCCGAGTGTCTTTTATTAAGCCACAGGGACCGTGGACCATGTGTCAAGCTTTAAAGTTTAATTGTGCTTTTGTTCTGAGCTGGAAGGGGATGTGGATGTGTCCAGGGTGGTGAAACAATGCTTTCTATGTGGGGCTTTGGAAAGGAGGACTCTGGAGCATGAACACAATGACTTCCTGCAGCTTGGGACCCTGCTGTCTCCTCCATTGTCTGGGCTGCTCCTTGCCTGAACAGCACATCTTCTGTGTGTTTTCAGCCCTGGCTAAGACATTTGCTAACGGTACTGCACACTTCTGCTCACATCCTAGCGAAAGCCAACCTATTCGGTCTGACAGGGTCCACCATCTGCCTCAATGCCACACCATTGGCTGCCAATGAGACTTCAGATACCAGATGGCCACTATAGCCAGAAACCTGGACAGACAGAAAAGGTTCAGAATACCCAAGTACTTCTGTGCATCCATCACACCATGGACCATGAAGATTCTTGATAGTGTTTTTGATCCATCATACAAATGGGTAATGACATTCTGGATGCCAGAGTACGACAGTTCAGGCCATCAGGGACCAGCGTAGTCACTAGACATAAACTGTGGTAACAGAGCTGAACTATCCGCCTCTGTGCAGGGTAAGAATTGCTACCCGCATACTGTGCTGGGTAAGAATTTCTAGGTAGCTATAGCAGGCAGCTCTGGCCTAGGGCAGAAGCCAGGAGTTTATTTGAACCAACTTCCAGTTAAATAGAAATCCATTCTTAAGGAGGCAAAGGAAAATCTGGCCCTGTTCAGCTTCTGCTCCTAAGGCACTCGGGTCTTATCAAGGTCATCTCTGATTTGGAAGTTGGAGTTATTTATTAGAGGTTATCAAATAGTGTCTTCATTTGTTGTAGGGCTCTGGGGCTTTAAAACAAAGATCTATTTATTTTTATTTTATGTATGTATTTGCCTACATGTATGTAAATGCACCATATGTGTGAAATAGCCTTAGATGATAGAAGAGGGCACTGGATCCCCTGGAACTGAAGTTACAGATAGTTGTAAGTAGCCGTGTGAGTGCTGGAATCCGAACCTGGGTCCTATGCGAGAGCAGCTAGCGCTGAGCCTTTTCTCCAGCCTCTGGTTTGTTTTTCTAAGACCCCCAGGGATGCAAGAATCAGATGACTGCATGCTACCTTTTTCTACCAGAGCACCTCCCGACTGACCTCTCTTACAGACTGTAGCTAAATAGAATTTGTCTCCAGTAAAGGGTTTTTTTTTTTTTCACTTTCTAAAGATCACTACCATCAGACAACCAAAACTTCTGGAGCAAACAGCCTCAAAGGTGACATCCTATGCTAACATGCTAAGATTTGGGGACCTGGTAGACGTAACACTCAGGCATATGAACCCCATGGCTTGAACTCTCACCAAAGAGCAAGCATGTACATCCTGTGGCTGTGGCTAGGTGCTGACAGAAGTGTGTGCCTTGTGAAATGAAACCTCCGGCAGGGCAGCAGCAAGGCTAAAAAAATTTTTCAGGAAGAGAGAGGTTTGGTCAGATGCCAAATCTAAGATGGGGAAATATGGGTTTCTTTCCAAGGCCCCTCCCCCACTTCTGTAGCTCCCCAGGCCTGCTAAAATCATTGTCAGAATATTCCAGTAGAAGGCAGCTGTGGAGGTGGATGCCTTTAATCCCAGCACTCAGGAGGCAGAGCCAGGTGGATCTCTGTGAGATCACATCAGCCTGGTGTACATAGTAAGTTCCAAGGCAGCTGGAGCTACACGAAGCCCTGTCTCAAAAAGACCAAAAATAAATAAATAAATAAATAAATAGGAATATTCCAGTAAGTTCAAGATGCACAGCAGTTAGAAATGCAACCCCTGATGGTCAGGGAGCTTTGTTCTGGATTGTCTGACAGGCTGAGGAAGTCTTTAATTTTTTTTTCCCTAACTACCCTTACCTCCAGCCCACTATTTTATCCTCTAACTTGGATAAATACATACATAGTTAGCTCAGTGCCTAAAACTTTACCATTTACCCCTGAAGGAACAAGTTGACATCGCAGTGGTATTTGGGATTCATAAAGCCATTTTATTAAGAGATTAGATTCAGGAAGCTCTTTGTCCTATAAAACATCAAACAACTGATTCATTGGCTTAAAAAGAATTTTAATCAATTCGTTTGAAGTTAGGTAGACACTTTGTGGGAAAAGCTGTCAAAAATGCTGTGTCATTGGAGCATATTGTAATGGGCCCTGGGTTCCACAAATAAAAGTTTCAGTCACTATAGGAAGTCTGATGTTCCCTTTTGAAAGAGAGCAAGTAGAATTAATCCATGCTATGATGTGATCTGAGTATTATTTTATACCATTGTGTTAAAGTTACAGATATAAGTGCATTGTGAGGTAATAAAACTTTTTCATGATTGTAATTTTGTTCAAGCTCAAGGCCAAAACCACATGACATTGAGATGGCCCACCTGATCACCATGGAGAAGAGCGTGACTCAGAGGACAAGTATTCTGTACCCCAGTTATCCCTGTGTCTGCAGAGAGGATGGGTCAGTTGCTCTTGGTTGAAAGAACACAGCTGGCGGATCTTTGTAAATTCAAGGCCAGCCTGGTCTACAGAGTGAGTTCCAGGACAG